>VXAD01003538.1:72770-105592 GCA_013399195.1 Dicrurus megarhynchus
TCTTCTCTTCTCTTCTCTTCTCTTCTCTTCTCTTCTCTTCTCTTCTCTTCTCTTCTCTTCTCTTCTCTTCTCTTCTCTCTCTCTTTTTCCTTCCCAAGGCAGTGTTTCCCCCCGGGTGTGGCCTCCAGGCTGGCAGAACCAGACTGGCTCTGTGGCTGCTAAATGAGGATTCCCCAGATGGCTTCCTCAGCTTTGATTTTGGGATCCTCATCAATTCCTGGGCCCAATTAGAGCCCAGAATATCCCCTGGTGCTGCCTTTGATCACTCAACAGCCTCCAGGTTGCTGCACATCTCAAAAGTTTCATTCTCTCCAGGCTGCTCCTCCCTTTCCTCCGGCACCTTAGTGCTCTCTAGATTCCCATGGCACTGTCTCAGCCTCTTCCATCTTTTCCATCCAGAGAAGCCATGGCTGCCCCTGGATCCCTGGCAGTGTCCAAGGCCAGGTTGGAGCAGCCTGGGATGGTGGGAGGTGTCCCTGCCCATAGCAGGCACGAGATGAGTTTTGAGGTGCCTTCCAACCCAATCCTCTCTATGATTCCTTGATTCCATGATTGCCCCACAGCTCTGTGCCTCCCCCTCCACACAGTTATCCTGGCAAAGAGACCAGGGAGGGGTCCCAGGAGAATCCTCTGCCCAGAGATGTTCCCAAACCACTGGCCCAGGTCTCATGCACAGACTGCCCCAGGAGGTCTGCAGGGACACCTCTCCAGGAAGGGACAATCCCTCTGCTGGGAAGGGAAGCGACTGCAGTGTCCAGAGGGAAGATGAGGAGCTGCAGCCCCTCCTGGAAACAACATCAGGATTCTTGCAGGATCTGGAGGAAAATTTCTCAGCTCTCACTGGCAGGTGATCAGGTTCCTAAAAGGTCCATTTTAAAGGTCAGCATGATGCCAGGATGTCCAGAGACAACTCTGCGGCCACTCAGGAAAAAATAAGGTTGGAGAAACCAACAGTTTCCAATGTGTTCTCTTGTGGTGTGGGCTATGAACAACAGCTGTGCTCATCCTCAGCGGCCACGTTACTGAGAGTTTGGTGGCTGATGATGTCCTCAGAGGTTGCTACAGTGTCCTCATTGTAAATGGATGGTCTCAGAGCTCTCACCCACCCCTCCAACCCCTCCAGCTCTACATAACCCAGCCAGGGCCCCCATTTTCCCTGTGAGGTGCTTTCCCTTGCTGTATTTTGACTCAAGTACACAGCCTTATCAGCACTGCCTTCATGGATTTGGTGCAGTAGAAGTCAAAATGTCTGCTGTCCCAGTAGGATCCCAGAATCCAACAGTATTAAACTCTGGGCTGTCGTGGTCAGGACCACCACTGTTTTGAAACCAGTTTGTGCAACATCTGTCCAGAATAGTTTGCGATTGCATTGAAATACTCTCAAGAGCCCTTCAGCTGTGGCTTAAGCAGGAATAAAAAGTGCACACCCTGATGTCAGATGAAAGAGAGAGCCCTTTGCCTATGGAAGGGAGGTGTGTAATTGCAGAGACATGAACTGGATCTGGTTTTAATCCCACTGGACAGATTGAGCACTGTCAAGTGCAGTTTCTAATCTCGGTCCCGCTCGGCTGCGTCGGAGTATGGCTGAAGGTGTTTTTCAAGTGTTTAGGAGGCTTTCCAAAGACAACAGTGTCATCTGGAGAACATCAGCCTGCAGGCTGGTTGCTGTGAACGGGACGCTCTTTGAAAAGCCCTCGGTGCTGATGCAAGTCCAGATGGCTCGTGTTGAACCTGGGGCTGGGCCATGTGCAGAACATGCCATGAGGTTCCTGTGGCTCCACCACGCTCAGCCTGTGAGCACAGCACAGGAGTGCCGGCCCCTCTCCCCGGTCCCACAGGACTTCCCCGACCCACAGATGTGCCCAGTTGTGTCTCTAGGTGCAGCCTGCAGCCCAGCCCTCCAGGTGTCCCAGGTCTGTGTGCAGTGCACCTGCCCCGTGTGCAGCACTGAGCCGGTCCCCGTCCTGCAGCGCAGCACCAGCACTCCAGGAGAGCAGGAGCACCACGGCGATGGCTCAGCATGGGAGTGGGATCCTCCAGGGAGACCCTTGGGCATGAGGAGTGTGGGTTCAGGGGGTGCAGAGGTGGTGCTCAGTGTCAACTCAGACCCAGGGAAGAAGAGCAGTGTTCTCTGTCCACTCCTCTTCTCCAGTGTCCACCTCTGGGCACACGGAGCTCTCCCTGCCTTTCCCTCCACCTTCATCCCCACGACAGCCCAGTGCCAGCCTGGGGGGTCCCATCCACCCACAGCTCCTTCACTGTGGGCAGTGCTGCTACTGCCCACACCCATCCTGCTGGACACACAGCTGGGAGCGGGGTCAGCAGCCACCCCCATGTCCTCTAAAACCCAGGGGCTGAGACCCCTGAGGGGATTCCACGGCTCCCACTGCCCCAAGGAAAGGCACAGGGGATCAGCATCCTCGGGCTGTGGGGCCAAGGGCTCACTCTGGCTGCACATCAGCATCACACAGCTGATCTTTGTGGGGAAGAGGATCTGTTTCTCTCCAAACAACTCTGAAGAGGCTTTTTCCTCTGTCCTGCTGATCCTCTCAAAGTCCTTATGCTTGGCACAGCCCTGCTGTGGTGCGTTCCTGGGTTTCAGTTTTCCTTTTGCTGCTTCTGTAGCTCTTCCAGAGGTGAAGAGGTTTGGAAAAGCTGTGGGCGGAAATGGAAAAGTGCAATGAATACATATCCTAGACACACTGGATTTTTATGGCCCTGAAAAGTGGAGGGGAAGAAAAGAAAAATGGGTGGATATTCCTGTCTGGAAACTTCTGAGCTGCAAGTAACAGAGAGGTGTTTGAGGAGACCAGGAAAACCACGGTGGAGAGGAGTTGTTTCTGACTGCAGTGCACAGCCTGTCCCTTCAGAGAGCTCAGACCCCGGGTCTGGCCAAGAGCAGAGGGGATCAGCTCCGCACACCTGGCATTCCCTGGAGGAGCAGAGCTCTGCTTTCCAACCAGGACCAGCATCCACAGCACGGCAAGTGGAGTGAGGCACAGAGGGGTCAGGTCAGACCTGCTGACCTCCCTGGGCTGGGCTGGGCTGGGCTGGACATTGGCCCAAGAGCATCGATCTGCTGGGACACAGCAGCGCTCGGCACCAGCACAGGGAGCGTCTGGCTGGGATTAACCTCATGTCATCGGAATGCCGACCTGCATTTGGGTACCCGAAATAAATCGCTCTCTGGGGAGCAGCTGAGTGAGAGACAGATCTTTGCAGCTTCCCTTCCTGTTTACATCTGTTCTGGTGTCTCTCCCTGCAAGCGTCTGGTCCACGTTTGCAGAGGACGAGGCTCAGAGGAGCACACATGGGCACCAAATGCTGCAGCTGCACAACTTGTGGTCAAGCTCCTGGGGAAAGGCTCCCAGGTCCAGGTGCCAGCACTGCTGTCCCCACAGAAAGGTAGAGAGAGTGTGCTCTGGAGCCTCTGACCCCTCTGCTGTAGCTAGGCTGAGGGCACAGAGCTACCCCCAGCACCCCTACCTGGATCCCAGAGACACATCTGGGCACATCTGTGGGTTGGGGAAGTCCTGTGGGACCGGGGAGAGGGGCCGGCACTCCTGTGCTGTGCTCACAACCTTTGAGCTGTTTGAGGTTCCCTGAAGCCTCCTGGGAGCAGCACTGGGAAGTGCTGATGGATGGTCAGGAAGCACCCCCTGCCCCAGAGTTGCTCCTGCACCCAGATAAGTGGCATGTGACAATGTTGCAGTGCTGGCAGCCACCATCGACTTCCTTGGAGCAGCACCTGGAGCTCCTTGCGCTCGTCCTGGTGCCACGGCACCGTCACTGGGAGGGAAATGTTTTGCCATCACCACTGCACCTCGGGCTCCTCCAGCTCCCTCTTCCAACAGAGGGGACCTGGCTGTATCCAAATCCAGCAGCAGTGATGGGTGGAAGAGCTGGATGGGAGGATGTGGCTGCTGCCACGGAGAGCAGCAGAGGCAGGGTTTCCTAATAGAGATTAATTCAATTTTATGAGCAAAACTCTTATATTGCATTAGTGAAGTTAAGATGTTCTGTCTCTTTCCTAACAAAATAAGCATTTTTTGTCAGAGCAAATGACTGTTTCCTGTCTAAGCTCTGCCTGGCACAGCCCCTGTCCCCAGGAACTACAGCTGGATGCCCACTGGCACTGTGCTGCCCCTGCTTCTCCCAGACACAGGGGATAACCCAGACACAGCTTAGCAGGGGTAGAAATGAAGCTCAGAGAGCTTTCATCTTTCCCAGAGCCCACCATGGCCTCTCCATGGTGCCAGTCCCATGGCCCAGCTGGGTCTGCCTGAGCTGACTCCTCACCATCCTCCACAGGGGTGGTGTCTCTCCCTGTTTTCCTTCCAGCAGAAGGTGCTGACAGCTCAAAATGTCTCTTTTCCCATCTGTCACGGGATCTGTGTTTGCTGCATTTGTGTCTTCAGCTCAGAGAGGAACCTGTTCCCGTTGCGTGGGTGATGCCCATCCCACGAGTGTCCGGGATGGCCCTGCAGCGGTGGGGCCGGGCTGTCCGCACACAAAGGTGACACCAAGTGGCTGCCAGGTGTCCCTGGGGACTGATCAGCTCTGCTGGGAACCGCTGGGCCAGGCGGGACACCCTGGGCAGCCCCCGTTCGCTGTCCTGCTGTCCCGGACTCGGGCTGTGTCTCAGGGCTCCTGAGGAGGTGGAGGGCTCTGGGACGGGAGCACAGACAGGCCCCGGGGCTGAGAAAAAGGAGGGCAAAACACACGAGAAAACAAATCCCCTGCTGCGGCTGCTTCTCCTAATGAGGAGCAGGACTTTGCCCGAGCCCGAGGGCACGCAGGGAGGGCTGGGCAGAGCTCCACTCTCTCCCTTCGGAGCTGGGTGGGGACTCAGGCAGACAATTGAGTGAGCCCCGGGGAAAAGCCCTGCTGGCTGTTGCTCCTCCGAGCCACTTTTCCTAGAAAGCAGTGATGCAGACGGGCACCGTGAGCAGCGCTGCCGAGGTCTCTGGCTGGGGGGACAGGGATGAGCTGCCAGTCCAGGGAGGTCTGACGGGTCTCGCAATCGTCCAGGCTCAGCTGCCTCCGGCCAACACTCGGGCTCTTTGGAAAGTATTTCTGAATGATTCCCAGCCATGGTTCCCATTTTGTTCTGTTTAAATTTTTCCTCCAAGACAATCTCGGTCGTAATTGTTCTCAGATTTAGGAAACTGGCTCTTCCTGAGACCAGCAAGCACCGTTACTGGTTGGGACAGTATCCCACATCCCTCTCGCTCTCAGTGAACTCCCATGAACCACATTTGTGCCTCAGGCTGCTGCAGCCTCCCAGGCTGGGCTGGGACCTCGTTTTTGCTGTCCCTGTGAAGTTCACGCAGCCACCACCTCGTGCTGGGCAGAAACCTTTTGGCTTCAGACAACAACCGGCTTTTGGGGAGCCCCAGGGGGCAGGGAGACCCTCTGGTGGCTGTCTGAGGAGCCGTGGCGTGGAGGTTCTCCTGCGGTGCTTTGTGGGTGACTGTCCCCCTCGCCAGGAGTGACAGGACCTCTGCAGTGTGACTTCCCTGGCAGGAGGGGAGGGAGCAGAGATCATCGCGTGCAGATCTGCAGGGAGGGCTCAGGGCAGGGCCCAGGCTCTGCTCCGGGGCCCAGCAGTGGCACCAGAGCCACGGGCAGGGCCTGAGCCCAGCAATTCCCCTGCACAGGAGGCAGAACTGCTGCCCTCTGGGATGGCCCTGCCTGAGCAGGGAGGGTTGGACTGGTGACCTCCGGTGATTCCTTACAAACTCAGCCATTCTGGGATTGTGTGCAATATCCGGAACCTTCAGCAACCCCAACCTGAGCCTCCCAGGCTCTGATTACACCAGGAGCAGCTCTCCTTTAAAAATGCATCCTGCCAGGATCTGGCTGCAGGATCTGGGCTAAACCAGCTGATAAATGGACTGAGGGGTATTTTACTGGTGCCCTTGGTCTCCTCACCACCACACCAAACCAGCCCACTGCTCCCTCGGTGGCCGCCAAGCTCCAGACAGGGACCTTGAGGGTTTTTGGAGCAGAGGCATCGGTGCCAGTGGATATCAGGAATCAGTCCCCAGGGTCTGGAGCTCTGTGTCTGCACTGGTGACTGGGAGCAAGGCCTCCTCCACCAGTCCACAGACACAGAGGTGCCTGGTGCCTCTCGGAGCCTCGGGAACAGCCGACCCAGGAAGCTGCCCACGCTGCCCTGCAGCACCACAGACGTGCTCGGCGCATCCGCTGGGGCTCCTGCCAGGGTTTGTCCATCTGCCCTTCATTTGGCAAAGGGGGTGGGAAAGAGCTGTGTGGAAATAGAGTGGGAAGGAGGGGAAACAGGGACAGAGGCTGGACTGGTGGATGGGAGGAACTGGGAGGGAGGGCCGTAAGAGAACGTGCTGGAGGATGAGCTGTGGTTCGAAGGCAGGTGCTGGAGCTGGTCCAGAGGCTGTGGCCTTGCTAATGGAATTTGCTGGAGTGCCAAATGGGAGAGATAACAGGCACAGAATCACAGACTTGTGGAATCATTGAGGCTGGAAAAACCCTCCAGGATCATCGAGGCCAAGCTGTGCCCAATCCCCACCTTGTCCCCAGCCCAGAGCTCTGAGTGCCACATCCAGTTCTTCCTTGGGCACCTCCAGGGGTGGAGACTCCAAACCTCCCTGGGCAGCCCCTGCCAAGGCCTGAGCACCCTTTCCATGGGGAAATTCCTGCTGATGTCCACCCTGAGCCTCCCCTGGCCCAGCCTGAGGCCGTTCCCTCTCCTCCTGTCCCTGTTCCCTGGCAGCAGAGCCCGACCCCCCCCCAGCTGCCCCCTCCTGTCAGGGAGTTGTGCAGAGCCACAAGGTCCCCCCTGAGCCTCCTTTTCTCCAGGCTGAGAAAAGCCCCTTTCCCAGCTCCCTCAGCCGCTCCTGGGGCTCCAGCCCCTTCCCAGCTCCGTTCCCTGCCCTGGACACGCTCCAGCCCCTCAGGGTCTGCATTGTCCTGAGGGCCCAGGACTGGACGCAGGACTGGAGGGGCCTCAGCAGTGCCAGCACCAGGGACAGGCACTGCCCTGGTCCTGCTGCCACTCTGCCTTTGGCACAGGCCAACACCATGGGCACAGAGAATGAGCAAAACAGCCTAGAAGGGCTGGGCTGGGAGAAATATTAGGGCAAGGTGAGGCACAGCCCCCCAGAGGTGTCCATGAAAGGTGAAACAGGAATGGAAGAGCAGTGTGGGAACACAGGAGTGGCCACCGTGGCCTCGTAAAGGACAATCCCTGTTGGCAAGGTGGCCACAGTGGGGACTGGCTTGTCCCCATGCCATCGAGGGAGCACTGCCAAGAGCTGGCCTTGCCCCAGCCCTGCTCACCCCTGGCACCATGAGGGGCTCTGTGGGCAGAGGAGGGATGGGTGGGTGGAAGGAGAGCTGGTTTTAGGAGAGAAGCATGAAAGAGCTGAGCTTGTTTAGTCTAGGAAAATGAAGGCTGGGAGAGAGCTGGTCTATAAATACATCTGGGAGTAAACAGCAGGAGGGATCAGAGCTATTTAGGCTGGAGGAGCTGCTGGCAGAGGAGCAGATGGCTATCAGCTGGCCGTGAACGTGGTTACGCTGCAGCCAGAGGAACCATCCCCTCCTTGCTAAAGGCAACCCTGGGACAGCCTCTCCTGGGGTCAGCGAGGGCCAAACCTGCACTGAGCCGAAAACTGTGGCCCAGCGGCCTCGTCAAAAACCATCTGCAAAGGCTTCAGCAGCTCCGTGTCACGGGGAAGGGGAGCCCCTCGGGGGGCCCTCGGTGGGCTCCTGGGGCAGCCCGGGGAGGGTGCGCAGAGGCCTGGGTGCTGTCAGGGCTGAGCTCACCGCACGCTCCCGCTGGTGTGGGCTGGGAAGGAGCTGAGGGCTTCGATTCCCCGAGCAGCTGTGGGGCTGGGAGGGCTGTGGTGCACCGGAAACTTCAAAAAGCCCTGGTGTGGATCCAGTTTGGCCCCGGCCCACATTAAAAAAGCAAACAAACACGACATTTCTGGTGAACTACACACCCTGGCACGCGGCCAGCCCTGCAAACAGCCTGACCGGCTTCAAGATGGAGCTTGAAAAATTTATGGGGACGATTTACCCGGGCGGGTGCCTGTGGTAGCAGGAAAGGGAATGGGTCCCTCAGGAGCGCTTCCCAGGCCGGCATTCGACCTGTGGCTGCGGCCTGGAGCACCGGGACACGGACACTCTGCCACGGCCAGCGGGGAGCGGTGTCCCAGCCGCCCTCCTGTGGGAGCTCTCCGCTCCCTCCTGCCCTGCCCAGCCCTGCCCCACGGCCACAGGGACCGCCCTTGGGAATCGTCCTCCGGGAAGCCGAGAGGGAATGGATCGCTGTGTGAATCCCAGCCGTGCTGCCCGGGGAGGTGACGCTGCGGGAGGATCTCGTAGCCGATGCCCCAGAGGGGCTCAGGGTCTCTGCACAGCTGTGTGAGGGTGATGCTCAAGGGCACCGTTCATGTCATTCCCACTCTCCTCCGTCCCATTTAATCCTCCACCTCCCTCCTCCCATCACTGCTTTGCAGAGCCCGGAGCCTCTGCTATCCCGTTTTCCTTCCCTGCACAGTCTGGGATCAAACCTCCCTTCCCTGTCCCTCTGGGCCCCACCTCGGGGCTCCCTCAGCAGCCCTGCCTGCGTGCAGGGGGTTCCTGGTGCTCCCAGCCACCTTCCACCCCGTGTGCCCCTCCAAGCCCTTTTCCTAGGACTGCTGTTTCGCTGTTCCACATTCTCCTATCCTCTCCTTCCACCACAGCCACGTTCTGGTGGGACACGGATAAAAGCCTTGGTGAGGGCAACCACACGTGCTGTTGCCTCCCATGCCAGGATGCCCCAGAGCCACTCCCTGCCCATGACAAGGGGCAGGGGTGAGGCTGTTACACGGCATCCATGGCTCCCAGCAGGTTTTTGGCAGGATTGCCACAGTCCCAGGTACTGATTTGTCCCCAGGGCATCAGTGCCCAAAGCATCAGCGGTGCAGAGGTGTGAGGAGAGCCACACACGCTCGCCCTGCCTGTCTTGGGTCAGGCTCATGGAGCTGCCACTCACTTTCCTGGGCCATGGTTACCCTTCAGCATTTTGGTGTTATTCAGGTTTCCCATTTTTCCCCATCTCCCCATCACAGGGGCAGGGTGGGTGACTGTGTTGCTCTGTTCCTCTGGGTGAGCGGTGGGAGGGGAGAGCAGGGCACAGCCCTGACAGGGGAGCAGGGTGTGTGACACAGCCTGCACACCCAGCGCGGGTGTTTGCACCTGCAGCCCCCAAGGAAGGAGCTTCCTACACCGTTCCTGGTTGTGGGCTCTCATGATGTGCTCCCGAGGGAATTCCCACCCGGCCTCCTCTGCGGGGCCAGGAGTTGGATTTGATCCTTGTGGGTCCCTTCCAGCTCAGGACATTCTGTGATTAGGTTGCTCAGAGAAGCTGTGGCTGCCCCTGGATCCCTGGCAGTGCCCAAGGCCAGGCTGGACATTGGGGCTTGGAGAAGCCTGGGACAGTGGGAGGTGTCCCTGCCCATGGAGGGGGTGGGTTGAGATGGGATTTAAGTTCCCCCTAACCCAAACCATTCTGTGATTCTGTGATTTGCTACCCGCAGACTTTTCCGTGTGGCCCATTTGCTTCTCATTCCTTATCAATTTCCTCTTTCCTCCCAGCCCACTTGGAGGCTTTGTTCAGGTTTAATGGCTCTCCCCCGGCCTGGGAAGCTCTGGGAAGCAGGAACGAGCTGTGCCGGGGCTGGGCAGCGGCGATGGCTGCTGCAAAGTGTTTGAGGAGAGATGAGAAGCATCGCTCATGCTCAGGGGACTCAGGGCCTCCTTCCAGCTGCTTGGGCTTAGAGCAGGTTACAGTTCTGGGAAATGGGGCCCTTTCCCAGTGTCAGACACACGGTGCCTTGGCGTTCCCTGAGCACAGGAGATGGAAAGCTGCTCCCCGAGCACGGCACCACTCCTCTCACCACATCACAGCTCTCAGTCCCCCAGGAGCCCTCCTCAGGATGGTCCTGCCTGTCCTGCATTCACAGCTCCGCAGAGTTCCCAGGCACAGGATTTACCCTGATACACTGAAAGCCTCTCTGCTCTGTGTGGGAATAAGGATTTTATCTCCTGTCAGTTCTCAAGCTGCCAGCAACCTGTGGCCGTGTCCTTCCACTCCTGGGGGGACCTTCAGGTGTCCCTGTCCTCTCCCTGCTGGATGTACTCAGCTAATATCCATCAGAGAGCAGGGTGGGAAGGGATCACAGCCGGCTTTTTGGGTCACCAGGCTGCCAGTGGGTTCTGCAAGCCCCAACAGGGTGCAGGAGTCCTGACACTCCATGTAGGGGACACAGTGACCCTTGGGGACACCCTGACACCTTGCCCCAGGCTGCTCAGGCATCATGACTTGGCTTCAAACCCCTCTGGCTCTGTGCAGCATGGGGGTTTGGCAGTGCCAGCAGCACTGGTGGGTGCCCTATGCTGCAGCACCCCCTGACCAAGTGTCCCCAGCACCCCCAGCTCCTCTGGCTCCTGCACACCCAACAGGCCCCTGGACATCCCCAGCTCAGGGCTTGTCCCAGAAAGAGTCCTCTCTCCCCCACATCCCGGGGTCTGTGGGGTGGCATCGACCCGGGGTGCGGCACATCCATCCCCTCAGGCCCTGGGCTGTGTCTGCTCATGGCCAGCTCTGAGTCACTGCTGTGTTTTGTCTGTCCGAGGTAGCTCTGCTGGATCCAATTAGGGCCGTGCTGCGCCTCACCTGCTTGGGAAAGCAATCACTGGTGTGGGCTGCTTCACCTCGGGGCTTTGCTGACGAGAGCTCTGCACTGGGGCCGGGCAATGTGGCTTCAACCACCCTGGGACCAGGATGCTCTGGGAACACTGGCCAAGGTGGCTTCCACCGTCCTGGGAGCTGTGGGAATACTGGCCATGGCACTGCCAGGGGACGGTCCCAGCACTGGGGGCCAGTGTGCTCTGGGCAATGACCACCTTGGGTGCTGGCAAGGGCACAGTCCTGAACTTAACCCTCCTCTAACCCCAATTCCTGCCCCTGCCCCAGCAGCACTTCCCTCTCCTACAAAACTTCAGCCTCTCTTCTGGGCCCCCATCCCACCCCATGCACCTGGAGCAGCTTCCCCTGCTGCCCCAAAGAGCAGCAGTACGTGTGATGGGGGCATGAGGGGCAGCAGTGCTCGATGCTCATCCCTGTGTGTGCCTGAGGACAGTGCCACCCCTGCCATGGCTCTCCCTCAGGACAGGGCAGCTCCTGTCCCCACACCCGTGACAGGCATGGGTGCCGTGGGGTGCTGGCAGTGCCAGTGTCCGAACCTGCCTGGGGTGTCCGTGGAACACCTCTCAGATCGAGGAAGTCACCGGCTGCTCGATGCCAACCCCCCTTTTTTATGTGCTAAGATGCAAAATATTTTAATCCACGTTTCTCTTTTGCGTTTCTTTTCTTTCCCATGCTGGATTCCTAGAAGACAGGGAATTTATGGTGTGAGTCTGCTCCAGCCGCAGAGAAAACCCAGCCAAGGTCAACACCACGAGATAGGCAGCTCCTGCCAAGGGGGGAAAGAGCGATTGCTTAGTGCTTGGAGGAGGAGGAAATCAAACCAAAACCCTTCCAAAAAAATCGAGATATAAAACACCCCCCACCCCAAAACCCTTTGGTGGAAAAAGACCAAAAGCTGTAAGGACGGTGCCTGCATTTCCCCCAGCCTGGCCCCGCTTTGCCTTGCCCCAGCCCTCTCCCCTGGCACTGTGCAGGGAGGCCAGCGAGCAGGGCTGCAGCCGGTGGCACGGGGACATCCTTGTGGTGGCAGGGGGACATCCCTGTGGTGGCACAGGGACATCCCTGGCCGTGCCCGGCTCCAGCCCTCGCCCGGAGCTCCGACACCTGGGCCAGCTCTTGACACCACGTTCCAGGAGAGCTGTTGTGTTCAGGGGCTGCTCCTGGGTGGTTGTTGGGTTCAGCATCCCTGCCCAGCATCCTTCCCCACATCCCGCTGGTGCCGGGTGCTGCTCCACACCCGTGGGGACCGGAGATTTCGACCACTCGCGGCACACGAGCTCGCAGCCTGGCCGTGGCAGCCGAGGAGAATTGGAGCCATTCCATCCCGGTAATGACGTGCCTTGGGGTGTTCTCCAGCAGACGCCCTCTGTGCCCTCCCTGGGGTGTGTGTGCCACTCCGAGCACCCACGCCAGGCCTGGCTGGAGTGACCCACGCGCGTGTCAGTGAGGCTGCGCCGTGGGACGGGTGCCAGGGCCTGGCCCTGCTGCCCCTGCTGCCTCTGCTCGTGGCAGGGCAAGGAGAACAGGGAAAGGGGCATTGTCCCTGGGATGGACAATGGACAGTGCTCTGGGGATCAGGATGGCGCTCACAGAGCCTTGGCAAGGGCAGCCGGGCAGGTCCTTTCAAAGACATAAAACAGGTCCAGAGGGGAAGGAACAGACTGTTCTCCTCTCGTGGCAGACAGGATATCAAATGGGCTTAGGTTCTAGTGGGGGAAAGTCATGTTAAACACAGGGAAAAGCAGTCGGAGCAAAGCAGCTGGAGCAGCTCTGCCAGTGTGGAAGTGCCCGGGCCCAGGGCAGAGCACCCAGGAGCCTCCTGGACCCTGTGCCATTCCTCTTGGATCCTGTGGGCATCCCTGGGCATTGGTGTGAGCACCAGCTCTGCCCCAGTCCCAGCCTGGCCCATCTGCTTCTTCCCCCTGATGTCCTCTGCTCTGCCCACACTTTTTTTCCATCAGCCCTTCCCCACCCCCTGGGAGCTGGGACAGGGTTTCTGTCCTGGCTAGGGAGCTGCAGGAGGTGCTTTTGTCTGGAGGTGACGGGGTGTGGGATGAACTGGGATGGGGCAGTGGAGAGGTCCCACAGCCAGACCAGCAGTGGCTGATCCCACACTCCAAGGGTCACTGTGCTGGCATCACACACCATTTCCAGCTCCCCTCCCTGCCTGCCTTTACCCCCCGCTCCTGTCAAAGCCTGGATTTCCATCCCAGTGCCAGGCATGTCCTGTGCAGTGGCCCAGAGCCACTCTCCAGCTCCCAGGGGCTTGTTGGGAAGGCTCAGCCTTGCCAAGGCCAGGCCAACCCCAGCTCAGCCCCGTGTGGTGTCTGGGACGTTTCCGTGGCTGACACATTTGCTCGCTCAGGACCCTTGTCACCATCCAGGGACTCAGCCAGAGGGTGTCCACAGCCTGTGGGCCCCTGCGTGGCCGCAGCCCTTGGAGAAGGTGCCTGTCCAGGACAGAGGGGCTGCAGAGCCCTGACGGGCAGCATGACCTGCTCTCCTTCCACATTGGAACTGCCTTGTGCTGTTCTCCAGGGCTTGTCTGGGGACACGCCTGGGGTGACCCACTGGGCAGGATTTCCACAACCTGCTCTGAAACACCAGCTCCATCATTTGATAGGAGGGGTTTTGGGGAAATCAGAGGACGCTGTCCTTTCTGACTGCTGGGAAGGACAGAGGGAAGGACCTGGAGCTGCTGGAGAGAGTCCAGAGGAGGCTCCAGGATGATCAGAGGGATGGAGCTGGGAGAAAAGGCTGGGAGAGCTGGGAATGTTCAGCCTGGGGAAGAGAAAGATTCAGGGTGATCTGATTGTGGCCTTCCAGTTCCTCAAGGGAACTTAGAGAAAAGATGGAGAGAGACTCTTTACAAGGGCCTGGAGGGATAAAACAAGGGGGAATGTGTTCAAATTGACAGAGAGAAGGTTTAGATTGGATATTAGGAAAAAAATCCTCCCTGTGAGGATAGTGAGGCCCTGGCACAGGGTGCCCAGAGCAGCTGTGGCTGCCCCAGCCCTGGAAATGCCCAAGGCCAGGTTGGACACTGGGGCTTGGAGCAGCCTTGGATAGTGGAAGGTGTCCCTGCCCATGGCAGGGGTGGAATGAGATGAGTTTTAAGTTCCCTTCCAACCTAAACCATTCCATGATTGTCCAGCTCAGCTGGGCCATCACCACCACCCTTCTGCCTGCCCAAACCCGGGCACACTTGGGAAGAGCCCCGGCTGTCCCAGACTCCTCATGTACAAGATGCACAGCAGGGCTGAGGATGTCCTCTGGCCATGGGGCTGCTGGGGGCACTGCAGGGAACCCTCCAGCCCTGGGGCAGAACACCAGGAGCTGAGTGAACAGCTGAGTGAAGCCTCTGCCAGCTTTCCCTTCTGTCTCTGCTGCTCGTACGTGTGCCCTGCACCCAGCTGGGGACAACCTGTGCCCGGGGGCTGGTGCCAGCTTGTCCCTTGCACCTTATCCAGGGGAAAAGGTGTTTCCTGTGGGTATCCTGCCCATCAGCTGCAATGACTCATGCTGCTGGTTTCCTCTCCCAGCCCCTTCTGCGCCTCCTGGCCTCTCCCTCCCACTTCCACCCTTCCTTGGCAGGGCAGGGTGTGAAATACCCGGCTTATCAAAGCCCTGCTCCACAGGGATTGCAGTGCTCATCCTGGGCAGGCGCCTGCCTGCCCCACACCACCCACCCCCCTGCTCCACACCACCCACCCCACAGTGATGGGGGACAGGGCAGGCCCTGGGGCTCGCCTGGCCACAGCCCTCCTGCTGCTCCCAGAGCTCCCTGAGCACCTTGGACACGCTGGGCACCCTGAGCACTCTGGGCACCCTGAGCACCTGGAACACCTTGAGCATCCTGAGCATCCTGGGCATCCTGGGCACCCTGAGCCCAGGAACCTGCTCTCAAAAACTGGCCTTTTGGGAAATCCTCAAACCTAGAGTCTTCCTTGGCCATCTCCTTAGGGAAAGCCATGCCCCTGTAGATGCCCCACAGCTGTGGGCAGGGGTGAAAACTGATTCCCCCATCTGATATTTTGGGCACAAAAGGGGCAGGTTTGGTGGCAAACACACAGCACCCATCTGGCCAAGTGTGCTCACTTGTCCCGGGAGTTGGTCGTGACTCCTCATTCCAGGGCCATTCCCTGCCTCAAGGAGGGGAAGGCAGAAAATTCCAGCAGTGAAATTCGTGTGGTCTTGACACAATTCATTTAGTGAAAAAGAAGGGGGTTGTGGTTAAAGGTTTGGTAGCTGAGACTTGGCTTCTGCCCCTGCCTCTTCCACTCTTCAGTCCCAGGGAGTTGCACGGAACCCTCGGGAATGCCACGGAACTGCTCCCCACTGCCTTGGGGTGGTGACACCAGCACCGTCCCTGCTGCTCGGCCTCTTGGGGTGACAGTCCCTGTGTCTGTCCTGGGCCGAGGAAGGGCCTACTCCCTGTGTTTACTCCGTTGGCCTTCAGGAGCTGACTGATGTCTCCCTGCTCGAGGCCCCCTGTGCTCAGCTCCATTTAAGGGGCTTAGGAAGAATTGAACATTGCTGGAATTCTTCTCTTGCTAACTTTAAACATTCATTACTTTAAATGCTAATCCCCCGGGATTATCCCATTGGAGAGAGCGATGTAAAGCAACGGGGGAGAGAACAGAGTGTCTTCTTGCCCACTGCACACCACTCGACGGCTCTTTTGGGGAGGGAAGTGTGAAAATACCAGTGTGAGCTTCTCCAAACCTGGCGTGATTTTTACACCTCAGTGTGGACTCCCAAACAAGCCAAGTCTGAAGTGTCTTGTTCCAGCTGGTTTTGAGTCGCACATGTCCAAAGTGTCTCCGTGGAGCATGAGGGGGAAATGTGTATTTTTCCATGTGTGTGACTCAGAAATGACTGAACCCAGTCGGTTCCAATTTCTTGAAAAATCTGCTTTTGGCTTGAGCCCAAGAGTGGAAACTTTCAACCAAAAAAGAGTTGATTTGAGCTCTAAATAACATGAAAAAAGGCTTAGAAGGGAAACTGGATTTCAACCATCGTTATGGCAATCACTTCTCATGGCCCTCTGACAGCAACAGCGGAGCAAGTAGTGAAAGTAATTCCCAAGGAAAATTCACTTGGATTCCTTGGGCAGATCGGGATTGGGCTGCAGATGCTTTGTACTGGCCGTTCACGAGCGGGAGAGGGACCAGCCCTTGGAACGGCCAAGGAACAGGAGAGCTCAGCTCCAAAGGGATGGAGGTCAGCCCCTGGCCTTGGCACAGGACAAGGCTCTGGGAGAGAGGCACAGCTCTGCCCACAGAGACGTCCCTCGCTCCACTCCAACTTGTGCCTTCCCTGCAAAAGGCCCTGTTCACTCAGGGAAGATTTATTTATTCCCTGAGAAGTGCCTGCATAATTTGAAGCCACAATTAATTAAAGACTGCTGCAGTCTGCTTGCAAACAGGAAGCGAGGCAGAGAAAAAGACACAATCTCTTGAAAACAGACAGGTTGCGAATTAGCTCTAATCAGCCTAACAATGATGGATGCACTCCCCCAGTGGCTTTCATCTGTGAGCTGATTATGCTGATGGTTGTGAAGGCCCTGCGCTGGATTAGGAGGAGATGGACAAGCTGATAGCCCGGGTTTCTCCTGCCTTTCAAGGATGCTGGATCTCGGCATGGCGACGCTGTCCAACTTGGCCGTGGTCACACCAATAAATCAATGGCCGGGCTATAACCAGCAATGTGGCTCCCTGGCTCTGAAGAGAGGCCAGCAGATTTCCCTGAAAGGAGCAGACTGTTTATATTTGGGGAAAAAAGTTCCTTTAATTGGAACGAAAGCCAGGACCGTGTGTTGCAGGACATCGTAGTAAGGCACAGAGCTGCAGGCAGGGAGGGATCGCTGCCTCAGAGCAGAGCCAGCTCCAAGGAGAGACCAGGTGGCTTTGGGCTTTGTCCAGGCCAGTTGTGAACATCTCCAAAGAGGATTTTCACCCTTGCTGTGCAAATCTTTCTTTTTCTTCACCTCATGCTGGATTTTCCCTCATCACAACTTGTGCTGGCTGCCCCTGGATCCTTCTCACACCCCCAAGAAGAGTCTGGCTCTGTCTTTGTAACTCATTAGGCAGCTGAAAACTACAATTAGAGTCCCTTACTGATGAATCCCTCGTTGTCCCCTCAGGCACCATGGGCTCCAGTCCCTTCCCATCCTGGCAAGGACGGGACTCACCCCAGCACGTCACCTTTGCGGCCATCCTGACCCAAAGTCCCGCCAAGAGTAGATCTGGGCATGGGACAAATTTGTGAGGGTAATAATGGCTGTGACTGGAGTCACCCCTAGGTTCCTGCTCACAGCGTGGTCAACCAAGGACCCAGCTCAAGGGGACGAGGGGCTGGCAGGGCTGGGGTTAAGGAGAGGACAGGGCTCATCAAGAAACATGACTGAGGCCAAACCATGAAGAGAGGTGTGAGCTGTGGCAGGAGCCCGTGGAGCTCCTCACAGGACACCTGGTAATGCGAGAGGACACAAGGGATGAGCGAGGGGCAGGGGAGGACCTCAGGGATGGGGAGTGCCATGCAGGAAACCAATCTATCAGTGGGGATATTCCAGAGTCCTGCTCGGATGAAAGGGCTTTGAGCGTTGATGTGTTGAGGTTTGACTGGCTTTGGCTGCAGGCTCTGCTTTGGGAGGAGAAGTGTCTCCAGGACTAGAGACACTGGGTGGGGAGAAACGGGCACCTCCAGAGCACTGTGGCTGCTTCCAGACTGGGGTCTGCAGCTTGGAAAAAGGAGCCTGTAGACAGAAGGTCCTGGTGATGCTCAAGCTGCTTGGAGGGTGCTGAAGTTGCTGAAGACACCATGGAGGAAAAGTGGTGGGTGGGATGGGGTCTGTCCCTGTCCCCTGGGGAGCTGGGACAGAGTGACCCTGTGGAGGGATGTCCTGGCTGAGCTGGGCTCAAGGGGCTGTGGAGCAGGAGCCCAGCACAGCCCCAGGGGGCTTTTCCCATCAGTTGTGCCCAAGTCCTTTTTAGGCCCTGGAGCGAGCAGTCTACACATGTCCCTTGATCACAACTGCTCATAAATCTTGCTGTCACAGAGGGAGCCTTTCACTTCCAGATATAGATCGGAGAGCAAATGCTACTGGCTATTCTGGGACGTGGCAGTTGATAGATGGCTCCAGAATTTACTATTTGAGACTTGGACTTTGCCGTCGGGGGAACACGATGGAGAAGCCAGTTGTGGAATGCGCACGTTGGCCACGTAGGATTCATCTAAAACAGACTGAAGAATAACCCCTGCCAGAACAGCAGTGCAGGTGGAGGATTCCTCTTTCCTGTATTGGGAGATATTTAGGGATTCAAGTCAACTGAGCTGAAGAGCCCAGAAGCTGAAGGTGCTGGAGGATGACAGGATTTTCAAGGCAACGATACAAAACTTCATGGTACCTCTCACAGCAGTGGTTTGCCCATTAAAATCACAGTGAGAATGAGCAGAGCTTAAAGAGATCAGGCAAATCTTCAGGGAAAAGTGGATCTGAGGAGCTGGAAGTGCCCAGTGGAAACAAAAACTTCCAGAAGTTGAGCTGAGCTGGACCTTGGGAAGGTGCAAATGGTGACAGACTCTGGCTGGATCAGAAAAGGGAAGGGGTTGGTGTGAGGGGAGAAGAGTGGAGGTTAACAGTGATGTCGGGATGGGCCCACCCTAAATATATCACATTTCTTGTGACATCAACTCAATCATCACAGGGTGGCTCATGGCGATGTCCCCAGGAAACCAAAGCCAGTGGTGGTGTCAGCCCACCCACCCCAATCCCACAGGAACTGGTTCCAGCTCAGCATGGCTCCCACAGGAATAAGTCAGTGTGGGCTGGGGAGGGCCAGCAGGGGTGGGGCTCCTCAGCAGCCACCAGCACTGGGACAGGTCTCTTTGGAGCCCTGGGAGTCTCCTGTCCCTGACTCAGGGGACTGGAGGAGCTCTTTGCAGAGCTGGGGGATCCCACTCACGGGGCTCTGCTGGGAGATGCTGCTGGAAGAGGCACAGAAGGATTCGGGCTGGTGGAGAACACCTCTGGTGCCTCAGGACCAGGAGAAGGTAATGCTTGGAACAAACTTTCCAGGAATGAAATGTGGGAATAGGCAGGACCATAACGTGGAGTGTGCTTGGTCTGTGGTACTGATGCTGCTGGGAGGCAGTGAGGTCTGGCCCATGACATCGTGTGGATACTGAATCCATAGATTTTATTAGTGTGGATTTTCCCTCTGGGGCTCATGAAGGACATGGAAACACTGACCTTGGAAAGGCCATCCTGAAGGAGCCAGCTGAGTAATGAATTTTAGCTGTTAAGGCAATAAATGGGAACACTTGGACATCCTCGGGAAACCCAGGCTCCATCAGAGTGAGCATTTTGTAGATGTTGGGAGTAGGACATCTGTTCTCAGTGGGCAGAAGGAAGATGAATCCTTGCTCTGGTTGTAAATGAAGTGCAACCTCCTCCTCTCTCCTTGGACCAGCTGAGCTCTGTCCCTTGCCCTCAGTTCTGGCCCTTCCAGCATCCCAGAAGGGATTTCCAGTTCACCAAGACTTTCACTGCTGTCTCACCATGGACTCAGCCCCGCAGCCTCCACCTCTCGTGAAGCCCAGCTCGCCCCAGGTCCCAGGCCTGGTCCCGTGTGGCCCCCGTGCACATGCACATCGCCTCCAAGGAATGTGCTTTCTTGGGTGGAAACTGTGTCATCGGAGAAATATTTCATATTTTCGTTCGTTCGCATTCCCCAAATGAAAAATGAATCGCGAAGTCTCATAAATAAGGGGCTGAGTTTCTCATTTACATATTTCTGTGGTTCTTGGAGCAGGGGTGGCCGTGGCCCTGCCAACCATGTCCTAAGCCTTCCCCTCATGCACCTTGGCTCCCGCTGGCAGCTGCCTGCGCTCCCTGGAACGGGAGAGCTCGGACCAGCTCCGCGTCGCTGAGGTCACTCTGCATCCTGCCAACATCCCGTGCAGCTGCTGGCACGAGCGTGGCAGGCAAAGCTTGGAGCCTCGGAGAAATCCCATCCCCAGGCAGGTTTTTGGGATGCAAAGAGGGGTTTGCATAGAGCAGGAGGGGGAAAACCCCATGGCATGGTCCCAGCTTGGCTCTGGTGACAGGGTGATGGTACCTGCTGAGTGGGGAAGGGGTGGCTGGAGGGGATGAGGGATGGAGCAGCTGGGGGAGCAGAGGGCAGGGACTGCAGGGGAGGAGGAGATCACAGGAGGGCAACAGGCAAGCCTGGCCTGGGGCAGGCAGGTGGACGAGCACAGGCTGGTGTGGCCCTGCCTTGTCACTGCAAACACGGAGTTGTCCCATGCTCCCTCCTGGGACACAGCCCAGTGCTCTGCCCAGCTGCACCACAGCTCCATCTCCCCTCCTCTGCTCGGCCCTCTCCCCTTGCTCTGTGATCACTTGGCAATTTGCCTTGTCCATCCTCTCGCTGCACCCCTGTGGTCAAATGTGGCTCCACATCCAAACACCTCCTCTGAGCTCCAGCACCTGGCACGGGCAGGTTGGAGAGAGGAGCAGAACCTCTGGGCATCCCCTGCGGATTCCCTCAAAGTGTTTGTAGCAAGGTGTGTTGGGACTTCCATCTGGGGCAGGTTTTTTCCTCACAGTTCCTCCAAAGAGGCCTCCAAGGGGCTCCAGTGGGTGCAGGGCAGCAGGGAGCGCTTCTGGGTGCACCAGGAGACCACCCCAGGGTGTGCTCCTGGACTGGGAGAGGCATCTCCCCTTTGGGATGCTGCTGACCTCCAGCTGTGCACACCAGCAGCCTGACCTTCTCCTGGTGCACTGCTGGGGCTGGATATGGGGCTTGGCAGCTGGAGATGCACCACAGGCACCAGCTGTGGCCACAGCTGTCTATGCCCAAACTCCAGGCCTGGTTTGGGGTTTCAGGTGGGCACTGCAGGGGAAGTCCAGTTGGTGTCACCCAAGGGTTAATGGCAATAAATTGTGCTGCTAAAGGGATCTTCTGGTTTCAATTTGACTTTGCATTTGCGTGTGGATTACACTCCAGGATGTTCATACTCCCTTAATAACCTCCCCACACAGGCACTGCAGAGATGAGCGGTGCCAGACCCCAGGGAGGAAGGGCAGCATTTAACGCTTGTCTCCCTGAAAGGTGACCCTGCTTTCCCAGGCCCCAGGAGTAAGGAGAGCTGCACACCTGGCTGTGAAGCCACAGTGATGTCCAAGGAAGAGACGTGAGCTCAGCAGAGCCCCTGTGGTCGGGAGAGACGTGTCCCTGAGCTCTCCATCGAGCTCTTCCAAGGGTGCATCAAGAGCAAGGGACAAGGGGTGGCCAGGGTCTCCCTGTCCTCCTGCAGAACTCCATCCACGATAGGATGCCCCAAGCCCTGGCAATGCCATGTGTGAGACATGGATTTTGCACCCAAATCCACTGGGAGAGGAGCAAGTGGACCCTGCTAAATCCAGGGAAGCCCAGCACCGACATGGCTTGTGCCCTCCACCTGGCCCAGGCACACGCAGAGCCCATGGCCTTGCTTTGGCTTTCACCTGCTCCTCTCTCTTGTGGGGATTCAGTCATGCAGGAAAATGGATTTGGAGAGGGAGCGTGTCCTGCAAAGTTGTCTAAACATAGCCCAGGGAAAGAGGCAAGGCCTGGGTGCAGCAAAAATAGCCCAGAGCCCGCTGCTCGCAGCTCAGCATCCTTCGGGGCAGCCAGGTCCCAGGCATCTGGGCAGGCACAGCAAGCCAGGGCTGTCCTGGAGCCAGAGACCGTGCCAGGTGCCAGGCTGGCAGGGACAGAGCGTACAGTTCTCCCCAAGCCTCCTCCTGCTGGGGCTTGGGACACCAGTGGCCCTGGAGATCCTGAAATCCATGTCAGAAGGGGCTGTAAGAACACCAGGAACATGCCGGGGCTCTGCTTGTTCCTCATTCCCTGCCCGTCTTCCCTCCAGGGACTGGTGCTGTCCCTGACCCTGTTCCTGGAGGAGAGCAGGGCTGAGGTGCCCCTGCCCAGAGCCCTCCCCAGCAGACTTGGGGACGTACCGGGGACATTCTTCCAGACACTGGTGGCCATCCTGGTGCTGCAGGATAGGGAAGTCACGGTGCCAGGGGCATGCAGGAGACAGAACTGCTGGGACCCCCGCCCAGGACAAGGAGGATTGGCTCCACCAGGGAATGGTGTCCCGGCCTTCTGAAGTGTCCCAGGGTACAGCCCCTCCCCTCGATCCATCTTACAACGGGCCCTGACCTGTTCCGAGCCACGGACACAGTCCAAAGGACACGATGCACGGGTGACTGGCTCCAGGTGTCCCGGCTTGAGCAGGGGGCTGGAGATGACCTGCAGAGCCCTGGCCAACCTCAGCCAGTCTGATTCAGTGACTTTCCCTCTCCTCAGCCACTGACCATGCTCTTCTCAGAGCCATCTCCCTTCTCCAATCCCAGGTTCCTGGAGCATTGACCAGCAGGATGTTCCTATCTCCCCATCCTTCTGGGCTTGCTCAGAGGTCACAGAGGCCACATGGCTGGTGGTGGACCCTGCCCAAGGTCTGCTGAGCTGGGCTGGCACACACGTTTCCTTGGGAGCATCTGGAAGGATTTTCCCCTCAGTTTAGATCCCTGTGCAGATGGTCAGCAGGTCCCCATTCCCAGTGACCTCCTCAGGCCACATGCTCTCACAACACCGGTGACTCTCCACAGCGCTTCTGGAAACAGCCCCGTGGGCTTGCAGGATGCTGCAGGCTCTGGTTCTGCAGCTCACAGCTCTCTGCTCACCCGATTTGCTCCGTGGCTCCGTGCCCAGGGCTGCACTCCATCTCAATATTCAAATGTGGGATTGATGGCAGCCTGGATGTGCCTCGTGCCAGAAGGGACCTGATCAGATTAGGTGGTCCTCAGCAGAGCAGACAGGGTCCTCACCTCCCCGTCTGAGACTCTTTAAAGAAAGCAGAAAGGAGGAAAAGGGAGTTTTTAACATGAAACATCTGGTGAGTTGTTCTGCCCTGCACACCAGGATGGGAGGGAAACATGTCCTGCAGGCAGAGGCGAGGGAAGAGGAGCTCTCGGGATATTTACAGTGACGGGCACGAGCGCAGCTGGACCAGCTGTCCCTGTATGCTCACTGTCCTGTGTCCCTATGTCCCCCAGGATGTGCCCAAAGCCATTCTCGTGTCCTGCACCCTGCGTGCCCCAAGGAGGGGACAGGGGCTGCGCTGTCCACGGCCACCTGGTGAAGCCTGAAGCCATCTGAAGACCAAACCAGGGACAGATCTGCTGGCCACAACCATGAGCTGGCACCAGGCGAAGTCCCAAGTTTCCTTTGGGAGATGGAAACTCAGCCCCCGGAGCGAGAGGGAGCCAGGAGAGTTAAGCAGGGACAGGCTGTAGGAGACTGCTTGAGAACAAAGCGTGCCTGAGAGAGAGCTGTGAAATACTTGGGAGTCTGTCAAGGAAGCTGGCAGCAGAGCAAGGTCAGATGGACTCAAACATCGTTCCCACCTGGGCTGAGAGCGGGCCAGGGAGCGCTGCAGGCAGGGCCGTGCCGGGATCGGAGCCTGCAGTGACCCAGACTAATGCTCCCTTTTATCACCCGGCTTTAAACACGCTTTTATGATGTGCGAGAAGGGGGCAGATGGTTCTCTAATTAACTCGAGAGTGCTGAGTTGTGAAGTGCTGTGAGGAAAAGCAGCTCCAGCGGGGATGGCAGGGCGAGTCGGCAGAGCGGCCGGTGCCTCTGCGGGCAGCCCTGGCGCTGCCCAGGGGCAGATGCCCCCTCCCACGGGCACTGCCTGCTCCCAGCACCCCGACTCCGGAGGGGCTTGGCCGGCCATTCCCCGGGAACATATTTACCCTCACGAATGCCACCTGAAAACCTCTGTCTTGTGAAAGTGATGCTGATCCAGAGGATGTTCTCATGCGGAACCCCCAGGGGAGCTCATATTGCCGCTGCTCCTTCTTCAGTCTCATCCCGCTCTTTGTTTGTGTGCTTGGCTGCTCTTCGCACCCCCTGCAGTAGGACATGACAGCAGTGGGGTGACCTTGGCCCTGCAGTCCCTGCTGTGGGTGTCTCATCCATCTGTACCTGTGGGGACCTGCCTGGAGCCCCCACACAACTCCCCATCCTATCACTTGATCAGGCTGGAGCTCCCCAGATCCGACACCGGAGCCCCTCTGAGCCCCTCTGGGACTGGGAAACACCTTCCCTAAGCAATTCCAATGGACCTAAGGCCTGATGCTTATCAGTTTTACCTAAACCCAGTATCTCTGTGATTTCTATCCCTGAAACCAAAACTAAATTCCTAGTAATTTGGGTTCAAAGTGAAAAAGCCTGTTTCAGCCTGAAATGCAATGGCTGGATTTGCTTTATGTGTTCAGCCCTGAAATACAATCCAGCTCCACGCTAGAGCAACAACAACAAAAAAAAAAACCACCCAAATTTTCCTTTGAAAGGGTGAAATATTTAATCAATGCTCTTTTTGTCCACAGCCTCTTCAGCGAGCAGCTCACCTGGCCCGAGGCAACATTCTGCAGTCAGAGTTCATTAACTAAATTGAAACATTATCCATGTGCTAGTTACAAATGACGTCTTAACTGGCCGAGTTGAGCCAAAGCATCGCCGTGGGCAACGGCATCTGGGTGGCAGCGCAGAGGTGAACCCGAAAGCTTTCAAACCCTCCCTCCCTGCCCATCCCTGAGGCGAACAGTTCTGGCACATGGCTGATGCCACGGGCACTCACGTCACGGGGAGCAGCAGCTTCAAGCACCGGCAGGCAGGAGCACGAGGCAGGAGGAATCGCCTCTGTCCAGCCCCTGCTCCTGGGAATAAAAGAGAGGAGGACAGCGGAGCCTCTGTTATCTCAGCGGGAATAAGGGACGTGAGGGATGGAGGTGACACCGCTCGAGGCAACAGGTGACACTTGGAAGCTGGGAGGAAAATTTAGTGATGAGGGACGATTTGGAGGGAACGCGTTGTTCGTGACTGGCAGTGCGGGAGTTCTGACGTTAGGGAAAAGCCCCAAATTCCAGGGGCTGCTGACGGACGCTGGCAAAGAACGGAACCAGAGACACCCCAAAACCTGGCGGAAGACACGAGCGGCGCATCCGGCAGGAGGACGCACGGCAGCAATTCCCAAATTCCCACTGCCCTCCCGTGAGGCTTCTCCCTGGCACTGCCCAGCACCGACCCCAGCCCTCCGTCACCCCTTCCCCGCGCTGCCGGCGCTGCCGGCTCGGCTGCTGTCCTCAGCTGACTCCTCTTGGCCGCGCTGCCGGGAGGAAGCAGCGTGCGCTGGGGCAGGGCCAGCGCCGCGCTTGTGCCGGAGCTGCTGCCAGACTGCTCCGCGAGCGGCTGAGCCCCGGGCCCGAGCCCCGCGGCTGCTCCCAGCCCAGACACGCCGCTGGGAACCGGCACGCCGAGACCTGCCAGCGCCGGGCAGCGGCTCCCAGGGCTGCTCAGGAGCGGAGCCAAGCCCCAGCAGACGGACGCAGTCACGGCTTCCCCGGGGAAGCTGAGACCTGGAGTGGGGCTTGGTGGAGAGAGAGAAGGAATTCAGTGAAACAGCCCCAAAAAGGCTGCCCATCACCCCAAACCAAGGGGTTCTCTCCCCCAGCAGTGTTTCTCTCCTCAAGCTCCAGGAGGACGTAGCAACAAGAGGCTCTGGATCATCCCTTACACGCCCCGGGGAGAGAGACAGGGGCAGCTCCTCGTGGTCCCTGCCGGCTGTGCCAGGCATCCGTGGGGCTGGAGATGTGGGGGGTGCAGGCTGGTGGTGACCTGGTTCCCCCTTCCCACCCCGTCTCCCAGAAGGTAGCACAGGTTGGGATGTTCCCAGCACAGGCACTGCTGGAGAGCGGGACCGGGCTGGCCAGCGGCCCTACAGCGATGGGGAGAAGCAGCCAGGGCTGGGCAGAGCCTGTCTGAGGGAGGTTCTGGTTCTGCTGCTGCTGCTCAGGGAGGAAGGTTGAAGAACAGCATCGACTCGAGAAGAACGGCCCAGAGGTGGTCAGGAATGCACTGGCAGAGTCCTGCAGGGATGCAGCTCTGGAGAAGCACCAGGAGGTGTGAGGGAATCCTGCCTGGTGCTGGGATGAAAGCAGGAACCTCCCTGCCTCCTCCGCTCTGACACAGCTGCCATTCCTGATGTCAGCCCACGCAGGGACTTTTGGGCCACCATCACCTCTGCTTGGTGTCACCAGCCCTTGCTCAGCCCCTGACCTCTTTGGCACAAGCTCTTCTCGTTCCTTCTGTTCCCAGCTCTGAGAGCTGGTCCCTTCCATCCCACGGGGTGTTTGACCTCTCCTCCTCACTCTCCCATCTTGGACCAGATCCACAGCCCTTCCTTGGTAGCTGCTCTGTAACACTGGACCATCCATCCCTTTCTGGTCCCTCCTTTTCCATCTTTCCCTCAATTTTGACACCTGGTCCCCCCCTCCTTGGCTCCTAAATCTCTCCTGTATCCATAACCCCATTGCTGCAGGCTCCAAGTCTTGTCCCAGCTCTCCTTGCCTTGGTCCAGCCACCTTCTCACCCCCTCCCTTGTCCCCTCTGCCCTCTGCTCCTGTCCCCACACCTGCCTTGCTGTGAGACCTCCCAGCCTGGCAGTCCCCCAGAGCCCTGACCTCCCGCACGACTTCCCCAGGTTCCTCTCCTGTTATTTCATTAAAGCCATTAAATCCCAGTCACATTTCCAGCTGCCAGGACAGAGCCAGGCCAGCTGCAGACAGTGACCCTCCCCAGCAGCAGGTGCTTTCCCAAGGGGAAAATAATGGGAAAACTGCAGGTCCCTGGGCAGCCCCGGGAGGGTGGCAGAGGAACCTGGAAGCCTGCACAGATGTACCCAGCTGCAGCCCTGGGCAAAGCGCTTTTTTTAGCTTTTTGCAGGATTTCTGTATTTCCCAACAAAGAGACCACCACATCCCAGATCTCAGGATTGCAGGGCTTTTAATCACACATGCGGTGCCTCCTGGGGAGTCAGACAAGGAGGGTGGAGGTGGCTGCTGAGCCAGATCCCCACCTTGCCGAGCGTTTTGGAACAGGGAACTCATCTCAAGGTCACCCCACGGCTGAGCTGGTCCCTTCCAGCCTCCAGGTCACCTCAAAGCAGGACAGGCTGGTGTCCTCCAACCTTTATGGGGAGTCACAGTTCCCTGCAAGGGACTTCTGGGGAAAGAACATCCTCTGTGGATCCACAGCCTTGTTGCCATCAGCAAATGCATCACTCGACTCTCAGGTTCTCTAATCCCCATCTCCCAGCGTCCTGTGCCCAGGGGAGGCTCATATTTCACTTTGCTGAAAGGCAAACTCTAAGCCCTTCTGGATGCACAGAAAAGCCGGAGGCAGAAACCTTATGGCTTAAAAAGTAGAACACAAAAAAACCATACCCAGCATGTGCTTTTTTTGCCTTTTTTTTTTTTTTTAATAATTCTTAATTTGAAGCTCTGCTCTTGATTTTTGGTCTCTGAGTCATGGTCAGAATTATCAGGGCTCTGGGAGCCATCGACTGGCATTTGCAGGGTGTGCTGGGAGGGGAGTGAGGCAGCCCAGCCCTGCCTGCTCTATGTTTCCCCTCAGCACCACGAGGATCTGGCTGTGAGATAATAGAGCTCCACCGCCTTTTCCTCAGGGCCCCTCTGTGCTGCAGACACAAACTGGAGCACAGGCAGTGTCTAAAGTTCATGTTCTGGCTGAGTGTAACCAGTTACATCTCTGTGCTCGGTTGCCCACGGTTTGCTTCAGTTTTCCCCTTCTGAGTTGAGATTTTCCAGCCCCACTCTCTGCACAAAGGAGGTTTGAGAGTCCCTTTGAACACACTTTGGCCACTGCAGAGCACACAGGCAGTGGAAAGCAATATCTCCATGATAAACATACCCTGCTTTTTTTCCTTTCTTTCAAAAATACAAAACAATCTTCCAATTTTTAAGCGGATCTGCTGCCGAAACTGCTGGGGGTCAGAGCTGACATCTGGCAGGGAATTGCTGCTGACCATTCCAGTAAACACTGAGTCTCCCTTGCTGAAAGCTGCAGCTACTCAGGCACAGCACATTTTGCAGTGATGGTACCTTTTAATCAACACTTGGAAAGTTCCAGACAGCGGGAGAAGGATGAAAACAATCACTTGAAAGCTCCGAGGGCAGGTCAGAGCTGGGGATGGAGGCAGGCAGAGGTTTCACACCCAGGCTGGGAGCGGCGGCCTGGAGTTACCTATGGGCAGCAGATGTTCAGCTGTCCTTGAGAAGGACAATGTGAATGAGATGGACAGAGCCAGGACCACTAAATCCCTCCTTGGCCAGCATCGGATCAGAGCCGTTCAACGATACATCACTGCAGGCTTCCCAGAACTGCAGAAATACCAGAGAGAATTCGATATAAATCATGGAAGGATTTAGGCTGGAAGGGATGCCTGGAGGTCCCCAGCCCAGCCCGGGAGCAAGCGAGCACTCCACAGCCGGGTCAGGCTGCTCGGGGCCATGTCCAGACACATTTTGAACACGTCCAAGGATGGAGATCCCACCAGTGCTGTCCCACGGCTGCACCACTTCCAACACAATCCCAGCCTCACGGATCACATCCACAGGGCTTCCCAGCACATGGAGAGCTGTTTAGCCACGAGGGAAGGGCAGAGGGTGAGAGAGGCAAAGCCTGCAGAGGAGGCACCGTCACAAACATTGGAACAGGGCTCACAGCCGAGGGTGAGCTGCAGCAAGGGGGTCATGGACAGAGGAGAGATCTAGGGAACCAAAGGCTGGGAGAAGCAGGCACCCCAACTGGTGGAAAGATGGGAAAGGAGAGCACCGTTGAGGGACAGGAGAGGGATGGGTTACCAAGGAGGAGATATGGATCTGGTCCTGGTTGTTCATGCCCGGCAGAAAGCAGAAGCCTGGGATAGGGGTCTCTAGCAGGGGCTGAGGAAGGTGTCTCCCCTTCTCCTCATGAGGAGACCCCAATGACAAACATTCCCAAGAGATCTTGGGTCACTCTGAGGTGCTGGAAGGGTGATGCTGTTTCTCTTGGTCACATCAAGGAAGAGCAGTCCCCATCGCCCTCGGCTGCTGCTCCAGCCCTGCTCCCTCCAGCAGCATCCTTGTGTTGGCAAAACCTCTCCCCATAACAGCCGTGGGAGGAGACTACCAGGGAGAGAGGAGCTCGTGGAAAGTCAAGGGTGGGCGAGGTACAGAGGGAGTCCCAAGAGCCTTCAGACCCAACAGACAGTGGGACCTGGCAGGGAGGGGCTGCCTGAGCCTCCCAGTCCCCAAACAGCCCCTGCAGAGCTGGCAATGCTCCTCTTGCCTTGACAAACACCCCAGCACCAAGTGAACAACTGGGAAAACTGGGACAACTGGGAAAATCCAATCCTGGAAGTGTCCAAGGCCAGGCTGGACAGAGCTTGGAGCAACCTGGGATAGTGAGGGCAGGGGGATTGGAACCAGATGGTATTTAAGGTCCTTCCAACGCAGGCCTTTCCATGATCCTATGACTCTGTCCCAGGATCCTGCCCATGACACTGGAACACGTCCGGAGTGGCTCCAGCCTCACACCGAGGACAGGATGGCTCCCGGGCTGCCCCAGGCGTGTGCCACACGGGTGTCCTGTGGGGCTGTGGCATGGGTTGCACGTGGGGTCGAACGTTCCCCCCAGGGAAGGTGCTGGGGGATGCAATGGGATCCCATTCCCAGACCACACTCAGAGCACCCAGAGATCCCTGATGTTTTAACATCAGCAGAGCCACGGGGACAACGGTGAAAACACCTCTGAGTGAGGCACTTGGCACAATAAAAAGGTTTCACTTGCTGAAAATAAGGCTGAGCAGAGACTTGCCCTGATTGCCAGGTACCACAGAGCCCTGTCCGTGCCTCATAATCCTCCTGCCCCGTGTCCTGGGAGGAATTTCTCTGGGATGTCTGATAGAGGTGTCCTTTTCACAGTCTCTCTAGTGTGGAGCTTCCTTTCTGCAGCTTATCCAGGGGTGGCCAACAGTTAAGAGCGGTGAATCGAGGCAGGAAAACCTAAGGATGCTCAGCTCTGGAAGGGGCAGCTCCCTGCCCCTTCACCACCTTCCTGGCATGCACCCCAAACACGGAGCATTTGCTCAGCAGAGACACAGGAGGAATGAAAACTTCAGGCCCTCACGGTCCCGGTGAGTTTGGCTCTTCCGAAGCCGCGTACCAGCCTCAGCTTCCCTGGGACGGTGACGAGGCCACTCGGTGCGTGTGACCTGCCCCTCGCACATACCTTTCCTATGAGCGCATCCAGCGCAGGCCCCGCGAAGCCCCGGCACACCCCGTCAGTGCCGTTTCCTATGACAACGCCGTCAACAGCGCTCGGAGCAGGGTTGGGGTCCGGGGGGCCGGGCAGGTGCGGGGCTCCTCGTAGCTATGGCAAAGGGGTGTTTACTTCTGTGTTTTGCACGTCGGTGGTACCCCTGGGACAGCTCCCCGCGCGTGTCACAACAGCGTAGGGCTCTTTGGCATCTCCCCCAGCAACTATGTCAGCGTCTGGGGGAGCCGTGTGTGACCTGCACCTGCCACCGACCGGCTGCAGGAAGATTCCATCCTTCCCGGAGCTGCCACGGCTCCCAGGAAAGCCCCACGCTAGCGCAGGACGTGGCCGCAGGTGCTCTTGCTGCGGCCCTCGCGCTGGGTTTTCTCACCCCGATATTGCAAACCCCCCCTTTTCCACACGGGCCCCGCTATGGGAAACATCTGCTGCCTCGCCCCTTTCCCGTCCGACCGTGCCCGTCTCTGTGCCTTCCCCGCCGCTTCTCCTGACGCTTTGCAAGCTTGGGGCAGCGCTCCCAGCCCATCCCCGCGGGCGGCTCGCGGAACGCTCCGGCCAAATCACAAAGGGTTTGGATCCCGTTCCCCGGCGCGAGTGCCAGGGGCGGGGAGATCTTGCCTCACATCTATTCTTTCTAGGTACAAAACACGCATTCAAAAGTCAGAGCCGTTCCACTGGCAAGGGCTGGAGCTGCTCGGAGCCGGCCAGCTGCCCCAGTTCTGATTCCCAGCGCTGTCCCAGCCCTGCTCTCTGCATGTTTTGCAGACACTCGCACCGAGGATGCATCACCCGGCCAGCCCCACCCGGGGGCTGCATCCCGCGGGCCACATCACAGCCTCGAGGTTGCTGGAACGGCTGCAAAGCTGCCGGTCCCGCATCCATCTGCTCCCGCGTCGCTCCTCTGGAGCCGGGAGCTTGCGTTTAACGACCGCGTGTGTTTTCGCTCAAGCATTACATCACCTGGCAACGCCAGCGGGACGGACAGACGGACGGATGGGGCCAGCCCTGCTGCGCTGTCCCTGCCGATGCTCGTCCCCTCTCTCACGCCCCGTGTCCCCAGCCCGCAGCCCTTTGCCCTGTGCAGGTGAACAGAAAATCCGCCTCCATGCAGAGCCCACCGAAGGGCTCATGTGCAGCCCCCCCTCCCCATCTCCCTGGCGTGTCCCAGCGCCGGGTGTGGAGGGCAAAACGCTCTGTAATTTCCACCTCCCGGAATTCCTGCGGCCGTAGCCATCAGCACTTTCCCTAAAATAAAGTGGGAGCTGAGATAAGCCAGACAGGCAGGCTCCGGAGGGCCGGCCCCGAGCGTGGATTGAGCTCACACTTCTTTAAGCGGGCGGCCAGGTCGGGCCTTCGCACCTCGCGCAGCCGGGGAGGAACTGGGTGGATTTGCTGATAATTGGCTGCCAATTTCCGCAGCGGAGGAAGGAGCGTGGGGAGTGGGGGGATGCTGACAGGGAGCCCTGCGGGCTGGGGGTGCAGACAGGGCATTTCCTGCACATGCTCCCGCTCCCAGCAGATTGGGGCTCACGAGGAGTCAGTTCTGATTCCCAGCACTGTCGGTACCAGAAGAGTCGGTACTGGGGTAAGCAGCGTCTCAAACCCTCGGCACGGGGGGAAGGGGCAGTGTTGCACTGCAGTGGAGAGGGTGATTTTGCATTCCTTGCCCTTCATCCACACAGAAGATTCTCATTCACATCCACACAGATTCTCCCCTTCCATTTTGGCCCACCTGCAGTGTCCGTCCAGCTCTGGGGTCCCCAGCATGAGAAGGATGTGGAGCTGCTGGAGCGAGTCCAGAGGAGGCCACGGAGCTGCTCCCAGGGCTGGAGCCCCTCTGCTCTGGAGCCAGGCTGGGAGAGCTGGGGGTGTTCACCTGGAGAGGAGAAGGCTCCAGGGAGAGCTCAGAGCCCCTTGCAGGGCCTAAAGGGGCTCCAGGAGAGCTGGAGAGGGACTGCGGACAAGGGATGGAGGGACAGGACACAGGGAATGGCTTCCCACTGCCAGAGGGCAGGGATGGATGGGATATGGGGAAGGAATTGTTCCCTGGGAGGGTGGGGAGGCCCTGGCACAGGGTGCCCAGAGCAGCTGTGGCTGCCCCTGGATCCCTGGCAGTGTCCAAGGCCAGGCTGGACATTGGGGCTTGGAGCAGCCTGGGACAGTGGGAGGTGTCCCTGCCCATGGCAGGGGGCGGAACGAGATGGTCTTGAAGGTCCCTTCCAACTCAAACCATTCCATGATCCTGTGATTCATCCCCCCATTTAACCCAGCTGCTCCCCAGCCCCTGTCCAGAGACACCCCCCGAAAATGGGGATGAGGAGGTCAGTGGGGACACACAGGGCCCGGGTTTGGGGTCGGAGCTGATGGAACCCCTGAAGGGACTGGGGCTGGAAGCGGCTCAGCCCAGCCCAGCTGCCAGACCCACCCTGATCCCCGGGCTCTGGGGGTCGCGTGTCTATCACCAGCCCCGGTCGGGCCGGGCGCTGCGTGTCCCCAGGACACCCCTGGCCGGGAGGGGACCCCCGGGGCAGGCAGCACGTTTTCCTGCAAAATGCGCGGTTTTCCCGTCCTGCGGGCGGCCGCACACCCCGAGCCCGCCACCTAACGGCCACCGCCGGCCGACACCGGCATCGGCACCGGGACCCGGCACCGGCACTAGGATCCGGGCACCGGGACCTGGGCACTGCGCACCGGCATCAGGATCCGGGCACCGGGATCCGGACACTGGCACCGAGATCCGGACTCCGTGCACGGGGCACTGGCAGCGGGCACGGTACCGGGTACCGGGCACCGGGCCGGTCCCTTCCCTCGCGCCCCGCGACTGGAGGGGCACCCCCCGAATT
>VXAD01003538.1:106067-123405 GCA_013399195.1 Dicrurus megarhynchus
GGCTCGTGTGTGTTTGGCCTTTCCTCATGACGTAGTGTCCTGTGCCTCTCTCCCCCCTCTCCCTCTCCTTTTCCCCTCCCTCCTCACCCCCCTCCCCTTCCCCTCGCATCCTTGGAAGCAACAATTAAGCAGCTCTGGGATAAAACACACAGCCCGCGGGAGCACGGGGGCATTGCTTCAAGAGATGGCAAGGCAGGCAGCTGCACCCCTCCTCCCCGGAGTCCTCCTCCTCCTCTCCATCCTCCCGGCTACTCAGCAAGGAGGTAAGGAACGAAAGGCTCCTTCCCGTGCCCCCGACCAGCGCCTCGCTCCGGTCCTCCGGAGACCCTCCGCGGGCACCGGGGCTGCGACACCCCTGCCCTCCGGGCAGCCCCTCGCCTGCCCCGGCTGCGCAGCACCGAGCAGGGACAGTCACCCACCCTGCCCTGCCTTGGGGACATCCCCGAGGGCGGGTGGGCAGCCCCGCTGAGGGCTCTTTGCTGCCCACACCGACGGGTGGCGTGTGCCGTGCCCGGGTGGGATGGGATGTCACCGAGGATGACGCGGGGCAGTCGGTAACGGCACCGCTGCACCAAGCACTTGTCAGGGGGAGGCTGCCAGGGGTTGTGTCCTGATGACAGGCTTGGGGACACCAGAGGCTTGGGAATGAGAGACTTGGAGAAACGAAAGGCTCAGGAGCACGCAGGCGGGACACCAAGGGGTGGCCACCAAACTCCCATGGGACTTAAAAGCGCGAGGGGCCGGGGGAGGTGGCAGCTGTCACCCCGCGGTGCGATGGCAGCGGGAGCCGAGGGCGGTGGGAGGGTGGGAGCGTCCCGCAGCCGCTGTGTGCGAGCCGCTGCTCAGTGTGTGGCCGTGACAGCCCCGGGGCTGCTGCAGCTGCAGAGCGGCTCGACCCACCCGAACCGCAGGCTGGGGGTGCCGGGGGCCCCCATACCGCCCTCACTGCGCTTGTGCCACCAGCGTCGGGTCCCCGTCCCGGCGCGGTCCCACGGCTGTGTGACAACTCAGCCCACGCACACGCACACGCGGCCGGGGCCGGGAGGTGACAGCCAGTGCAGGGCTCTGTGTCCCAGCCGTGTGACACAGCCCGGCCAGTGCAGGGCTCTGTGTCCCAGCCGTGTGACACGGCCTGACCAGTGCAGGGTGCGTGTCCCAGCCGTGTGACACAGCCCGACCAGTGCAGGGCTCTGTGTCCCAGCCGTGTGACACGGCCTGACCAGTGCAGGGTGCGTGTCCCAACCGTGTCACACAGCCCGGCCAGAGCAGGATGAGTGTCCCAGCCGTGTGACAAGGCCCGACCAGCGCAGCCGGTGCCTGCCCGGTGCCTGGCCGCTGTCTGGGGATCAGACCGGGAGCTCCCACCGAGGTGGGGAGAGCAGCTGAGCACAGATTCCGAGCCCACTGCAGTCGTCAAAGTGGGCAGAGGGCTGTGAGGAGGCGACAGCACCACAAGGGAGGGGACAGTCACCTCCAGAGAGCCGGGTGGTTGTGCCATGGAGAGCGTGGGATGGGCAGAGCCACCATTGGCCACGGGGTCGGTGCCAGGGCTGTCGTTCTGGGCTTGTTGGACAGGGAGGATTGAGGACCGGAGGAGAGGGTGCAGGATTCTGTGGGCAGCGCTGGGGCTGGGTGGGCACCAGGGCAGCCACAGGTTGGGCCACCTGTCACCAAGGGCAGAGCCCTCAGCAGCTCCATCTGCCCGTGCCCTGCAGCTCCCAGGACCCCGAGCACAGGCTGGCTGCCCCTGGCTGCACAGGCAGCAGGGCCCCAGAGCCGGGAGCTGCCTGAGAGCCGAGCTGCTGTCGGGGCCTGATCCTGCTCGGGGTGCTGGATGGGATGTGCCAAGTCCCGGGCACTCTCCATCTCTGGCAGTGAGAGGGATGTGGCTTGCTGATCCAGGCTGGCTTTGCTCTGATCCCTCAAGCCATGCCCAGCTGGGACAGTCTCAGGGGGACTTTGGACCTGGCTGAGACCCTGCAGCAACTCCCGAGCAGTTCGGGACTGTTGACTCCACTCCAGGCCCCAGCTCAGTCCCCAGGGGTGTTTGCTGGTTTGGGAAGCAGCTCACCGAGGAGGTGACCTGACCCTGGAGATGGTCCCAGTGCTGGGGGGACATGGGATAAGGCTCTCCCAGGGAGGACTGGGCAGTGTCTCTGCAGTCTGGTGTCTCAGCCCTGCTCTGGCACACCAGCCCTTGGGGACAGAGCTGGCACAGAGGCACGGTGGCATGGCAAGGGGGATCCCAGGGTGCTGGGGAGGCACCTGGAGAGGGTCAGGGCAGTGAACTCCAGCACCGGCTGCCAGTGCAGCTCCAAATCAGCCTGGCAGGAGAGGGAACCCTGAGACATCCCAGGGCTGAGGGGTTCATACCCAGACTGTCACCTCAGAGCAGTGCCAAGGGACTGAGCTGGCAGCACTCAGAAAACCCCAGCAGCAGTAGTCAGGATCAGCCCCTGGGGATCTGCTCCTGGGGAGCAGAGCCGTGCTGGCACTGTGGGGCCCTGCTCAGCCGGACACAGGTCGCTGCATGGGGAAGGTGCCGTGATTCCCCAAAGGTGCCAAGTGCAGCCTGTCCCAGCATCGGGAGCAGGGCGTCCAGCCCTCAGTGCTTCCATCCATCCCTCAGTGCTTCCATCCATCCCTCAGCGCCTCCTGTGTGGAGCACAGGGGATCCCCGGGCAGTGACACCCCCAGGAGGGACAAGAGGGACCCCAGGGAGGTCCCAGCCCTGCAGGCTCTGGGCCCAGGGGGAGCAGCTCGGGTGGATGCAGAGGGGCAGGCCCTGGGTGTGCTGGCACCCAGCCCGAGGCTGTGGGGACCCTCTGAGGACACACAGAGTGCCCAGGGTGGGGCTGGGATGGCATCTCCCCTTCCCAGCTGGACCCTGGCCTGCTGGGGCTGCTCCCTCCCCTCACTACTGGCAGATGAAAGCTGGAGCTTCAGGGGGGCTGGAGAGGAGCCAGGCCCCGGCAGCAGCCCCCCCTCCCCCTGAGCTGCTACCAGCGAGCCCAGCCTGGGATGCAGCACGGCTTCAAAGTCGCTTGGAGACTGAATGTTTCCATAACTTTCTCCCAAGAAAACGAAAACAGCAGAATGAGGGAAGAGGGGGAATGGTGGTGGTTTTGCATTGAGGCTCCTTCGGGAGCGGGTGCCCGTGGGCGCAGGGAGGGGTCAGGTACGAAGGTGTCCTGTGGTGGATCCTCCAGCCTGGTCTCAAAACCTATGGAACAGAGAAATGCTCTGCATTTCTGGCTTGTGGAGAGAGCTGCAAGCAGTGGTGCAGATAGAAATGGTGTAGCCGATCCAAGCGGGATCGGAAGCAGCGCTGGCAGCAGAACAGCACGGATATCCACACCTGTGGATGGAGCTGGGGGGAAAACATCCCATTCCCGTAAACAAGGAGACTCCGCACCAGATCCTGAGCACCTCCATGGTTCACACCCTGACACAGCTGGGGCTGCACGAGTGGGTGCGAATTCTCCTGCCCCTGGATTGAGAAGCCATCCCTGGGGTGGGCTCACAGCCAGCCCAGTGCAGGAGACGGGCTGGGAGCCCAGGAAAATCCCCTTCCCAGGGTCCTGGCAGGCTCAGAGCAGAGGCAGTGCAGAGCTCCTTCCGCACTGGGAAGCCGCTGACTCAGTCTCCCCTTCCCTGATGTGCCAAGGGAATGGGTGGAGAGGACAAATGGGAGCATGTAGACCCCAAAGTGGGCTGGGGGCTGCTGCCCCTGAGGCTGGGCAAGGACAGAGGTGGCCAGAGAGCAATGGCCAGAGCCCAGTGTGGTCACGGTGTCACCAGTGCGTGGGCTGTCACCAACAGCTGTGCTCGGTGGTGCTGCCAGGGGAGGGACTGGAGATGCTGGGGGGATTTGGAGAGATCCCCCTGGCAGTGCCTGCACCAGGGAACAGCCCCGAGCTGGGCTCTGGGGGAGCAGCTTGTGAAGGAGCTCCCAGGGCAGTGTAGATCCGGCCGTGCCTGGCAGCAGAGCTGGTCAGGGAGAGCTCCTGAGGGAAAAGTTTGTCCCCCAAAGCCACTTGGCACCACCACCCAGCCACCCATTCCACTGCCTCCGGGCCGTCCCATCTCCTGCCAGGCCTTGCTGACGGCCCCACACCTCCTGGTCTGCGCATGGAGATGGCAGATGGACCAGCACATCCTCTGCAATCCTACCCAGAAGTGTCTAGGCACAGGGCCCTCTCTCTGGGATGGTGCCTGGGGGATGCCTGGGGAGGGGGCAGTGACAGTGTCACCGCAGTGGGACCCTACTGTCAGGACCCCCAGTGCCCCAGGAGGGTGATGATGATGAAGGGCTGAGTTTGGCAGCTGTGGCTGTGGGCAGGAGACACCTGCACATTCCCAGGGTCCCCGCACTGCAGGGGTGCTGTGAGAAATCCTTGTCCCAGCTTCCTCGGGAGCCTCTGCCAGGCAGCACTGGTGACAGCGGGTAGGGGAGGTCAGCCTGTCCCCCCCTGTCACCCCAGCACCAGGGACCTTGCCTGGTTTTGAGGGGCTGAGGCTGGGGAGCACGATGGGGGTTGAGCATCCCCTCCTGGGTGGGGACAGTCCCTGGCCGTGCCGTGGGGTTCCCTGGCCATCCCCGGCACCGGCTTCCAGTGGCAGCGGGGCTGGGAGGGAGAGCTGGCGGTGTGCAGACGCTTGGAGTTTGTTTGGAAACAAGGAGGGAGTTGGAGTTGTGTTTATCCAGGCTGGTTGGGGTGGAGGGGGGGGGCGTGGGCGGGGAATGTGCCGGGAAAAGGAGCTGTTCTGTCACCCCCTGGCCGGGAAAAGGAGCTGCTCCGGAACCCCCTGGCCGGGGCTGGGCCCAACCACGGCCCTGAGCATGTGTCCCCTCCTGGCCAAGGTGCACTGGGGCTCTCTGGGGCTGTGTGACTGGTCCTGGCACGGGTCCTCCCCCTGCGTGCTGCATCCCCGGGGATGTCCTGTCCTGCCACCGAGTGTCCCAACATCTGCTGTGCCCGCCCAGCCTGACAGCCCTGCCACACACTGCTGTGTCCTGACACCCCAGTGCAGCGCGGGGGGGGCATCTCTGCAGGTGCCCAGGGTGCAAGGGAACATGAGCAGGGCCCAGGGGACACCCTCATCCCTGCCCCTGGTGGGGCACAGCAGGGCTTTGGGGCATGGCAAGAGAGGACCCCCGGAGTTTGCCCCACACCTGTGATGGAGATGTGCGGCACAATGTGTCCCCACCGCGGCGTGCCAGCCCTGCCACCTGCCCGTCCCCCTGGGCGCTGGCACCACCCTGCCCAGCCCCTGGGCACTGCCCAGCCCGTGGTGGTGCTGCCAGGGCTGTGCCACTGCATGCACCCACCTCCCGGGGTGCTGGGGTGGCCACTGCAGGTGCTCAGGTCCCAGCCATGCCCCCACAGGGTCCCCAGTGCCTGTCCCCCCTGAAGTCCATCCCCTGTGATGGCGCAGGCAGCAGGGCTGGCTGTAGGTCCCACAGGGGTGGTGGCCACGGCAGGCCCCCTCATGCCCTCCTGGCAGCCCCCCACGCTCTCCTGGCAGCCCCCCTGTCCAGCTCTGTCCTGCAAGCCCCACCACAGCCCCTCTCCCAGTGCCAGAAGTGGAGCTTTCCCCTGCACTGCACTTGTGTCCCCAACCCACCTGCAAGCCCCCAGCCCACCCACGGCCCTGGTAGAGCTGGGGGCCAGCTGGGGGTGGCAGCCTGGTGGCCTGCAGCAGACACGCCCCTGCCAGTGTCCAAACCAGCCACAAAACCTTGTTGTGGCCTCTAAGCATGAGCTAAGATACCCTGGGAAGCGCTGTGACCGCAGTGTCACACGGACAGGCAGAGGGACGCAGGGGGTTCCATGGGTCTCAGCAGTGTCCCCCTGGTCCGTCACCCCAGTCCCACTGGCCTGAGCTGGCTCTTCCCATTGGCAGCTCAGCGGGCAGGACACATCCATGGACCCTTGGGGCAACCCCAGAGGAAGCTCAGGCGTGGCTGGGAGCAGCGGGGGCTGTGGGGATGGACTGGGACAGCCCCACGAGCGTGGCCGTGCCCGGACCCAACCCCAGAGCCACGTGGAGCTGGAGCTGATGGAGGCAGCCCCGGCTGGGCTGTGGGACAGGAGCAGAGCTGGACAGCAGCCGGCCCCACATTCCTCCTTCCCACGCAGGGCCAGATCCTGCTGACGCCTCCACTGAGGTGCCACCCCTGGGTCCCAGCTGGGGCACCTCCAAGCCCTGTCACCCCGGGGAAACAGCGGAAAGGAAAGGCAGGGACCTGCCCCCGAGCTCTGCATCCCAACCCCTGTGCAAGGAGCAGCAGGGGAACCAGGAGGGGCCCCCACCCCCTGCCTCGGGCCTCTGGGGGGATTTTAACAAGGGTCTCTCTCTTGCAGGGGTCCCTGGTGCTATCCCGGGAGGGGGAGTCCCAGGAGGAGCCTTTTTCCCAGGTAAGGGGGCCCAGGCACCACTGGGAGGGGGCATCACCCTGTTTGCAAGGACGGGCAGGTGCCTGGGGGGTCCCTGAATGCCTTTGAGACACCATGGAAGGCTGGGGACCTGCCAGCCGGGATCAGGTGACATGGGGACACCCTGCCCGGCTGCTCAGCATGGACTCAGCATCAGCCCCGCGGTGTGGGGACAGGATTGGGCGGCAGTGCCAGGCTTACCCTGGGGGCCCCCAGCCCAGGGCTGACACCTACACCCTGCCCGGCCCTGGCCACAGGAGGTGCTCCAAGGTCACAGCCTGTCCCCAGAGCTTCAGCCAAAACCCTGGGGACACCCCAGGGGGGATGGCCCATCCCCTTACACCGAGTGACCGTCTCCACCTCCCCAGGGACCCCCGGGAGCCTGGGTGGGTGCTGGGTGCTCCCAGGGTGGTGCTCAGACTGTGCCGTTGCTTGCAGGTGCTGGACTCGGAGGTTTGGGAGCAGGTGAGTGCTGGGCCCCCCTGCCAGGCTGGGCTGGGCTGGGGAGAGGGGCAGGATGCCCAGCAGAGCTGCCCTGTGCTGGGCAGGGGCTCTGCCGCGAGGTTGGCCCCGTCCCACACACGTCCCCGTGCCCGGGGATGCTCGGAGGGAGGATGGCCCTGACCCCTCTCTGCTCGCTCTCCCCTAGGACTCGGGGCTGCAGGAAAACCTCCCAAACCAGGTAAGAAGCCTTTCCCTGGCTCTCACCAGCTCCAGCCATGCCAGCGGCCGGGATATTTCCCAACCACTGCTGCCCTCATGTTGCTCCCGCGCTGGGGGGACCCTGCTGGCCAAGGCACAGCCTGCCCTGCCCTGCCACACTAATCCTGGCACGGCCTCCAGGAGCCTCCCTGCCCACCCCGCTTCAGCGCTGCCCTCTGCCCCCAGCCCCTCAAACCACCCTCTGGGGGTGCTTGCTGCCTGCAAACTGCGCCAGAGCTCGGGAGGAGATGCGAAGCCGGGAGCCCGCATCCCGGCGGGCAACCCCCTGCCAGCGGGGCCGAGCAGCTTCTGCAGAGGCTCCTGCAGCCCATGCTGGGCTTTGCCTGGCCTAGGAACGCTGGGGACAGGGGACATCACCAGGAGAGAGGGGAGATGCTGGCAGGGGATGCGCAGCAGGAGAAGGCACAGCTGGAGGGCATCAAGCCTGGGGCAGCAGGGACTGAATGTGCAACATCTGGGCCAAGGGAGATCACGGACTCATGGAATGGCCTGAGTTGGAAGGGACATTAAAGCTCATCCAGTGCCACCCCCTGCCATGGGCAGGGACACCTTCCACTGTCCCAGGCTGCTCCAAGCCCCCTCCAACCTGGCCTTGGGCACTGCCAGGGATCCAAGGGCAGCCACAGCTGCTCTGGGCACCCTGTGCCAGGGCCTCACCACCCTCTGAGCAGAGAATTTCCTCCTAACATTGAGTCTAAATCTTTCCTCTTTTGGTTCAAACCACTCCCCTAGTCCTGGCACTCTCTGCCCAGTGCCTGTTGATCCCCATGCAGAGATGCTGCTTCAGGCAGACCCTGGGGTCCCCTCTGTGCCCTTCCAGGGGTCCCCACTGTGCCCAGGGCAGAGGCACCCCACACCCCCAGCCCCCCGAGCCAGCCCGGCTGTGCAGTGGGAGCTGCAGCCCGAGGCGGGGGCCGGCAGCCTCCGTTTGCTCAGATTTCAGCTTGTGGAAAGAAAAACAAGGCCCTTTATTTCGGCGTAATTAAAACCAAACGCGGGGGGGCCGCGAGGGCCCAGCCGGAGCGGTGTCCGCGCCCGGAGCCAGCGGCACTGGAATTTGCGCCTGGAGGGAGCGAGGGCTGATGAGCCCCAGATGTTGGAAGGCAGCGCTGGCCGGAGACCCAGGGACTCATTCCTCAGCCATAAACATTTTGGTTCCGTCCCCCTGTGGCCCTGCAGGGCGGGGGGCGGGTGAGGCAGAAGGGACAGGATGGAGGACCCAAGTGCTGGCGAGGACATTTGTCACCCGTCCCTGTGCCCATCCTGGGGCTGTTCTCCCATCCCCACGGTGCCACAGGGGCTCCTCTGCTCCTCTGGGCCTGGCCGCCCCCCACCTCACCCCCCTTCTCTTTCTAGGGGTCGGAGGACTTGGGGGACTCGGCCCCCTTGGCCTGCAGCCAGGTGAGCACTGACCACTGTCCACCCCTGGTCCAGGCCATCCCTGGGGCCATGTTCCCAGAGACCCACCTTGGGGACAGCATGTCCCTTGTCCCCATCTCCGCAGCTCTCCAGAGCGTGCTGGGGGGGTTCTGCCTGGGCTGGGTGCCCTTTCCAGACCTGAGGGACTGTGTCCACCCAACAGGCAGCCCTGAGGTCCCCGACATGATGGCATCAACCACAGTGGGGTGACCCCGCAGGAGGGGAGGCACCTGGGGTCCCCACAGGGCTGGCAGCAGAGGGACAGCGCCTGCAGGTGGCCAGGCAGGGCTCCAGGGGTGTCAGCACCCATGGCAGGGGGGTCAGGTGTTGTGTGCCAGGCAGGATGTGGATGGGAGCAGGGATTTGGGGGGATGCAGGACAGGGCAGTGCCTGCTAACGCTGCCTCGCCCAGCCTAACGCCAGCCCTGGCACCGCCACGCAGCCCCGCAGCTCATCAGCCCCTGCACCCGCCATGGAGGGCAGGACACCCTCTTGGCAGCTGTATTTCGGCAATGCTGACGCCGCTTGTTGTCCCCACAGGTGCTGCGGGTCTGTTCCCCGGAGCTGCCTTCCCCGGGGGGGTGTTCCCGGGAGCCGCCTCGGCCGCAGCGCTCAAGGCTGCTGCCAAAGCTGGTGAGTGCTGGGGGGGCCCGGGCAGCCCCCAGGGACCCCCGGTGTTCCCCTGGGGGTCTGGGGCAGGACAGGTTTCCCCCGGAGCCGGGGGCTGCAGGCAGGAGCCGATGCTCTCACTGGGCTGCCCAGTAACCCGGAGGGCACGGGGGAATTGGCCAGACCTGAGCCCCCAGGAGCAGAGACCGCAGAGCTGCCTGGTCCCTGTGCCCAGTATGGGGGCCCACCCCTGGGACTGCCTCAGGGTGTCCCCTTCGCCCCCAAGGGCCATCCTGAGCTTGTCCCGTTCTGGCCAGCCCTAGCCCGGCGGCGGCACCTCCCCTGGTACACCCCTCTTCCCAATGCCCCCAGGTGCAGGCATTGGAGGCGTGGGTGGAGTTGGTCCTGGTGGCCTCGGGGTCCCCACAGGTACGAAACACCCCTCGCTCCTGGCATAGCCGAGCCTGGGGCAGAGCTGTCCCCGGGGTGGGCAGGAGCCGGGCCCGGGCTCAGGGGTCTCTGCTGCCCGCAGGTGCCGTGGTACCGGGCGCGGTGCAGCCCGGCCTTGGCGCGGCAGCGAAACCCCCTAAAATACCAGGTAGGTGACGGCCCCGGAGCTGGGGCCGGGGCGGGGAGCGACTCCACCCGGCTCCTCATCCCTGAATTTCTTTTGCCTGCAGGTGCTGGGATTCCTGGAGCTTTTCCGGGCGGCGTGCTCCCTGGCGCAGGTGAGCTGGGGGTGCCCACCCCGCCGTCAGCACCCCAACTTCCAAGGGGGTCCCACCCTACCAGCAGCACTCCAACTCCGAGGGGATCCCATCCAGTGCCAGCAACACCTCAACCTCCAAAGGGGTCCCCAGCAGCACCCCAACCCCTCCCAAGTGGTCCCCGCCCAGTGCCAGCACCCCCCATGGACAGAGCACCCTGCCCTGCCTCTGGCTGCTCCCTGCAGCTTCCAAACCCCTTGGCTGAGGTCACAGTGACATTTCCACCGTGCCAAAGGCATGGGGGGACCCGGCACCTCCGTCCCGTGCCAAGCTTGGCAGGAGTAGGCGGCACCAGCACCGGGAGAGGAGCTGGCACAGCCACCAGGGCTGGCAGCGTGGGAAGGAGGGGGAGGAGGTGGCGGGAGAGAGGAATTCCTCAGTGCAAAGTAATTTGAGGGAGGAAAACTTGTGAAAACAAGATGTTTCGACACTGTCCGAAGTGTGTTGCTGGTCAGGAATGTCTTTTCCATGTCTGAAAATGCTTGAGTTATAATGAAAGACATTTGTAAGAGGGGAAAAAGAACCCCAAACCAAAAGGAAACTCAAAACCCAAAAATCCAACCCGAATAACTGCAAAGCCAAAGCACTGTCTGCTGCCCCTGGAGGGCTGGAGAGCCCCCGCTGGCCCCAGGCCACCGAGCATCACCTGGGCAAAGAGCACTGCCCAGGCCTGGCTGGGGCTTTGCTGTCACCACTGGGACCCCTCTGGAGTGCCACGTTCCCTGCAGGCTCCCGGTCTGTTCCACAGGCAGCTCCAGGCCGGGAGCAGACCCCTCCTGGCAGCTGGAGGCGCAGGCAGGCTGGTACAGGGCAGTCCCAGCCAGCCCCTGAGGATGAGGGTGCCCTGGGTGACAAGAGATGGGTGACAGGGATTTGGGAGGTGGGTACCAGTAACGTCACAAGGCCCCAGCTCACCCCTCTGGTCTCTTCTGCAGGTGTTCGCTTCCCCGGTGTGGGGGTGCTGCCCGGAGTCCCCACTGGAGCTGGAGTCAAGCCAAAAGGCCCAGGTAGGTCCCCTCAACCCCCTTGGAATGCTGGGCTGGGTTCAGGGCTGGCTCCAGCTCGGCCCCCAGCCCATCCTTTGGGATCACAGCCCTACAGGGCACCTGGCAGCGAAGCCAGCCTGCGGCTGAATCAACCTGTTAATTCAGTTAACCTGAATTAACTCAGGTTAATTGGGGCCTCTGGGAGCAGCCTAGGGCTCACACAGGTGTCTCTGTGTTTCCTTTCAGGGGCTGGAGCCTTTGGAGGAATCCCTGGTGAGTGTCCCATCTCTCTTGCCTGTTCTTCTCTTCCTTCCCAAGCCTGTTCCTCACAGCCATGGTCTCCCCACACCAGAAGATGCCTCAGGGCTTCCCAAGCCCCCCACTCTCCTCTCCCGGGGTGCCCTGGGGCACTCCCCTCCCTCCAGGACTGGTGGCAGCCGTGGCGCGGGCTCCAGGTGAGAGTCTGCTGTTGGTTTGCAGGACTGGGAGGTTTTGGAGGTCAGCAGCCTGGTGTCCCTCTGGGGTATCCCATCAAAGCTCCTAAGCTCCCAGGTAAGCTCCACAGTGGCTTCACTGCGGGTGAAGGATCCCAGCAGTGTCAGGACAAGGACCCGCCGTTCCCCGGGGCTGAGGCACGGTGCCCACAGGTCCCCCGGACCTGGCAGTGCCAGTGCTGGCCCTGGGACAGCAGGACAGAGACAGGGGCTCTGCTGTGCCCTGCCTGTGGCAGCCCCAAAGGCAGCTGCCAGGGTGATGCCCGTGGTCTTGCCCCCAGCTCATGTGGACAGTGCTGTGCCTCTCTCCAGCTGTTGTAAGGTAGGAAGGGTCATGTTCTGCGGACGTGCTCTGGGCCAGGCCACCCTGGGATGGCCCTGCCAGCTCCTGCTGGCACAAGGCACAGCCCTTGCAGGGACAGTCTGGTTTCTGTGGCTCCTGGGGGTGTGCTGGGCATTCACCCGGGCCAGGTGTTCTGGCTCAAGGAGCTGTAGCTGAGGCCACCTGGGGGCTCCAGGCAGGTCTCCCTTCCCACTGCCCACCTGGACGGGGCTCAGCCCCTGCCCAGGGCAGCCTGGGGGAGCTCAGAACCCCTTTCCCAGCCCAGGCTGCTCTGGACACCTTCCCCTCCCAGCCCTGTGCCAGATGCCAGGTCTGCCTGTCCCCGGGCAGCCATGCCCACGGAGGGACAGTGGCAGGTTCTGTGCCCTCCAGGGGCCGTGCTGCCACCTTACTGCTCCCCAGCGCATCCCCAGCATGCCCTCCCGAGGAGGAGGGCAGCCACACCCATCCCTGGGGTGCTGGGGAGCGCACTGGAGACCCACGGGCATTCCCCCTGCACCCAAACAAGGCGCTGGAGGCAGGAGAGCCTCGGCGAGGGGAGCCCACCCCAGGCAGCTCATCCCAGCCCAGCCCCAGCAGCTCTGCTGGCCTCCCCCCAGCAGGGCCCATGGCCACAAACACCAGCAGGGATCCCTGGCCCGCTTTGGTTTCCTCCACCGGAGCAGAGTTACGATCCTTAAGGAGACTCAGCCCCACTGCTGGCGGATCCCATCTGAGTCCCGGCCCCAGGACAGGGACCTGGACGGGGGGGTGTCTCTAGCTGGGGTTCACCTGGCACCCAGACCTTCCTGGGGTGCTGGGGGATGCCAGTTCGTCACCTCTGAGGGCTCGGGGCTGGCAGTGCAGGGACAGGCTGTGGCGGCTCTCGTCTCGATGCTGCAGGTGGATCTGGGGTGCCACACGTGGCGTGTCCCCTGCACTGTCCCCGCTGCAGTAGGTCCAGCTTGAGAGGGTATGAGGGGACAGCAGCATAAATAACATTTTCAGTGGAAAGTCATCTCTTTAGATGATTTGCTGCTGTGCTGTCCTGGCTCAGGAGGTGGCCCTGGGGTCACCCACCGTGCTGGAGGCTCAGTCTGAAGCTGTGGCTGAGGTCAGGGTCCCGTTGATGCCGTAGGGATGGGGACCACTCCCCAGTGTCCAGCTGTGCTCGGGTGACATCAGTCTGTGCAGAGCCCTCCCAGTGTGTGCATCGGTCTGAGCCCCCTGGCAGTGCTGGTGACATCCCCATGGGCACAGCCCCAGGGCAGGGGCTGCCCTCCCACCCAGCTGGGGGTGCTGGGGAGCTGGACTTGGACCCGGCAAAACCCTTGGAGACCCAAGGCTTGGACTCCTGGCCCTTGGAGTCACCTCCATGTGTGCCACCCCTTTGCCAGCTTTGGGGTGAGCAGGGTGCTGATAAGGTGCCCCAGGATGGGCAAGGGTGGCCCTCGAGGTGGGGGACACCCGGCACAGGTCTCTGTGAGCCTCTGCCTGCCAGCACCGCCATGCTGGTGTGGGACACCACGGGATAGCCCGGCAGGGTGGAGGGAAATCTGGTCCCCACATGCTGGCTGCTGGGAGGGGACGGTGTCCAGTGCTCGAGGAGATGCTGTTGCCATGAGTAATTCCATCCTGGCTGCAGGCAGCCACATCCCTGCCCACGGCCCCCTCACTGGAGACACCCCTACCCTGCGTGCAGCTCGAGGTGTCCCCACCAGGAATGCGGCAGCCCGTGGCCTCGGGCTGCTGCCAGCAGCGATGGGAGCTGTGAGCTGCTGGCTGCCGAGCCCTCCGTCCCCACCGGGTCAGGGGCATCCCTGCGCCATTCCGAGTGCTGGGATCCGGCTCTTTTGTAAGGAGACATTTCCCTGGCCGCGCTGTTCCAGCTCATAATCCCTCCCCATCCCTTTGCACCGACCTCCTAACGAGGTCACGTTTCAGCCGAGACTCCCAAGCCCTGATTCCAATTAAACCCTTTGCTTTGGAGCTGGCCGGGGCGCAGCCAGCTGGGTACAGCTCTCGCCGCGGGGCTCCCGCGGGACCACTCGCTGGAGCGGGGTCACGGGAGGCTCCTGCAGAACCAGCTTCAGGCGCCACAGCCCTCGGCCGGGGCTCAGAGGGGGCGGCTCTTTCAGTCCCTGCTTCCAAGGTGAGGGAGAACAGCATCTCCTGGCCCAGCTCCACCGCGGGGGTTTGTATCCCGGAGGATTCACCGCCACCATGGACGGAGCCCCCGGGGCTGGTGCTGCACAGCCCCGGCAGAGCGGCCCCACACCGTGGGGCAGAGGGAACAGGGCCACAGCAGGCAAGTGCTAACCCCCCTCTCTCCTCTCCTCTCGTCCCCAGGTGGCTATGGACTGCCCTACACCAATGGTAAGCTGCCCCGCGGTGAGTCCTTGTGTCCTCACTCCTGGGGCTCCCCCGGCTGCCACCACGGCCGTGGGGCCACTGACCCTCGGGTGGCGTGAGGGACATCCTGCTCCCAGGGCGAGGTGGTCCCCTGGGGACCTCGTGTCTTGCCCATGGTGGCCGTGGACCAGCCTGGGAGCAACTCAACTCTCCCGGCATCCCTGGGAGCTGTTAATCCATAGGACACGTCCTGGGCCACTCCAGCTCCAGACACGGATGTTTGAACTGGGATCTCAAGTGGGGAGGAGCTGGCTTTGGCATCCCCCCGCAGCCTCTGGCGCCAGGGGGAGGAGATCCACGGGAGCTGCTCTGTCTGTCTCGCTGTCCTTCCCCTGGCCGGTGCCTGACCCGGCTCTGCCGCTGTGTTGTGATTGCAGGCCTCAGGCCCGGCGGGATAGGAGCCGGCATCCTGGCAGGAAAGGCAGGATACCCCACCGGGACAGGTACGCTCCGACCGCACTGCCCCAGGGTGGGGACTGGCACGGGCACGGCAGGGGACCGCGCACCCTGTCACCTTGCTGGCCCCTGGATGGGGTGTCCGGGTACTGCAGGGTCAGCCTGGAGGGGAGCAGCACCTCCCCCAGGAGAGGGGGACAGATGCTGGCAGGGGTGCCCGGTCCCCAGGGTCCCTGTGGGGTGGAGGAGCTGAGGTGGGAAGGTCTCGGGATCTCGGTGGCTCAGTGCCTGTGTCCCTCCGCAGGGGTCGGAGCACAGGCGGCGGCAGCGAAGGCAGCAGCGAAACTCGGTAAGTCGCCCTTTGTGGCACAAACACCGCCCATCTCCCCAGCAGGAGGGAGCTCCCTCCCTCCGTCCCTCCCAGCCCCGGGAATGCCGGCTGTGTCCCGTGTCCCCGCCCCATGGGCTGACCCGCTCTCCCCTGCGGCAGGAGCCGGTGTGGTGCCCGGCGTCGGCGGCATCCCGGGAGTCGTACCCGGTGTCGGCGTCGGCGGTGTCCCAGGAGTTGGAGGTGAGGCGGTGAGACGGCTGTGCCCTGGGGCTCAGGGAGGCTCTCCTGCCCTTATCCCACGTCCCTGACTCTCTCCCGCTATCCCGGCAGTTGGAGGTCCGGCAGCGGCGGCAGCAGCGGCGAAGGCAGCGGCAAAGGCAGGAGCTTTTGGTGAGTTCCTGCTGCCTCGGACAGATCTCGGGACGGGGAGGAGCCGCGCATCGATGCCAGGGGCTGCGTGGCTCCACACCTGCCCCAGCAGCCCCGATCCCATCCTCTGGAGTGCTGTCCCAGCCCCTGTCCCGGCTCCAGCAGCTTTTCCAGCAGCGATGGAGGGCTGACGGGTCCCTCGGGATGCAGCAGCCTGGCATGGGGCACAGCATGCCCATCGCACGCGGTTTCTCTGTGAGATGCGGGGTTGCTGCGCCAGGTGCCAGCGGGGTGCCCAGGAACATGGTGTCTGTGCTGAGCTGTCCTTCCCCAGCACAGGGAGGCTCCTGGGGATGCAGATCTCGGCTGCTCCCCTCCTTGACTGTTCTGTGGGAGAAAAGCGAGCAGGAAACAGCTCATTGGAGCAGTCAGGGAAAACGTGCCAGCCCTGGGGCAGCTGGGATGTACAGCCACAGCCTCGGGGGACCTCGGGAGCCCCCAGGATCCTGGGTGTCCAAACCCCTGATGGGTGTAGGGAGCTGGGAATCAAAATCCCGAGTGCATCCCGGGATGCTTGAGGAGCTGCTTTAGGATGTGTGAGGAGCCCACCACAAAGCTGGTGCCCAAGAGCCTCCTGTGGCCCTGGGACAGAACATGTCCCCACCGGTGGCAGAGGAGGGGGGGTGTTTGTAGGGGGTCTGACTGCTCTGCTTTCCTCCAGGTCCAGGGGCAGTGCCCGGAGTCGGAGCTGTCCCCGGAGTGGTGCCTGGTGTCGGAGCTGTCCCCGGGGTGGTGCCCGGCGTTGCAGGTGTCCCCGGGGTGCCAGGTGACTGTTCCAGGAGCCCTGTCCCCACGGCCCGGCTCTGCGGGGCCGTGGTGGCTGAGGGTTCCTGTCTCCCTTGTCCCCAGGGGTGCCGTCGGCAGCAGCAGCAGCAAAGGCAGCTAAGTTCGGTACGTGCTGTGTGGGGCCCCAGCCCCGGGACCCCCGCCCACCCTAACACACAGGGGGTGCCCTGGCACGGGGTGTCCCCTGGGATCACTCCTGAGGGGAATGGGGAGCGCTCTGCCCAGCTCCCGGCTGCTCCCACCCGGGCCTTGCTCCATCCCCAGGGCAGGACCTTCTCCCTCTGCAGGCTTTCTCCAGGCTGCTCTGTGGAACTGAACAATGAGCCCCAGCTCATGGCTTTGGATTCATCTGAATTCCTGGATTTGGTGCCAAATCCATTTCCCAGCAGCTGATCTGTTGCAGGGTCTGATGCCCAAGGGCTCAGTGTTGCTGCCATTAGGNTCCAGGAGCCCTGTCCCCACAGCCCGGCTCTGCGGGGCCGTGGTGGCTGAGGGTTCCTGTCTCCCTTGTCCCCAGGGGTGCCGTCAGCAGCAGCAGCAGCAAAGGCAGCTAAGTTCGGTACGTGCTGTGTGGGGCCCCAGCCCCGGGAACCCCGCCCGCCCTGCCCACCCTGACATATGGGGGTGCCCAGGCACGGGGTGTCCCCTGAGGGGACATTCCTGAGTGAACGATGAGCCCCAGCTCATGGCTTTGGACTCATCTGAATTCATGGATTTTGTACCAAATCCATTTCCCAGCAGCTTATCTGTTGCAGGACCCGGTGTCCAAGGGCTCAGTGCTGCTGCCATTAGGCCAGAGATCCCTGACAGAAGAATCCCCTGTCCATGCTCTCTGCTCTCCAAGATGTGTTGGGATTGGTGGGATGGTGGGATCCATCAGGTGTAACCACCCCCAAGGAGCTCCAGTGCAGACGAGGGCCGTGGCCAAACAGCAGGGAGACCTGGAGCTTGGGCCTAGGGAGGAGGGAGAACTGGCCCTGAGAGTCCATGAGGGACTCGGTTCCATGTGCTGCTCCAAAAGGCAGAGCCAACAGCTGGCACCTGGCCAGGTCCCAGGACCTTCTCCTCCGTCATCACTGCTGAGCCCTGAGAGTCCCATGGTCAGTGGCAGCTCTCCTTGGAGGGTGAAAGCACTGATGCCCCTCTCTTCTATGCTTTGTACAAGACATCCCTCGCCAGGGATGGATCCAGGAAGGACTCAGCAGTGGGTGCTCTGTGCTGTGG
>VXAD01003539.1:0-265508 GCA_013399195.1 Dicrurus megarhynchus
CCCAGCCAAAACCAGCACACTGTTATAATATTACACCAAAGAATAGTGGTGATGGTGGAAGAGGTAGCATAAGAAAAAGTCTTATTAGAATTACTTAAGAAAGAGAAAACATGAGTTTTGAAATAAATTAACATCTTTAATATCTGTTTCCTGGAGGAAAACATTCCTTTTTTTTTTTTTATTTATCTATTCTTTCCACTTTTTCCACTTTTTTGGATGATTTCAACTAAATTTAAAATGGAGAAGAATTTAAAAATTCTATTTTCAACTGCAACACGAATCATATGACATTTCTATCTACTCTGTTGTTCTTAGAAGTGGATTTGGTAGAACAGTTCTATTCTGAAGAAAATTCTAAGATTTCATTTTTTTTTCTTTTAACCTGATCAATGTGACAGATTTCTGAACATTTTGTGAAGGAAAGCATTCTGAATATATATTTTTTTATTTAAAATTACCTTCCTTATCATGAATAATTTAAATATAAAATTAGTGTTAAAGTCACAATGTTTTGGGGTTTTTTCAATTTTAGGAAAGATCACTGGTAGGGTGCATTTTGGAACATTTTGAACTAGTTCTTGTTCAAAAGGTGTTTCTTTATATTCCCAAAGATCTAGTCAGTCTTTAATTCTGTTCCAAACCTTATTTTAAAAAGCATGTTTTTAAGGTTCCAACAGAAAACAATGCACAGAATGCAAATGTAGAACAATGTAGTGTGGAGAAAAAGCATATCAATCAACTTGCTTGATAGGTTACAATTTGCAATATGTCTGGTCATATCCTCAGTCTTGTTTTTCCTGAGACACTGTGGACTATTATATAGTGTCCTGTGGTTATTTAGTAGGCAACTCAGGTCACTACTTTTCATTCATTTAGGGTTATTTTGTTTTTTGGTTGAACTACTGAAGCAAAGAATATTAATTATGAATTCCGCTGTTTCTTCTGCTTTTGAATCATTCATGAATTGGTCCTGATTTCTGTGAATGCCATTTTTATTTGTCAGTAGTCTCCGAAAGTTTTCAATGAATAACTTACACCTTAAGAGTGTTTTTGGGGACTATTTGCCTTGAGATTATTCATTATTGATGGTGAACTATAAGAAATATGACATAGTTTAAGCAACTTGTCTGAAAGACCAGCATATTTTAATTATGAAAACAAACAAACAAAACCTTCCCCCCCGAAGGAAAAAAAAAACAAACCAGCCACCAAAAAACTGAATCTGGTAAAATGCTTCAGTCCAATAGACTTATTTACAGAAAGGTGAACAGAGTGTGCATCTGGTCTCAGAACATTTTCTGTGAGGAATTGGTAACTTTGCCACAAACAAAGTCTCAGCTTGTTGATCAAAAGAATTGCTATAAATCATCTATCATGGTAAATTTTATTTAATGGGAGCATGTAAAATATGTAAATATGTCATTATAATTGTATTCATGCACCCTCGTTTGTATGTTGGTGTTGATTTAAGACTCCACTGAGGTCCCCTTTGGTGTTTACATTTGCTTGCTCCTGTTGATTTGTGCCTAATTATTCATTCAAATGTGCATTATTCAAATGATGGCCTATTGCTTTCATTTCTGTTTTACTTTCTTCCTTTATAGTTAATAGCACCATGACAGTTTTGCCAATGAAGAAGTTAGGCATATTTAATTCTCCTGCGTCAGAATGCCACTTCCCTGGCCTCATCCTATCCCTCCAAATGCAAAACAAAAGCAGCAGCTGTTTAGATCCAAACTTCAATTTCTGAAATGCAGGAAATAATGTGACTTCAGAAGTAATCTGCCCAGCAGAGAAGAGGTTGTGATTATTTCCTGTTAGCTGATTTCAAATGTTGAAACTATTAAAAAAAAACCCAAATCCCGCTTACAAGTTCGTAAATAGTTCTAGTGTTGAAATCTGTTGTATATGGTGTCTGCTTCAGGGTATTGCACAGCCTCCTGAGATGTGACCCAGTGATTTTTAAAAACTCTTGAGTGCTCTAGCAGGTTCAGACTGCATGCTATTATCCACCAAGCTCTGCCAAGATACATACACAGAGAGAGCTTGTATCCAAGAAAAAATCTTTGACTGTTGACACTAGAAAACAACTCTCCAAAAGATTAAAAAAAACCCTAGGCACTTTCTAGACATGCAAAGCATTTGCTAGATATCAGATGTTTAGAAAATGTTTTGAAGGATGTTCTTTCTGTGATTTATTATTTATTGGAGAATTGTATTGGAAATACCTATTGTGGGAAATAAATAACTTTCAAATTATATGAAAAAGGGTTGCATTTTTTTGGTAAGGATTGAATCGCAGTGGGTATGGATTTTTCAAAAGTCCTGATCCTTTACAGTTTCTCCAGAAATCAATGAAAACTGCAGCTGCTCAGCACCTCTGTAAAATCAGACCCTTTAGGAATCAGAATAATAATGGCAATTACGCTATCAAGGACAAAATTACTAGACCTATAAATTCTTTTGTTTCACTGTTAGTCTCCAAAAAGTGATTTACAAAAAAATTATGTCTTGGGGATTTTCATTTTTCAGCAACTCAGTGACTTTGTAGTTAACTTGTTCCTTTTCAGGGGAAAATCATATTGCTGCTATACCAGACACCTGAAAATTAATATGTCCTTTCACCTTTTTTTCTCACAGGTACTGCCAATAGAATTTTTGTGGGATCAGCTTCTGTCTCCTAGTTGTACCTGTTATCACTGTCCTGTTACAAGGCAAAAGAAATAAAGGACTGTAGTTAATGGAACAATAAACATGACAGTTTCCTGCTTTGGTTAAAAAAAAAAATGAACACTATAGTGAAGATGTAAGGAAGGGTCATATTTGTAATGTATATGGTGTAATTCTGCCCTCCTCTCCAGAAGTGATGAGGCAATAGCTAAACTATTCAGTCTAATCCTGGGTGTTGTGGTTCACCAGAGATTTGGATCAGGAGAAGATAATCTAGGGAAAAGTGAAGAAAAGCATTAACTGGAACATATTGAAGGAAATGGGTTGTTCGGTTGCTGCACGTTGGAGCAGCTGCCAGGAGGAGCGTGCAGGTGGAGCCAATCCTTCCTGGAGGGGGAGTTTACCAGATCACCTTTTTGGATTCCTTCCAGCCTTGTGTTCACTGTTTTCATGCTTACCATAGAAAAGCCTTCCACGGATCTTTTTGGCTTTAAAATAAATGTTGGAAAGGAGATTCAACAGAGGTAGGAGGGGCAAAATCTGTTCCTTATCTGAACCTGACTTATCCACTCCTGCTGCCCTGAGCTTGCTGCTCCTGAGCAAGAACATTTTCTCCGTTTGCTTCATTTTCTCATGAAAAGTTTTTAAAGGTCCTCTCTATATCCTTGATCTCTTTATGCTTTGTTTTCTATTTAAAAAAGAATAGGAAGAACCCCTAAATTTGGACAAGAGAACTAGTTTCTATACTACTCTGAAGTGCTAACAGCAGCTCTGTTCAGATGGTCCTGTTTCAAAACCAGTTCTGACGGAGATGTTCAGTGTTTACTCACTTGCAGACTGTGAAGGAGAACAATTGTGCGTGAAAACAGACTTTCAGGCAACAGTGGAAGATCCTTAGTAAAACAAAACAAAAGTGGGCTTCCTATCCCAAAAAGTTTCAGACTAGTTGCTATTCTGAACAGGGATGTAATGCTGAAGTTCTCAAAAATGTTTCTAAATTACTAACCTAGGCAGGGGAAAGGACTGGTTCAGCAGAATTTTGTCTTAATTTCCTAGGAACTCAGAGCACAGTATCCTTTTCACATCAAGCCTCCGAGTGTTTCAGTGTTTCAAAGCAGTCCTTTTGAACTAGAATACCTTAATGGTAAAAATAATAATAAAGAAGCTTTTAGAACTGAGGATCCTTGTAGAAGCAGGATCCTTTTCTTGCAAAGAGTTTCAGTTTTGATGAGCCAACAAAAAGTTTATTGAACTCTCTGACTTTGTACCTAATCCTGGAAACTTGTTTCAATAAAATAGTAGACTCTAACACAAGCTGATGTACAGGCGCCCTCTTGACAAGGCACAGATTTGTCACCTCATTCATTTCGGTGGATATCTTGCCAGCAGGATGCTGATTTCCAGATTTTTTGTTGCAAATTACAGCTCTCCAATGTCAGCTTTAACCCTGCCTCTGTCCTTTTGTATTATCTCTCTTCTTTTTAATTAGGTGGTGCAATTTATTCCCCTTAAGTCAGTGTGATGTGGTAAAAGGTCCATACTCTGTGCCAAAATGTTGTTAGTAGAACTGCATTTGATTCCCAATAAATTGTGTTGTCCTTTCCTTGTCATGGTCCAGCCCGTGAGAGTTCAGACAACATCTTTGCTGACTTCATGCTTTGTTATGACAGCTTGTTTGTCCCTCTCAGACACAGATATCAACCTTTTTCTCATCCCTAGTTATTCCATGGCATTTTAGAGTTTAAATGGCAGCTGTGTTAAATACACACAGAACCTCTTTGTGCCATTACCAGAGAGACCTCTCCCTCTCTGTAATCATACTTGTTAAATCAGGTTAATTGCCCTTGTCTCTGGGCTTGGCCTGCAATTCTTTGCATGTTTGGTTCATCTCAGGGAGCATGCAAATATTACAGGAAATCTCATTCCCAACTAGCATTAATACAGAACACTGTTTTACTGCCCAGTTTACAGGACACTCATATTTCTTATTGAATCAACTGATAAGAAGAAAGGGAACAGGAGAAAGAAAACATAATGCGTGCACATTCTTTCACCACAAAGAATGCATTAAGCAAAAAATGCCAGCAACACATGGCTTAGAAATAGTATGGGGATGTGACTCTGGGGATGGTCTGTCTGTTTTGAGGGGGGCTATCCTGAAGAAGCTGGAATTGTTTATATGTTCTGCCCAAACTTGGAATTAGGGTGGAGCTCAATAGCAGCAAGTACCCAACATGAAAGAAAATAAATTTATGAATGTTTTTTTCAGTATTTCCCATCCCATTGTATGACAGGTTGTGTTATAGTATCATGTTGAATATAAAGTCAGTATCATTTAACACACAATGACTTGGGAGGAGGGAGGAAATGGAGAACCATGTTGTGAGTCCTAAACAAAACCATTTTTGTTACTCAGAATTGAAATAGATACCATGAATTTACTAGAAGTAGTTTACTGAGTTAAAATACTTGTTAAAATACTTGTTGGATTTGGGCTTCACAAGTTGCTAGCTTGGAAATCCACATAAAATTATTTACATGTAACCACTGTATTTCTGCCAGTTTGATTAGAAGATTGGATATAATACCTCTAATTAAAAAGTGAGATTGCTAAGAGAAAATCTTGCTGAGTTCCATTGTGATAGATATTGGAATAGTGAAACAAATGCAACTGTTGCCCATATAAATGTCAAAATAAATGAATAAACTCTTGCCAGTGGAAGTTATAATGCTATTAAACAAATGAGATTAAATCCTGAAAACAACAAACACATAAAAATGTGCCAATTCTGCAGTTCCAATCAAAGTAAGGGAACTGGACTGAAACTATTTGGACAGTCTGAAAATGCATTTTGTGATTTCTGAAGCTGCCTCTTATTCTAGACCTGTATGTGAATTGTTCTAAAATGAACTATCTGGTACAATAATATGCCTCGTTTCGTTGTTCAGCACCTTTCGTTCCTGTAGTTGTTAGAATAGGACTGATCTAGACTGATGAAAGATAAAACAATCCACTGTCTCTACCCCTGGAGCCTGGCAGGGACATTGCATAAGCCTCTCTGAAATAACTCCCAATCATTAGCCTTTATCAGCTCCAGGAGAGACTTCCCAGAAAGCAAATCATTGTGGACTGAATCATCGATGCCTTCATTTAGCAGAAGAAAACCAGCTGTGCATACATCATGATGAGAAGATTCCTGGTTAACAGTGTGTGTTGAAGAAGATTGCATCCATGTTTTTTCAAACCTATTCCCACAATTTGTGGCCAAGTGTTTATATGAGGCACATTGCTTTCTAAGATGTTTTCATTTTTTTTCTAGCCCAATAACCTGTTATCATGCAATGGAATGTGTTGGATTCCAATGTTATAAACACTTGGGGAGAGGGCCAAATGCACCAATCTTATATTGATGTAACTCTTATCTAGAAAAGCACTTCCAGATTTAGTTCATATTTGAGGGAGGATTGGGAAGCCAGAAGGATTCGTTTTTGAACAACCCTCTAATTGGTATAACTTGAATTGTGAAATTTTAGAAGTCTGAGGACAAATGGGGTATGAAACATCCTCTCCTATTTTATAGTTTCTTTCTGTGTTACTTACTCAAACCTAGGGGGGTCTTAATATGATAAAGCTCATGCTAATTTGTCATAAGAATTCCTCCGTGGACTAGCTTCAAATTAGGACCAAATACTGAGATTTTCAGGCATGTCAGATTTTAAGCCAATTGTTAAAAAACCTGGCTGGATATCCACAGTTACCCAGGCTCCAATAAGGTGCTCAAACATGTGCCTAACTGGAAAGATGCAAGTTGTGATACTGATGGTGGTGGGAGTGGGCTTGCCTTCTATCAGTCCTCCACCAATTTTTTGCAGACTTCATCCAGCATCCAGGCTGCTTTGGCAACTCTGGTTTTCAAAACTGGTTTAGACAACCCTCCAGACATTATTAGTTCAAGGAAGGTGCACAGTTTTGGCAAGGAGCCCTTTAGGACTGATGTGTTTAGAAACATAAAACTGGATTGTTTGGAAATTGTAATATAAAAAAAAAACTGTGGGCATCTGAGATTTTAGGAGGCAAGCAGGTGCTTTGAGCGTGCCTTTTGAACTTGAGTTATGGTGTAGGTAACTCCTGAGTTATATTGCTGGAAATGGCTCATATCAAGTATGCAGCTGAATCAGACCCTATTTAACTGAAAAACTAAGAAGTATAAAAGCATTAAGGGTTAATGTTACAGCAACTTCAATTAATTATCCGAGACAATTATGCTTAGTTACAAACCATTATAAAGAAGATGCAAAACAGCCGTTATATGCAGTCACATATAATAGTGTTATTTAACATGTGACCCAGCGGCATATATTATCTAGTGCAGATGTTTTCAATTGAAATAAGCCCATAAAACTCGCCATCTCCTGGCACAACTGGTAGAATGTTATTTCTGCAAGAAAAATAAATTCTGCACAGACGTTTCATCTGTCACAGCCATGATCCATAAAACCAGAAAAATTTTCTCTGAAAACCTGCCTAACTGTAAAGGAATGAGAACAAAGTGCATTTTTTACCTTTATCTTTTATTTCTAAATGTCTCTGACATATTAACATATACAGGTGTTGGATTTCTTTCTATAGTAAGAGATCAAATACTGCCAATTTTGTTGCAACTTTTTAAATAAAATTTCCTCTGAAAAATTATGTGACTATAAATACTAGAGCTTTGTTCCCCACCTATGTGAACCAACTTGATGTGTAATTAGTGTGATGTTATATAAAAGGCAAATGGTTAATTAAGTTACTATTAGGTTTTTTATTTGCTTCATATCTTCTCTCTGGCTGCGTGTTCCAAAGTCTAACCCACTGTGGAGTGGATCACTCATAAAAGTGGCTGCATTTCTGAGGGGGTAGTGCTCTGCATCAAAATTGTTTTCATGCCATGGGATCTTAAATAACAGTAGGGTTTAAATGTTGAAGTGTCATTTTTAATTATAGGTAGGAATAATACTATATACTTGAAATGACTGATTATATTTTAGTAGGCAATTGTCTTACTATAAAATAGCAATAGTGAGCTATTAAAAACATTGCTAGTTAAATATCAAGGAATCTTTTGCTCTTAATTATTTTGTTTTATCCCATTGAAATGGTAAGCAGCTGTGTTACAATGCAGCCAGCTCCTTTTCAGTAATAAAGATGTTCCAATGTGCTAACTGTTAAATTCCTGAATTTGTGAGGACTTAAATTAGGATGTCTGAGAGCACAGGACACAATCATCTAAGAAAAAAAATTAGAGGAGAGGTTCTAATGACTAAAAAGATACCTGTACGTGTGCAAGGAAAGGCAGGGAATGTCTGTATATCACAATGTAACGCACATGTTCTCTTGCTGACACTGGTGGCCCCAGCCTGAACTGCCACTCTGCAATGGTGTATGAAATTGTCAGTGCTCAGCCCAGTGCCTCCCACCTTGCTGTTTTGTTTGGAGCATTTTTTGGCTGGCTGCCACTAAGGCAAATGCACGGCAGGCTTCAACGGGAGTTTTCAAACCTCAAGTTGCACTGCAGCTTGACTACCTTGGGAAGTTATCGATTAAGTTGTGGTCCAGACTGGCATAAATCTGAATATTAATGTCCTGGTGGCAGTATCCTGGGGTTTTTGAACAATTGAGACAATTTTTAGTTTAAATTCGTGGATGAGTTTTGGAAGTGTGAAACATGTGGGGGCTTGTAAGAGAAAGATACTTGAATGGTTATTTTTATTTTAAGTACAACACAGCTCATCTATCCAAGCTTGTGTTGTAGCTCTCTGCCTCAGGTCAGAAATAGGTACTGAAGTAAGCAGTGTTAGGAGCCCTTATGCACAGCAATGTTACATAAATATGAGTAAGAACTGCAGGTCAGGTCAAAAATTCCCATGGATCTGTATCTGCCGTTGCCCTCACCTCAATATGTGTGACAGGAATTTAGATGTGCCAGGTCCTTGGGTTGCAGAGAAAAAGAAGAGTGATTGTGAAGCAAGCCAAATCTAAAGGCAGCTACAAAAACAAAAGTCTTCTCTGGTTGTTTACTTGAGGCTGGGAGATAAATCCAAATATCCTTAATTCTGGAGTTTTCCTAGTTGATGTTTCTGTTTGTTGGGCAATGGGCTGTCAAAGTTATCTATATTCATTTACCTGCATTCAAAGTTCCCTGACTGAAAGAAAAAGCATGTATTAAAAGACACCTCTTTTGGGATAAGATTGAGGGAGGATGAGTGCTCACCTTTCCTCCATTAAACAAAGAAGGGGAGGTGGGTACGTTTTTGGTGAAAGCACTGCAAAACATAAGCAAGACGCAAGCCTCTATTCCTAGTACCAGTGACCTTCAGATATGTTGGCTTTGAAGGACAAATTTGTGGTGTGCAGTTCCCTTTCCTTGCAGTGGGAATAAAGAAGCTTTTTCTACCTAACAGACATGTTTGGATAATTGCCGAGATGCCACATTGATGTGTCACCTCAGAGACATCATGACAAATAATTTAAAAAGCCTGAAGATACATTATCCCTAACTGAGAAATAGCAATTATTTTTAAAATATTAGGGCTTATCAGTTCAGTGCCTTGTAAAAATTTGTCTGTTACAGGCATACTCAGAAGATATTTTTCATAAGGTATTTGCAATAATATCCACTGAAGAGCAGAGCTGCTCTTCTAGGGCAGGCATGAGTAGCCAAGATTGTCACACAAATTTCTTCCCTCTTCTCACCACCTTCTTTGGGATGCAACATTTCGCCAAGGGTACATCAAGAACATTTGATCATTTGCAGTTTCCCATATCAAATGCGCCACCAGTGACACAGGAGCTGTTGACTTTTAGTACAAAGATTTAACAATAATTTCTCTTCCCCTGGAGTTAGCTTGAACAGATAACAAATTGCTTAATGAAATGCTGTCAGCATAGATAGAGTTTTGCATCTCAGCGTGAGGGAAAAGAATAAGGTAAATCACTTACCTTGCTAGCTTCCATGTCTGTATCTAGGCTGATGGGCAGAAAGCTGACCTGGATTTTCTGATAAATGGGCTGTCTGCTGAGTTAGTTNGTAATCATTTAATTCACATCTGGGGTATTGGTAAGAGCAACATGTCCTGCGTGTGGATTTTAAGGGCTTGTGCTGGGAATGAGATCCAACACTGTGGCTTTCTCCTGTAGCTGTTTGGCCACTGGAGCTTTGCCAGTGCAATGTTTCTGTCTAGTTGCCTACAACCTCATTTGATGTCCACGTGTGTCATCCATCCTGCAGCTCTACCCCACGGACAGATTCAGCAGGGACAAAGAGGTGACTTCTGAGCTGGACTGGACTTTGTCTTATGCACGTGTCAGGGGCAAGGACACGTTGCAGGAAATTTCTGTCTGCTGGGAAAGAGAGTTTCCACCCTGATGGGTAATTGCCTGTACTGGTGTTATTCTTCTGGGGGAATCTGATCAGGCTACCAGCTGCTCAAAACTCTGCTGTCATCATCAGGGGAGCATAAGCCCTGCTGCTTAAAGGTGACAGAGACCTTTGCCAGGGCATCCTCCCAGTGGATTGTATTGGCATTTCTGAGATTTCCTACTGAAATGCACTTGTGACTCCTTTTTTTGACAAAAAGGAAGAAATAAGACAAACTCCAGAGTGTGTCTTCGATTGTTTAGGAACATTTTTGCTCATCTTCTGAACTCATAACAGAGATCTGAATTTTTCTCTGGGTTTTTTTTTCAGCTACTGGAAGGATATTTCAGACAGCATGCAGACTCCCATGGGGAGAAAATAAAAGACACTATGGTGTGTGAAGGAGAGCAATGAGAAGCTTAAATCTACTCTCAGTGAGGACACACAAATCCTGTAGGCCATTTCTCTTTACTTCTGCTCCTTGTCCTTTCTTTTTTAGGGTTTTTTTTGTTGGGGAATATGACATTTTTTCATAGCAGAGTTTATTTTCCTTTTGGTGTTTCCCATTACTCCACTTTTCCATTCCCGATCTGTTTTGTTGTTAAATGATTAAATGATTATCAAATGGGCAAAGGATTTTTCTGCACTTTTGTTGTCATGGTGACTGGATATGAGGGCCAGAGAAGGAAAGGAATTTGAGCATCAGAAATAAAATTGAATCAAACTACTTTTGCTATTAGAGAACTTTGCCCACAATTCACTTTTCTCCAATGAAGTTATTTTTATGCAGAGGAAAACAAACTCATTTGGGAAAAAAAGGGAGGAAAAGAAAACCTTTACCTCTTCACTCCATCTTTTTTACTGAAGAATTTTTTTTTTTTTTAAGATACCACTTTGGGACTGTGTTGATACTCAGTTTTTATTTAATCAGATTCCTGTGGCCCTTTTCATTTTGTGTTTGGAAGGGGCTTTCTTTCAGCACTCACAGACTTCTATATTGTGCTGGTGAATTCAACATCAGGGCTCTGGGTTATGACTTTTTCTGCAAATTATACCCATGGCTACATAACCAGCAGTGTTTGCTCTCCCAGAAGAGGGGGTGTGGAGAAGGAGGAGTCAGAAGAGAAACACTGTGAAAGGTGCTTCACTGCCTCATTTTACTTTCTATAGTGCTCTTTTTCCCCCCTCCTTGTTTCTAATTAAGTGTACTTTGGAGATGGGAAAAGCAACCATGGGGTATTTTGGTTTGGTTTTGGTTTTTTTTTTTTTTCCTTTATCTTCTGTCAGATAAGATGAGCAGAATCTCTTCAATGAGATACTGCTCCACCTCAGAAAGGTTTTGATTTAGGCCACAGAAGTCTTTGAACCACAAAAAGACTCAGAGCCAACAGAGAACTCAACTTCTTGAACTCCTCAACCCTGAAAGACCTTTATTCCATTTTAGAGGTGTACTTATTGTCACTGTCCTCACAGACTGTACAGAGTTAAATCTCATGCCCAACTATCTCCACACCCTCTTCCCAGGTCAGACTTCTATACCTCGAAAAGAGTCAAGGCTTCAGCACAGGTAGGTTTGCAGGGCCCTGGGAAGGTATATCAATTCCAGTTTGAAGGTTCAGTGTCTCCGTTGGTAGGCAGACAACTCTCTACCAGGTGGCTAATAGGGAGGTAACAACATTGCAGAGCAACTTGCTTGTTCTTCCAAATAATCCTCCTTTTTAATACTGAAGGAAATTCAGGACTGAACAATTATTTACCCCTTCACTTAGTCTGGGTGATGTCTTCATCAGGCATGCAGTGTTGGAAATGAACAGTTGTGATGGGAACTAAATTAGCTGCTTACTCTTTCCAGCATGAGGAATTGATGTGTTGAATAACACCCAAGGGAATGTGATGCTTTTTAAGGTTAGAACCAGGCAGTTAATGTGATTTTTGGATTCCCTAACTGACAGGAGTGAGGGATCATAATATTTCTCTTTCCATGGAAACCTTATTTTTCTTTCTGCAGTCCTGATTCGCTAACTGACCAAATACTGAAAAATTTTAAAGCTAAGGCAAGAGTAATAAAATTTGTTGTTGTTACATGCCATTAAGTCATCCAAACTTGTTTGAAAATTACCAAACCCTGCCCTGCTACAATATTGAACTCCAGGCAGTAGGCATTATTTACCTATGTCAGGGAAACATTCTCAAACTGCTGTTACTGGGCAGATGTCTCATTCTAAGAGACAGTGATTCCCCTTTTTGCATGTCAGGCTGTGAAAACAAAACATGTCTGGGTGGGTCCTCTAACCTGAGCCTCTCCTGACCAATTTTTCCATTTCCTGGATGAACTTGTAAGTTTTTCATTCTAACATACAGGACAGAGGGTTTATATCTTAGCAGGACATGACTTCAGCTGGTGCTTTGCTTTGTATCTTCCAAAAGTGAATTATTTCCATTTTCTCTGTGATTCATGCTCTTGGCTTACTGGGATAGTTTTAGCTATATTCATCAGAAGCTCAGGTTTTGCTTTTTTTTTTTTTTTTTTTCCTTGTTAGGTAAAGTGAAAGACAAAAATAATTGCCTCTTGTCTTGAATTTAAACCTAAAAGCCTCAATGGGCATTGTTTTGGTTAATGCGGTTTGCCTAAAATATGGGTGAGTTTATGTTAGACTCTGTAGGCACTTTTTCCACTTCACTGGTTCCTCATTGCTTCAATATTAATCTCAACTGTCATGCAAGAGACCAAAAAGCATCTTTAATGTATTCTGGTGAGATCTTTTTGTGGCTGCATTGAGCTTTGAAATAGGTACACTTTTACATCTAGAAGAAACGAGCAGTCTCATAAAGCAGCAAAGTAAGAAGGAAATAGGCACAACTACTCTAGCCATCTCTTCCACATACTTGAGAATTTACTTTATTCTGGGCATTGCTGTTTGAAACACAATAGTATTTTCCTGCCTACAGTTTCCTTTTGTTGTTTTCTTTTCATGGGTTTACACTGATCCATGCAAAGTCTAACTGACTTTATACAGAATCATAGAAATGAAGAGTTGCTGTATAACACTCTGATCTGCTGCAGTGACTGGGTGGAAATGATATTTTGGAATGCAATAGTTGCACTTGAAAATGTGATTGTGTTGCAGGCTGTCAGACCCTGAGTGTACATATGGGTGTCTGATGCTCACTCTGGACCAATTTCAGTTTGCTCAGGCAAATACATGCCTCCTTTAAAACAGACTCTGTCTGGCAGATGCTGAAGGTCATGTGCAGAATTTCTAAAATGCTTCAAAATCATGGAGCCCCCCATGTAGGAATTACCTGTCCATCTGTGTAACTGTCACTAGCAGACTGGTGACTTTAATCATTGGCAACAGGGACAGAAACCTCTTCTTTTCCTCTGCCTTTCACTGAAGAATTGTCTTGAGCTGGAGTTTGCTAAAGAAATTCAGAACTAAAAGCATGTTGCCACAGGGCTTGACACACTAGATTTCAAAGAGCCACATGGCTGTACGTCTTTATTGCCTTTTTTTTTGCAGGTCAAGTCAGCTACAGAACACTGCCTGAAGTGACAGTGATGAATTATGTAGAATTGCTGTTAGTGTAAAATGGAGTGGCTATAATGTGATATGTGAGCATCTTATAAACATGAACCAATTCACCAATGACAGATGTGGTGATGAACGCATGGAATTAAAGCAAATAGCATCGTGTGTAACAATCAATGATTTGTAACAATAAAACTTTGCGATGTGAGCCCTTATATTGTCTATTGACTCAGCCCCTGGATAATTAGCCTGTCTTACCTGTCACCCAAGAGCCTTGGGCCTGTTGATCTGCTGCTGCTGTAAGCCCTATGCATGCCAGACCAGTCTTTATACTTGGCAGCTGTCCTCATAATTATCATGTCATCTCATCCTTAGAAAAAGCCAAATTTTCACCTACTAAATGCCCCTCTTACTCTCTAAAGACACTAGTTAGTAGGAGCAGCTAGCATGTTCCAGGGTAAGAGCAGGTTTTCAGATTTTTCAGGAACTTGCCAAATGGTGCCCAGAGCCATGCTGCTTTTGTCTTTGAGCGGGTTGGTGATAAGGTGGACATTAAACCACAAATAGTGCTGAGGCCTGAGAACAGTCTCTTGCTTGAGAACAGTCTGGAAGCCTTGATGTTGATTTTTCCAGCCAACAGTTCTCAATCAATGTCTTTGGAGTTGTTTTTAAAAAAACAAACAAACACTAAAGAGGCTAGGACATGTGATGCCCCTTATCCATTATCTTTTTTGCGACACTCTCCAGTGTTTCCAAGGAAGGAGGCAAAAGATCTGTGTTCAATTATTTGTTGATACTGCTTGTATTTGCTTTCATATCCTTCTGCCTACCCCAAATGTCAGCTATGTTTGGGGTCCTGAATATCTTCTGCCTTTATAATGTTTCAGAATTCTATGAATTAGGAGTTAGGAATATTATTGCATTGTCTTCTGACATAACGCTGGTTTGGGAAGAAAGAATCATTGGTACTGGAGATGAAGGAAGAGTACTTTGAATAAATGAAGAGTAAAGATTGAAATATTTTTGCAAGAACATTTTGAAGCAATATTCATTCTTCTCCTTTTCAGTTCCCCAATTTCTTTTTCTCTGATCCTCATCCTGCTTCAAATGCCATCCCTCTTTCATTTATTCAATTCTTTCAAGTCTAAGCTTTCCTAATTTTTCTTGTTTATTTATCAAGTGAAATTGGAGTTTACATGCTTTGCAACACCTGCCCTTCGCAGACTGGAGACCAGCAGTATGACAGAAAAAGCAGCTGCTCAGCAGAACTGTAGTGATGGATAAAAAGTCGGAGGGGTAAGGCATTTTCTGTAAGCCCAGAGGCACGACATCATCTCCTGCATGTCGCTGTCTCCTCATCCCAGACCACTGTGTTTTGTGTTGTTGCTGCTAGGTCATTCTCTATTTTAGGCAGACCACTTATGGGCACAACTGTTATATTAAAAAACAAACTTCACAATAGCTGAGTGTCAAATTATTTGAAAAATAGATTGTACTTTTATGGGTTATGAATACAGCACTTGGAGGCAACTATGTGAGCTGTTGTTGCTCACCCAGGGTTAGCCTGAGCCGTATGGATGTTTGCCACGGGCTGGAACTGCGGTCACAGCCCAATTACACATGACAATTAGAGAGATGGGCTTGGGAACCTAACTGGGGAGAGGCCTGCCGCAGAACCAGCCCTGAACAAACTGCTTCTGACTCCCGACAGTGTTCTGCATTGGAATGAGGAATTTACAGCTGAAAAGGGATACTACAGAAAAAAACTGAAAATAGAGGAGGCTGTTACAGTAGAGGTAGGAAAGGACAGTGGAAACAAAAGGTCATGCAGACCAATGCAGAATAATGAAAGCTGGCACTTCCCAGTCACAGCCCATTCTCTCCTAGTCACTCAGTGACCTGAAAATAATACAGATTCATGGTCTTTTCTCTCCTGCCAGTGTGGTCAGTGACCTTACAACAATATCTTGTAGTCCATTAAAACAAACCCATTAAAAAAAACATTAGCGGCCCCACCCCCTGAAATTAAAGCAGAGTGGGAGAGAGTCATAAATAAAAGCTCTTCTAAAGTAAATTAGCCATCTTGGTATTTGGATGAGAAGACAGGAAATAATGAGTGACATACCAATCTATCAGAGGTACAAGCTAAATGCTGAAGAAGCTAAAGTGACAAAACAAACCTAGTTGGTTACATTTGGGATTAGATTTTTTTTCCCCCTCTAAAACATTTTTTTAATTCTCTTTAGAATAAAACCTAAACAATTCTCTTTTGTTCATTATAGTTAGTTTCTCTGATAAAATTTAAACTCTTGGGGACAGTCTGAAGTTGTTTACAGTTGACTGATTAATCTCTTGATGCTAACGCTAAGGTCATTAAATAAATATTCTAGGGAGATGCTTAGATTTTATAAGAAAAAGTATCCAAGCACGTGCCTGGAGGAGGATTTAAATGTATATTGTTAGAGTTTGAATTCATTTAGGCTTATACCTTCTGAGATCCTTACTGTGTTGAGGCAAATATTACGTCAGTACCAGAAAGCTGGACACAGCAGATGTATGGGGGGAGGGTGTTCAAAGGTACTTCTGGGTTTGTGTTTCAAAGCTTATCTGAGTAAGTGTGAACCTGCAGGGTGTTTGCAGGGTATTTTCAAATAAAAAAGAATTGATAAGTAACTAATTAATAGTGATGTGTGACATGGGGTTTCATGGATAGATTAATTAGACCTGACCAGGGGATGGGATGGGATGGGATGGGATAGGATGGGATGGGATGGGATGGGATGGGATGGGATGGGATGGGATGGGATGGGATGGGATGGGATGGGATGGGATGGGATGTGCTGCTGAAATTCAGGCAAGCTGCTTTTGATGTCTATTTTTCCTGTAAAGACCATTTTTCCCTCTGCCTCTTTAGAGTGTCACACATGGTTGTTCGTGATATCTTTTACTTCCCAGACTAACCCTACTCAGCAACATCTTCAAAATGTCATATATGCCTTTGGCAAAGAGGAAAGTGCATCTTATTATGAAATGGTTATTTTGATGCCCTGACTGGTTTGGGAAGAGGTGGTCTGATAGTGGGGCCTTTCCAAGAGAGAATACATGATAAGAAAAGCAGACCAAAGCTATGGGGATGTTTTTTATAGGAATATACATATGGATACCTATAGCTTGCTTCTAGACCAATTCTTGAATAAAATGAACATTTGAGTGAACTTTCCATTCTTTCCTAGAATTTTCAAGTTTCTGTGAAGTTACATGTTTAACTGGTGTAATTGTATCAATCAGGCGCTTCCATTTGCCTAGCAGAATTCTTATAATATTTTAAAATGTTTAAAGATACTGTGGTTTATTTAATCAGAATTATTGTAACTCAGGTAGAAAAATCACCTTTTTACTAGAGCATCTTCATGTATTTAGTGTCATTCTGGATTTTGTAAGTGGACTTGCTAAAGTTTGCTAATATTCACAATCTCGTAGAGCATGCTGTTAGCAAGCATTAGGTTAACAGTGGGAAGGCATTTCTAGCATTGTTTCAGAAATGTAAAGTAGAAAGTCCATGGGTTTTGGGCAAAGCAACTGTTCAGTTCAGACTGGACTTTTTCTTTTTAAGGATCAAACTCCAAAGTGAACATATCCGTGTGTCTGTTTGGGATGTGGTTTTGATATTACTTCTGTTACGGGTCAAGAAGCAGAGTTTGTTCCTATCAGAAGAGTGCACAGAGCAGGCATGAAATTGTAATGGTTGCTTTGCCCCTCGGCACAGGGAACATCAGAGAAGTCTGCAGTGGTTAGAAATGACATTTTGAACCTTTTGGTCTGAGCTCAGTCACATCAGCAGTGAGGAGTTCTGTACTTCACAGTACAAAAGTTACTGAAATAATTCGTGCCTGCAAATGGGCAGTGCAGAAATAATAATAATATTAATAATAATATAATAATAATAATAATAATAATAATAATAGTAAGTTGTCAATCTGGCTTCGCACTAACAGATTAAATTTAACACACAGAAGGGAAAAAAATATGTTGGTTTGTTCATTTTTGGAAAAGAGTTAAAACTCTGAAAAACTATGCTGTAATTGTAGGGACTGGTATTCTGTTCAAAAGGACAACAGCTGAAGGACATATAACCTCACTGCACACTACTCTCAAAAAAACTATTAGAAAATAAATCAGTGAGAAGATGGAGGGGACTGGAGGGATTACCCTATAATGTAAAGTTTGGGTAAGTAGCTGCAATTTGCTTAGGCAATGGCAGACTTGAAGATGGGGAACTCTACAAAAATCAAAGAGTGTATCCATGATTTAAAGAATTTCTTGGCATAGTAGAGGGAGGGATGGAGTGAACTCCAGTGGAGGTTTAGGTGTTATGTCTTGGAAAAACTTCCTGACATTGAGATTTATGAGTCTAATAATATCCCAAGGGATGTAGTAAAACTTTATCCTTTGAAATATTCAAGAAGAAACTTGAGAAGAATTAAACATATGGCATACTTCTGCAGAAAAGGAAAATATATAAGATCTTCTCCACATATAGAGATTATGTGAATTTTTGTGAATTTCAGGATACATTCCTATCAGGTTCTGAAAGATAAGTGCATTTGAACCTTGCCAGAACTTGGATGCAAATTGAAGACATTTAATAAAATTTTGGAGTCCTGTGGACAATAGGGCTCCTTCCTCAGAAGCAGGAGGTAGAAGCATCTGCCCAAAACACTCTTTAACAGCAGAGGACAGAAGCACCAGCACAGTCCTACCCACCATCTCGAGTAAGATAATAGTGTCCACTAATTTCATGGGATTTGGCATTGTAATTTTTTTCTTCTCTCTCCCAAAGAAAGAACACTTCCTGAATTTGGGGGGGAAAAAATAAGGACTTTTTTCTCTTCTACTTTTTTTCCCTCAATATTTTTGTTTTATTTGGTGCAGAAAGGAAGAAAACATTTTGTAAATCTTGTTGTTCCCTACAATATACCAGGGTATACTAGAAGTAGGGAAATTCCAGTTGTGTGGGATTGCTTTTTTCCTTGCAATGTTTGTGTTTTAACTTAATGGGTTTCTCTGAGAAACTAGAAACTTTGTAAAATTCCCCCATTGCCAAGGATTCACTTTTAACCTAAAAGCAAGGAGAGTTTTACTGGAGACACTCCTGGACACCAGAAGTGGAAGCCTAATTATGAACAGGTTCAGTGTATTTCAATCAGGACAGAGTTGTATGGGGTCTCTTCACTTGCTTATGCTGTGGCATAGCTGCTTTTTCTACCCTGCAGGTCCTGTAAGGCCCCTGACACCAGTGGGGCCACTGGTGTGAGCAGTGCCAATCCTCACTGTCCTGTTCCTTCAGCCACTGTGATGGATATGCTTGTTGAGCAGCGTGAGTCCATCTTAGACAAGTCCACTGCAGAAATAAAGTAAATAGTGCAAAATACCTATGGGTGTCTGGTAGTATGCATCCATATTTCCAAACTAAACTTTCTGGCTGGAATTTTTCTGATTAAAGGTCAGGGCGGAGGCTACACAGTGTGTACCTCAGTCTGTGATTTAGTCCTGCCATTAACTACCACATTTACTGCATAAACTCAGCCCAACAGAGACACAGGGAACACAGCCTCAACATAATCCTGTTTTAATAAGTTTTCTGTTTGGAGGCTGTCTAGGGAAGGTGTAACCAGCAGTCACACTGTGTAGCTGCTTGCTCCTTTAGGAACTTGCTCTAAGCTTTCATCCTGGCAGCTGCTAAGACACTGCTCAGTGTGTGAGAGGAGCTAAAAGATCTGAAGTGTTTTTTCTTTTCACTGCTTCAGAAATAATTTTATCCCTTTCTTTTGAATCCTGCCGAATGTGGACACCCCAAAAACATTTGAAGAACTTTGCATGAACCCATTCCACTAAGGTCTAGTTGTGACAAAGGAAAATTACTGTTCAAAAATATGTGTTTTCTTCCAGAGCTTTTGATGACTGTGAGCAGCTGTCCCAGTTAGAAAGCAAACCAGTAAGAGACTCTGAGTCAGAAATACAATTTAATAGGAAAAGAAAATAAAATAAATGCAATAGTACAAAAAAAACCAACTGACAGGGTCAGAATACAACCTGACACCCTGTCAGTCAGGGTGGCGGTAGCAGTCCAATGAAGTGGTGGCTGCAGTCCTCCTGAAGTGGTGGATGTGGTTCTGTCGAAGCAGTGATCCTGCAGAAGGGTCTGCTCTTCTTCAGAAGGTCCAGTGGTAGCTATGTAGCTCTTGTCCTCGGGGAGTCCCGTGGGTAAGGGCTGCCTGTGGTGTTCCACATTCCTGATTATATACAGATGGGAATGCTCCGTTCCTCCTCCTGGGCGGAGCATCTCACAATGGGATGGTGAGTCATGAGGTAAGGCATTGATGGGCCCATTAACAGGAGATAGTCCGGAGAGAGTTACCTATGAGTCATGTGGCAGAGTCCTTGATTGCCCATTAAACAGAGATAGCTCCCGGAGGGAGTTATCAAGGGTGAGTCATGGTAGGAGACAATGAACATTGCCCCACCTGCTTTAACAGCTTGTGAAGATGGTGATAGAATACATACCTTTGGGCACACCTTACATTGTAACCTAGGACAGCAGCTTGTTCATTAGAGGAGGAATTCTGGCAAGATTGGATGAATTTTTGAAAGCACATTACTGGTTAATCGGTTATTCTGAAAATGGACAAAAGATTACACCTATCCATACAAGTAGTCCCATAAGGGAAGAGATCAGTAAATGTCAATTTCCTAATAGCTCTGTTGCCCTAATTTACCCAGCTATTTCTGTAACATCCAGATTGTAACAAAACTGTGCCCACTGAAATACATCTTAGTTCTTGAACACTCCCCAAAGGTCAGAAAGGTACCTTTTGGAATAAGACACTAATTGTGGGAATAGGTTCCACATGCAAAGCATTGTATTACTGGCATATTTTCCTTATATGTCTTTTTATTGTATTTTATACCAGTGACTTTTGTCTACTGAGGAGCGTAACCTTCTCTGTGGCAGAAACAGTCTGGAGTTTTGTCTTACCTTTAGAAATATCTTAGACCCCCAAAAGCAAGTGTGCAAAACGTTATGTGTCTACACAGTCACAGTTAATTCTTCGTTAATCCATAAACTCTGCTCACCAACTTCATTTTTACTCAGCTTTTAGACATCCTGCATTGACAGGTTTGGTTTTTTCCGAAGTCACGCAGTCTGTGCATGTGTGCGTGGGCGTGGGTGTGATAGAGAAAATGCAAAGCACCCGGCAGACATTAGTCACTTTGTGCTGTAGTGCGTTGGAAGGTACTCAAGTTCTAGGTTGTGAAAACATTGTGGTGCACTCTGTAGACTGGGGGCCCATGAGGTTCAGTACTGCAGCTGCTGGTTTGATAGTTGAGGCACTTTTTCAGGTCTGTCTTTTCTCCTTTTTGCTCTGAGTACCTCTGTGTGCATGTGACAGCAGAGACCACCTTTGTTGCAATAAGCAAAGCCACAAGCTTCCAAGAAAAATAGAAATCCTGATGAAAAGCACCAGCATTTTTGCCAGCATGCTCTTTAATTCACTGGGCACGGGGAGCAAAAAGGAGAGGGATTCAGTAGAATTAATATCAGAGAGACAGGTCACACATATTAATGCTCCTATACAGGGAACGCAAGGGGATAAAGGAGAGGAGAGATCAGGATCCTAGTCCCTCTGTAATAAACAGAATTATTCTGAATGTGAACAGCAAAGAAGAGTGAACCTTTCCAGAGGACGTTTCCTCTCAGTGCTTTCCCTGATTATGCAGGTTTTAAGTGTTGTTAATTCAGATGGAATATGTCATACAGTTCTGCAGCTGGATGGCTGAGCCACTTAAAGCCCTGCGGAGCAACTCAACTACCCTTGTAACTCTCTCTCTCAGCCTGCCCTTTAGGTGTACTCTACATGCCTCCCCACATCGAAAGCTGATATTGCAAAACCCCTGTAGCTGGCATCTGCAGCAGATGGAGTTCTTATCCTGGGTTGAATACACAGATGGGTGCAGATCAGCAAATCATCCCTACAAATTATATTTTTCCCCTTTGTGTGGTGTGTACACCTGTGAATTTTTGGTAAGACTCCTCTGTGCCATGTGGGAATGTCACTAAGGTTATAAAATTCTATTTCCTGTATATATCTCTTCGACATGTGTATTGTTTAGGAGAGAACAAGAGTGAGACCCTGTATGAGAATGAGAGGTGAAACAAATTCACCTGGATCACATTGAGGGTGTTGTCTTATTTAGGATTAAATACAACAAAGAATGAACAATGTCACCTGTGTTATTAAACATCATCATCCTTTATCCAGAACTGGTATGAGTAGAATGCTACACTGGCAATGTTTTAGCAGATTTTACACCTTTGTACTTATTTCTCTGTGTTTGCTTCTGTACTCGCCTTTCACAGAAGCATTATGATTATGTGTTTCATTAATAATGGCTGTCTGAGATTCTTAACGTTTAGGATAATTCCTCATATTAAAAAAACATGCACTGTGATACATAGTGTAAGAACACAACAAAAAGATGTTTCCTACCCAAAGAATAATGCTATGTGTAGGCACAGCACTTCACAAAATCATCATCCCTAAGCTTGCAGTGGATAGGAAAGGTTAGAAGTACATGGATATAAATCACAATCTATTTATCTCTGGGTGACTTGGAGATCAAAATAACATGGGATATTTTGAATGATGATAACAACTTTAGAGGACTTAGCCAATTTTGTTCTACATGTTTTAAATTCTAGCCTGGTGGTGTTAACTCAAGAGCATTGCCAGGGTGGAGTTGGGAGCCTGCCATTAAACATTGATTTTCCCTGTATCTCACAATTACAGCAACATCTGTGCTAAATAACTTTTACTGATTGTCTATGAAGAGTTCATGGACAATGTATCTTACTCAAAGGTCCCCTTTCTTACCCGTGCATGAGGGAGTTGTAGTGATTGTGCAGTAGGATATTCTGTGAGAGGGATTGAGATTGAAGTTTCTTGAGGCTTTCCTTTTAATTTTCTTTTAATGACATCTTTGTAGATAACACCTAAATTTTCTTACCTGTACCAGTGTATTTTGCCTAGGTCTCTGAAAGCATTTCCTTGTCTGCAAGATTTATAGGTAGTTGATAAGTCATTTATTTTTTGACCTTCATAAATTCTCAATATATTAAAAAAAACCTACCAAACAACAACAACAAAAGCATGAGTGTGTGATGAAATTATAAAATATACTCCTCCTGGCTGAGCAAAGAGAAGCTGTGTGTCATAAGGAATTCTGTAGAAAGGGCTGCTAAACTGACTCTTCCCTATCTCAGTGCTCATATTTTGGGTATGGCTCCATGTGATAGTGAAGGGAAATGAAACTTAAACTGAAATAGTCTGGAAAGCAAAATAACACATCCCCCAATTTTGTTTTAAAGAGCAGGCTACATCCAAGCATCCCAAAATGCTTTACAAGTGCTCATTAATTAATCAGCCTGTGCAGCACCCCTTGTGAGATGGATACATGTTGCTGTCTGCATCATTTCATACATGCAGAGAGCTGAGCTTGCCCTGGGTGATGCAACACCCCGGCAGTGCGGGCAAGGTGGGAACAGCAAAGCTTCAATTTCCATGCTGACCAGTGTTTTATATATATATATATATATATATATATATATAAAACACAGTATATATACATATACATATATATATATATACTGGGCTTCATGGTTCAGCCCGAGGCTTGGGCTCTGCCTTACCACAGAGCAGGCCCCAATGAACAGAGAGATTTAAAGACTTAAGGAACAAAAAGCAGGGATGGAGAAGAAAACATTTTTCTCTCACAAGAATATATCACTCGTAATGCAATGCTGAGCACTCTGTGCTTTCAAGGATCCCCCGGATTTGGGGAGGAGGAAGAGTAGGAAGTTGCACCCGTTCCCGCAGTGCTGAGGATTCAGGCAAAATATTGTCATACAAGTAACCTGAAGTGCTTGTAAGAGGCCCAACAGGGATGGGAACCCGTAGGCATAAGAGTCTGAGGAGACAGTTCTGAAAACAGTGCAGGATATGAGGATGAACTCACTGAGAAGGAATATCCTGGACCTTTTTTTCCCTTCAATTAATAGTTTTCAAGAGCAGTACCAAGACTTATGCTCTTTTAAAATGCTTATTTTACTTACTACTTACATTTTTAAAGCTTGCCTAGAAGTTGAATTTCTAAATCTAAAAAAATAAACTACCCAGGGAGCATTCTGCCTTGCCTGCATGATCTGTAATGCCAAAATCATCCGGAACTTTCTGTACTACTTTGCTGTTCTCTAGTTATTAAGCTATACTGAGGAAGCTGCATTTCTGAAGTATCTCAGAAATAACACAAGAGAAAAAGCAGGGGTTAGCATATCCCTTTCATGCAGGACCCTGGCAACTTCCTGAATTTTCTTAGAAGACAAAGACTGATAAAGCCCTGATATTTTTAAAGGCATCATCTCCATTTTCTCTATATTCTGTTTAAAAATACACTGTTATCTTAAACAGAGATAGTTTTGTACTTAATCTTGAAGCACACATAATCTGTAATTCCAGTAAAATGCTTTATCTGTTTATAAGGTTCCCACCCTGTTAACGTCTACGGGCAGACAGGTTTATTTTGAAAAGAAACTTGAAATGAATTTGTGTCTCTTGCAAGCAATGGAGTTTCCTTGTGAGAAATTGAAGGCAAAATTCTGTAAATTGTGGATCAGCTGTTTTTCAAACCCCCAGCTGAGAACCACAGGATATTTATAGTGCCCAAAGAAGAGCTATTAAATGGATTTTAAAGTTTATTTCCAGTCATTGGTTTATAGTATATTTATATTTAGCATTTCAGCTAGTATGTGGGCTTCCAAACAACTTTGTCAATTGAAAATTTCCAGATGCTGTTATAACATCAAATATTATAAACTAAGTGGAATATTACAAGACTATTCAATCAGGCTAACTAACATGCACAAGATAATTCTCTTGAAATCCACTGTTCAATCACTGTGATTGAAATGGTTCTCTCTTCCAAACAAATATCATTTTGATTATTTCAGCTTTTCCCCATCTGTTCAATTCTTTGCAAGTCTATTGCATCTCTCTGTGCAAATCTCTCTTAAGCCCTTATGATCATCAGGTGATTTACTGTGACTCTCTTTGATAAGGGATGCCTAATAGCAGTTCTCATTAGTAATAACTGACTCTTACATGTCATTCTACTCACCAGTGAAAGAATATTAACATAGAGCATGCCAGCTGCGTGCAGGTGGAACTCAAGATTTGCAGCATATTCCTGCAACTGCAGAGGGAGCTTAGAGGGGCAAGAAGTACTTCACTGTCGTGGGATCTCTCTGACCTGGTAGTTAATGACTAAGCATGGTCATGAAGCATTACAAGAACTTTCATGACCAAGTGAAGCTGGTACATTATTAAAGCAATTCCTTCAACAGTGGATAGAGGAGGTATTTACATCTGGAGGATATTGCTCCCTCAAACCAAAGCTGGAGAGAAACTGCAAGATTGCACAGGAGCCTTGTGGACCACCCATGTTCATATCACAGTGAGGCCCACTTTGTTCCTCAGCATGCAATTTGACATGCCCTGGAGTGGCCTGACAGAGGGTCTGAGGTGAATATTATCAACTCTCCCTGGTTATCACTGAGTTTGCACCTTCCTACAATGCTCATACTGCAGTTGAAACCTATGATCCTGGGTCATGGGGATACACCAGTGGTAGGTCAACGTAGCTGACTCATGTCCACTGTGGTTACCTGCCCAAACCCCCATCCTCCTGCCCTTTATCAGCAGGAGTTGACCCTACCATCCTCTCTTGGGTCTTAGCTTGATGGCACTTGACACAACTGGTATTTGCTTAACCTATTCACTTGGCTGTGCAAATAACTCCTCTTCCTGTAGCTTCTAGTAGATGTTTCTTTTCTAGGCAACTTCTGTTATATTCAGCCCATTTTATCTGGATCATGCTACAGGGTCATTTCTTTCCCGAGTCACTCTCCTGTACCTCGGCATATTTACAGGCAGTTCTCTCTTCTGTATTCCCACCTCCAGGTGCATTCCTGTTAGCCCTTTGTTTGAGCCATGATACTTGTGCATTTATTCTGCAGAACTCTGATAATATGTACTTGGGAAATCTGCCCCACGGTTGATCAAAAGCTTTCATGAGCAGTAATCATGCCTCCCACTGCCATGGCTGTTTTTGTAGGTACAGCAACACCCGTGGACTTTCTTTACCAGTAGTACTTACAATGATTGTTATAGCCTGTTGTTTTTTTAGCTTACCTAAACAACTGAAACACAAAAAGGACAAAAACCAAACAACTTTCAGTTTAAAAATTTGTTTTAAAAGGCTGTTTTTATTTGAAAAATATTTCATCTTGGAGCCTGTGCTTCAGATTTTGCATATTATGAATTCTTGATAGAAGGGCAAAACAATCTGTACATTGCTGTTTCATGTATTGGCAACAAAACTACAAGATAAATCCTGAATGCAGATTTTTTATTATTGATGACAGTGAAATTGAAAGAGCACAGCTGGATTTTCAGATCTTGTTGCATAGTTCTAAATGACTATATAGATTTTGAAGCAGTGGAGAGTCAGCTGTTATCTCTTTTTGCATTTCCTGTTGTATTTATGTGTTGCTTTAGGTTTCTCATTTTTTTTCCATAACTCTTTCCAGTTTATTTCTGGTATTAGAGGTGGTGTGGGAAGAAAGAAATGAGAACAGGTGCCAATGATAACATCCCTATACACAGTTTTTCAGAGGCAATCTATGGGTATCTTCACTGTAAACACCACTGGCAAAGTGGTTTGCCAGTGTTGCGGATTACTCTAAGATCAGGTACAGAAGAGATTGAGGCAAGGAAGAGAATAACCTATACAAAAATAGTTCCATATGTGATATTTTACAGTTTAAACTTACTTCATCTTTAATTTTTAGGGGTCTACCTACTTTTCATTAGATTGAACCTGATATTCTCTTTCCCGTGAAAAGCTAATATGTAGGCTTTTGAACCAAGAATATTTCTTGGTGAGGCTTTTCAGAACATAAGTCCTTTTCTCTCTCACCCACATTCATGTGACTCAAAGACAGCTAAAAACAGTTTCATGTAACTAAGAGTTTACTCATGTGTTATGGACTTTTATCTACTTAGGAAATACAGTGTAGTGTGAAAAGGAGAAAGTTTAAGTAAGGAGTTTGTTTCTTGTGGAAAGTTAAGAAATAGACCATAATATGCTTAAGCATCAGTCAGGTAAAATCCACCTTAGGCTACCTGCAAACCTATTTCTGACCCATTTTGTTGACCTGAGTTTGTAAAATACTTTCCTAATTCACCTGTTTCTAAAAAGAGAGTAAGCTTCAGAGTGACTTTTGGTGGGCAGCCAGTATGTGATGAGTAGCACTGAGAATCCCCTTGAGACTGGGCTTGCCTGCTGTTCATGGCTACAAAAGCTTTTGTGACTTGGCTGCCTGCAGCCACAGTGTGCGTGAGCATGAGGAGGAGCATCCTTGTTTGCAGCCATTCCTGAAAGCCAGGTGGTGGCACGTGCCCCCTGCGGCAGAGCACTATCCAGGGCAAGAGACAAACATGTGGGAAGGAAATGAGCTGGGTGCTTCCCTTCAGGGAGGAGGTGATGTTTAAGGTTGAAAAGGCAGCAAGCACTGTTCTAAAAAAAGGAAGTGCTGCCTTGGGAATCTCCTTTGTTACACTGTATGCTGCTTCAGCTATCCCTGTCACTTGTCAGTGCAGTGAATGATAACTGCTTTTGTGTTGTCTTAATACGGCACACTGTGGTTCAGGGGCTGTACCATGAGCAGATCTGGCATCTGTGCAGCAGAGATTGGGCTGCAAAGTGACATGTCAACCCACGTACCTGCCCTTCTTATAGACCAGAGCCCAGAGTTTGCCTGAAGCTACCACTTGTGTCAATATAAATTTGGGTTTTTTCCAAACAAGGAAATAAAACCAGTGGGATGCAGGGAAAAGAGAAGAATGCCTGACTAAAATCTTAGTTGCTTTGCCTTCTGTAGTGCTTTGTGGTCCATCATGCCTTGCTGCTTTTCTGCTGGTATGAGTGGGATAGCACAGTGGAAAAAGGTGCACTTGTGAGACTGAAGACAGTAACGTGGCCAAACTTAATAAATCAGAATGCTTCCTAGAAGGCCATATGCCAGGTGGCATTGGCCAAATGTATTCCCTGTGCCACCCTATTGACTTCAGCAGAGTTGCTCCAGAGATAGATTTGGCTCCTATTCCTTGGAAAGCTGGTGGAAGAGAATGTTTTTATTTAACTTTTGGCAAGGCTTTTGACTGAGCTGGGGTGTGTTTTATGTCCTCTAGCTTTTGACATACAGTTTTAATTATTCTTAATAAATTTAAATTGGAGCAAGTATCTTGAAATACTTAAATAAAATATAAGTTATAGCTTTGATCTGTGCCAGCCATTGGAGGATTTGTCGACCTAGTGTTGGAAGTAGGGGATGAAGACCTCTAAAATGAAATTAACATACATTTAACAAAAGTAAATAAATTGTGTCTGAGCATTTTTATGTCTTTAGTGTGGCACATAAATAATTCACCACATTTTCTTATGTACAGCATATATTTTTTCACTGAGTTATCCTGCTATTTGTTTCCACTGCTCATAGGTATAGATGACAGTATATTATTCTGAAGTAAGTCTTTGCAACTCTCAGCTCAGCAACTAATTGTCAGTAGTCTTAATAGTAGCACTATTTATTGCACACTGCGGAACAGTGAACTTTTGGATTCCTTTTAGTCGTTGTGTCTGCTAACTTTTCAGTGAATGTAATAGCGATGGTACCTATTTCTTTTGGTCTAAAACACCTAAGAAAGAGAGGCAAAATTGGCTCTGTCATACACCAAGGAGCCAAAAAGCAAGAGGGCTACCCAGTATGATGTACAACCTACGAGTCCTAACTCCTAGTCTAGGGTTCGCTTCACTGTTGGACTGCATAGACCTAACAGTCTGATTCAATTTTCAATAGCCTTACTCACTGTTTCCAGGAAAAAAAACACGTAGTAGTGATGGCAGTACTGGAAATCTGATCTGCCAATACATCACTCTCCCAAGCTGCAAGAACCATCTCCAGGTCCTCAGTCCTCAGGAGACATTTGTAGGAGTGTGGGTGGGGTCAGTGGGGAAAGCTTTTCACAAAGCCTGTCCATGAAAATATTCTCAACATAAAATGGTAAATACTCAGTTACTACTAATTCAGAGCATATCAGTACTGCTCTAATTCTGTTTGGAATACCAAATTCATCAAGCCTCCTCCATAAACACCAGCATGCTCCACAAACAGCAGCCTGGTGCTGACAGAAGCCAGTGGATTGAACACAACCCTTCAGGACTACAGAGGGAATTTTAAAACTCCCCTAAGGCCATGGATGAAGATCCTTCTACTCAAGGCCTGTAATCAACTTTTGTGCCTCTTCTGTAGCCATGCCTGGCTCCTCACAGCTCATCTGCCACAGGAACTTGAAGTGTGCTAGAGGGAACAGAGTAGCTCCCTGTGCATGATACTGGGGATACTAGACAGAGCAACCCTGAGCTTGGCAGGGGGCACACTCACCCAAGGTGGTGGAGTAGAACAACATGAGGGGTGTTTGCTCTCTCTGTTATTCTCAACTGCCTTGGCTGGCTCACCTCTGGGGGGAGAGCAGTAAGGGCGTTCTCCAAATTTAAGGATATTCTCCAAACAAACATGAACAGTATTTCTGGACGCAATTCTTTCTGCGGCACCTAGAACAGCTTGGCAGCAGTACAGCTGAAAGATTAGTGCAATCTAATTAACTCCCTTAAAGCTTCTGATCTGTAAGACTGCCACTCCTTTTACCTTGTGCACCCTCTGTACGAAAGTAAGATGTGACTGTGAGTACAACATTCAGAAATGCTGAAGCTAATAACGTCCATCCTCCAGCATCACTGCTGCTAAATTATGCTGTCATTCTACTGTATTCACACCGACATCACTCTGCTCCATCATGAGGAGATCCATTTATTATGAGAAAATCTCTCTCCTGTACACACCAATTATTCTACATAGAATGGATTGGAAGCAGGTCCTATAATTATACCCTAGTCAACCAGTCAAGTCTATAAACAAAAGCTTTCACTCTTTTATTACCTATTTTGCCTCCATCTATTATTCTTCAAATGTTTATAGAAGTTGTGTGTGTGTGTTTTAATCCATCAGCAGTTCTACATTTTTCAAGTACAAATGCCCTGAAACTGTGATTATTTTCCACAAGGTTTCCAAATGCCCTTCCTGTTTCCTTCTCCTGTCAGCCAGAGCAGAATAAGCCATCATTAAAGGCAGAATAAATTATACTGCTAATTAGCAATATGGTTGGTACTCTGGAAACCTACATGTTTTTCTGCTATTATTATTGGGAAAGAAGTTCGATGGTGAAATACCCAGCTCAGTCTCTCTTTTTTAGTCCCCTCACAGTCTGTGTGTATGTCTTAATATTCAGTTTTCCTCTGTTCAAATAATTAATTAATTTTATAGAATCAATGCCATCTCTAGCAAAATAAGGTCTGGTATTTTTTTCCCATGTCTAGTCTTTTAATTTTCTTGAATTTGAGCTTTTTGGTATTTTGGCTGTTTCTTTTTTTTAATACCATTGCTGCTATTAATACCAATATTTACATCAAGTTATGTTCCTTTCTCACCAAGTTTGGGTTATATTTGGATGTCTTTGAGATGTTTCATGGAGACCTGCAAATTTTGCCACTTGCCATTTTGGGGGCATCAGATACTGAGGCTTGCAGCTGAATAACAAATTTACACCTCTTGGTTTGAAACAACAGAATCCCTTAGAGACTGTGATATAGAACCATATTGACCTGCACGTCTGCAGAGGTCATTTCAAGGTCATTGCTGGTAGGAGGTGTCTTCCAGTTTCTTTTGTTCCCCTGCAAGTAGGTGTTCTAAGCCTGAGAGCTGTGTCAGCTTTTACCTGGTCTGGGCAAGAAATTGCTTTGCCCACCCATAAAATTTTTAGGTAACTTAAAAGAAAATATTCAATTGAAATTGGGTTCTGCAGTGCCAGGAACTTGGGTTAAAATTCTTATTCTGCACATTTCTTCCATCCTTACTGCTTTCAGGTGTACTGCCTGTTTTGAGGTGAGTATTTAGACTTCTTTTTAGAGCTCTGCCTGTACACCACAACTCACTAGACTAAGAGTTTGAACCTGAGTCTCTTACAGAGCCCATTGAGTGCTATGAATGACAATATTAACTGTCACCCCTAAAATGAGGAAAAAAAAAGAAGAAAAATGAGCTAAAATGTTAGTGTTATTGCATATCCCTTTTACAGCATAGGTTGTACTTAGGTCAATTCTCGCCAGAATTGAGTAAGAGCATCAGCAAACCTTACACATCTCAGGAAATGCTCTCAGGCTTATTTCCAGAACAGTTCCTTGTTGGTGCTCAGACCAGCCTCCTTCCCTATATTTCTTAGGGGGAGGTCAAGATATAAATTGGCACAAAAGCTGTACACAAAACAAGTTAGATGTTTTTCCTCCAGTGCCAGCCCCGTGGAGACAAATGCATGGACCCATTTACAAGCAGTGATGTAGGAAGCTTCTGGAATGACGGGGACCAAAATTAAGCAGAGTAAATTCAGCCCTTGAAGGTAGGGCTAAGACCTGTAAACCTGGCAGGCTATAGGACTCAAAACATTATATGCCCAAGATAAGAGGCTTGAGTTCCTAAGCTGCCAGTGTTGTAAGTGAAAAGTAATCACTTCCTCCAGAAGGCAATGCATCACTTTGTACAGCCTGGAAACAGGAGTTATGCGAGTCCAGTGCACAGAAAGGTTCAAGCATGGCATCTTGCAACCCGTCAGCTGTTCTCACCCACTCTTGTTTTTCTGCCTTTAAACACTGAGCTATTAACCTGTCAGTGAGGTAGGTACTATTGTAGCTTTTCATCTTGTATATTTATTTCAATAAAGCTTTTATTTAATATATTTTCCACACTTGGATGGTTCTGCTAACACCTTCTCAGAATAATTCCCACTCTGCATTTGTCAAGGCAACTTGTGCTAAAGTAATGCAACAAACAACGAAGCTTATAAATAGCAGAAACTAGAACAGTTATTCAGGTAGTGAAGTTAGAGGCCATAATATGGTTGTAGAAAAAAAAATGTCCTGTTCTGTGGCCTCAGGAAGTTTTCGAATGTGTCTTTCTAAAAAGAAAAACTCCCCCCATACACACAGAATTTCTGAGTAGCAAGCTGTCATACACACTTCAGAAATATCCACAAAATCTACTTTATGCCCTAGTGCAAGTAGTCAATTTAAAACATAGCAACAGGAAACTGACAATTTCTAATAATCAGTGCTGTGTCCTTCCTCGACTGGAAAAATCTTCTTTTCTTTTGTCTCTCATTAATCTGAATATATTAATGGACGTGGTTGTGCTTTCCAACACAATGTTTAAGAACGGGTCTATCTGCTCAGGAGAACCACTGCTGTGCCTTAGCAGTGAAAACTAGAATGTGTTTCTTGGCCTGTGTTTTTACCCTTATTTCTAGCTAGGATATTCGTGATTTCTTTTTTTCAGCATTTGTATAATGATTTTGAGACAGACAAGAATGAGACCAGTGAGCGTGGCTCTTGAAGTTTTCACTTTATGTACTTCTTCTCAACCATATCTAGTATTTGGTCTAGGTTGCCTACACATCTGATTACCCGGGCTTTTTTCCAAAAGAGGGAAAGAGTTCTGCAAACTGTTTGGGAAAACAAACAAACAAACAAACAGTAGCAGTTGAATCAAAGCTGTAGTGGTATATCTCAGAAAATAGTACTAAGGACATGATAATGTCAGCAGTGTGCTTGGCACTGCACCCCTCCTGAACTTATCCCAACAGATGCCTGTTGCATGAAACTTTGATGGGAGCAGTCACACCTAAGTCAGTGGTTGTACTGATGTCATTTTCTGGTAGTTCTTTTTGTCCTGACCTAAGCAATAGATGCATTCATACTGAGATCAGAAACTCCTACAAGCCAAGGAAAGAAAGGGAACGTAGACAATTTTGCTTAGAAAATGATGCATTTTTAGGAAAGGCTAGCAAGGCCTAAATAAACTAAACAAAATTAAACATCATGTTTATATTGTCAGGGTAAGTTTTTGTCTTTATTTTAATTCTGCTGAAACAAATATTCTTTTCTTTCTGCCATTGACTGAAACAGTGTAAAAGACCATTTGTGTAGGTATATCCTGGCTAGAGTAATTTTCAGACCCACATGCACTGTGCTGGTAACATGGCTGGGTGTGGTTCTTCCCCATAGCAGGAGTTCCCTCCTCTGGGTGATTCTGCAGTGAAACTTCTCCCTCTGTGTTGATGTGGGCTGCAGGAATCTCACATGATGCCTTCTTTTAGTAGGCATTCACACAGTGAGTGTGGTCACTGGTAGCAGCAGTGAAACCTTCCATGATTCAGGTTTTCAATACATGCAGAATTCGGAGCAGAAATGGTTGCAATGAAGTCACAGCAGCTACCTGGGCAGCTGTCGTGCTGAGTGAGGTCTGTGGGGAGGAGATGGTAGGACTAATGTACTATGCAGTTTCCAGCAGTATCAGGTCATGTTTTACAAACTCTGTTTCTTGTTTTCCAGTGCTTTGATGGATGGATACAAAATCTCACAAATTATTTTCAAGAGAGAACCCTTAAATGCAACAAGTTGGCAAAGGGCAATGTCTCTGCATGCACATCCAAATGAGGCTGACCAATTACAAACCAGCAGCAAGGGAAAGGTGGAAATTTTGGAGACCTTCAAAGGTCAGGAGCTGGTGATTCTGGATGGACCATGCTACAAAGTTTGTATGTGTTTTCAGACCTCTTGGCCAGATTATGGGAACCCATTTTAGGCTCACAAATGTACTTAGGCAGGAGAATTAAAATGCTTTCCTTTTGCCAAAGGTGCTGAATGTCTCCTGTGGAGATCAGTTCAATTTGTCCTTCCTCGGTATAACAGGGCACATTTAGTTCAGCTTCTCAATGGGTGGATGACTTTAACGTCTCAGATCAGACTGTATGACACACTTTCCCCAGGCCACATGCAACAAACATGGCATTGAACTGATCCAACACTGAGCAGTCTCCCCAGCAATTGAGTATCCTGAGCTGGAAGGAACCATCTAAGATAATCAGAGTCAGGTTCAAGCTGTACAGGGGAAGGTTCAGGTTGGACATCAGGAAAAATTTTTCACTGTGAGGCTTGCCAGGCATTGGGACAGGCTGCCCAGGGAAGTGGTGGAGCCCCCTTCTCTGTAATTATTCAAGAAATGAGTGGATGAGGCATGTAGTGCCATGGTTTTGTTGACATGGTGGTGTTTGGTCAAAGGTTGGACCCTATGATCTTGGAGGTCTTTTCCAACCTTAATGATTCTATGATTCTATTATTAAATTAATGTTTTATATTGCAAAAAAGCATTTTCTCACTAAGTCTGTTAGAATTAGGGTCCTGCAACTTTCCTATTTCAGTGGAAAAAGAACTATGTTGCTTTGTGATTACAAAAGTGGGAAAAACATGTAAATGCAGGGTTCCACTTATTCATCGATTTGTAAGCATTGTCCCTCCTCATTGTCCTTGAAGTCTTTCACAGATTTCACTGTCATTTAATTAGCTGCTCTCTCCCTCTCTTGTAGTTATAATTAGTGAAATATATAAATATTGCTTCATTAGTTCTTGTTAGTTATTTGCCAATAAGTTTAGTATATGAGAAGTAGCTGGGTGAAGAGATGAGTAAGATTTAAAAACCTGAAAGAATAATTACAAGTGGATAAAGTGAGTTTGAAATTGTTTGTTTGGCTCCAGATAATCTGCAGAATGATAATCCTCTGGTTTTGTATTATTTATTACTTCTCATACAGTAAAAACTGTGATGTTTACTAGTCTTTACAACAAGATTTATAGAGATGAGTGATGAGCCACGCTGTATGCAGAATACCATCTTCACTATTTATTGGAGTGCCAAATTAAAGGAAACTAAAATAAGACTATGACTTTTCAGCAAGGCTAGGTGCTAAATTTAAAAAGAAGGAACAATATCCAGTCCCATGCCGTTTAGACCACAGGGATTAATTATACTGAAAATCAACTCAAATGTAGGAAAGAATTAGCTTTCTTTTGGTTTATAACAGCTTGCCTATGTGATGTAAACTGTGACAATGTCAGCTCTGCTGTCACTGGGGGCATCTAGCAAGGAAATAAGAGAATGCAAGCAGGAAAAAAAGGCAACCTGGCATTCACCCTTTACTGAGGCATACTGGTTCTCTTTAATTTTTACATAGCCACAGAAACCAAGCTGAATAATGATCCAGGAAAACACAGTACAGAAAATAAAGCAATCTCCTTCTATCTCAGTAGGTCTTTGGGATGCCTTGCTGTGCACACACCTATCCCCTGGTCAACACCTCTAATGAGTGCATTCATCCATGCAAAGAATGGATAGAAAAGGAATTCAAGATCACTTTCCCTTGAAACAATTCTCTGCCAGTGTGACTCCCCAGGGCTAAACAGAAACATATAGCAATTAATCCTGGAAGTGGCTTGATAGACAGTATGGATTGATAGAAAATCTCTGGATGATACTGAGCCCAGGTGGTCACACACCCAAGTCCTCAGCTCTATTTAACACTGTGACATTAGGGTTTTCTCTCAAAACCAGTGTCAACTGGGGATTCCTCAGACTCAGGTGAACCTTCATGCTTACTCCTACCTGTGAGTGAACAGAATACGCACTGCTACCACATCTTCAGGTTCCCCTTTCTCTCTAAAGAAACAGTCAGTGAGGGATTTCAAGACCATCATATACAACCTTGAGGAAATTCAAAGTAATAGGAGCCAAATAACAACATATCCCTAGCATAAGTTGTTGTTTTGACAATCAACAGTTTAATTTATGAGGAAGTTTTGTTCTCATTTTAATAGCGCTTTGTTGCTACTTTAACCCTTAACAAAAAGCTTCATTGTTCTTCAGAAATTCTGAGTTTTCCAGAGATGCTATTCCAGATGACTGTAAAGGGATATACAGCCAGGAAGTGAGAGTTCGTGAAAAATAGCGATGGCAGAGATATATTTATGATCCATACACTATCTGGGTCATCTGTAATTTTTAGATGGAGTCATTATGTGACTAAGTAGTATCTGCAATGTTCAATGCTTCCAGTTTGTGTTGACTTTGGTTATCTCAGAGCCTTGCATCACATGGCAAGAAACCTGTCCATAGTCCTAGTGTAAGAAAACATCTCAGTTTGGTTGTTTTTAATAAATTTTGGGGTTAGAGGAAGGCAGTAGGTACTGAGCTATCTTGTTCATTCTTTGTACATTTAATCACTGTTTTCCTGAATACCAGGGGCACCATTTTCCAGGAATGGCCAAATCATGTTATTGGTCAGCATCTGTTCACAGGTGTTAACACAACAGTTCCTCATCCATCTCCAATTTCATGCTGGGGAACAAGTGGCTGTGGTCAGCCAGCCGTCTGTGTTGAGGCTCACTTCACCTCAGCTAGTGACCACCCTGCTTCACTGTGCAACCCATGGAGAGAAAGGGGCTGGCCAAGGAGCTCACCTCAACCTATGCAGGCACCGGAATTAGGAGGAACTGCACTAAAAGCTGTGATATAAAAGCAGCCACAGTGAGCTGTCTCTGACAGACACCTTTATTGTAGGCATGTAAAATCAGATCAATTTGTTCCACCCTAGAGTTCTGTAGTTTGATGTTGCCTCAAACTTCTGAGCTACTTGAATTTAATTAAGAAGCCCCCTGTAGGCTTGGCTGAATCCTTTGTATTGTACTTTCTGTCCCTGAAGTAGTTCAAGTCCCCACACCAGTGAGTCTCTTGGGAAGCCCCAGATGGATTTTTCTTTGACTGACTTTTCTTTGTTTTACCCAAGTCAGATGTGCAGCATGTATTTTTACAAATCACTACACAAGCATAAGTATTTGCTATAAAATAAGATTTATTTTACATACCTTAAGTTCTCTCTGTTGCTGGTGTCAGTTATCTATTTTCTGTTTCCTAACTAGAGATAACAAACAACAGTGAACACTGGAAGACTTATTTCCAGTACTTATACCAAAGTCTGGGCACTTGCTGAAATGGATTCAGACTTCTTACTGAAGGATCATGCTTTAAAGCTCAGACAAGTTGTCAATTTGCTATTATTTTTTTTAGATGGGAATATTTTCTCTTTTTTTTGAGATGGAAAAATCTGTGTCCTTATAGTAAGACCCACTTTTGGTACCAGACAAAACCACGAAATGCAGAGACAAGTAAAACTAAAATAAAATCACCAGTGCCATTGTTACTAATTGGTATCCTTGTTAGCAAGTTCAACAGAGATGCCAGAAAATTAATGTATATATATGAAGACACAGTAGTAGACTTGGGCCCATAATTTACAATGAATAATTTATTCAATTAATTTAGCCTGCTTTTCTTCTCAGCAAAACAGATTACAATTTTCCTAAATTTATTCATTATTCAGAAGTGTTCAATAAAAAATGCTTATTCTTTTCACTGTATAGACTGATTACAAATATTGTAGTACTGAACTGGGTTGTTAAGTTCAATTGAAGAACTTGAAGTAGCACATTTTCTTTCACTTTTTTTTCTCTTCCCACTAATTGGATGGACAAGCAAGAACTTAGGGCTCACACATGTGCTGGTGGAAATTTAAAATTTCCTGTCAGCAGGTATTCAACATGCACGATTTTAAAGTTACTTTCTAAGAAGGTTCTTACTTTGTTGGTTTTTTTTTACCCAGGAAGGGTCAAAAGCAGTGGAGACGTGGCCCCCCAGTATTAAGGGTAACTGGTCCAGTGTTATAAGTGTTGCAGAAGCACATTCTTTAGAAGAACATGAAATATGCAAACTTTATTTTATTTAGAACAATAGGTATGTGACTGTCTTGGGGGGACAGCTGCCTGTGGTGCAATTATTTACGGGGTGTTTTCACCACGGCTGTCAAACCAGGCATTTTTGTTCACTCTCCTCAGACTGCCCCTTTGCCCATTCTCTTTAAGTCTATAAATGTTTTGGAGTTATTTTAAGATTTGTTTGAAACTTAAGGTTGCTGGTTTAGCAAACTAGCTTCTGCCACACCCTGGCAAAAGCCTGCAGTTTCAGTAAAAGGAAAATACCATGAAGAAAGATGAGAAGAGAGAAGATGAAGAAGTTGCAGCTGTTTGTCCTGCAATTCTTGGCCACAGATGAATTTCTCACTACAGCATGCATTGCACTGGAGCTGCAGTTGCACACCTGTAAAAAGACACCCCAGCCACTGATGCTCTTGAAGAATGAGCCCTGTGAGCAGTGGTGCAGCAGAGCATGAGGCCCTGGGCACTCAGCTTCCCCCTGCAACAGCTGCTCCAGCTGCTCCCACAGCCTTTCTGGGTATGGAACCCCTGTGAACAGGTAGGGCTCTCTGGCAGGATTTGAGCAGACCCCAAACCCCCAAAACCCACAGGCCTTCCCAAAGAAGGATGCCTCTCCTCCTCCTGCCATGTTCCCAGCTCTGCTGTGGGAGCAGTGGGAGCCCAGCTGAGGGGGGAAGCCACGCTCTGCTGTATCCATCCTGCTCCCAGCTACCCCGATTAGCAGCAATATCAGGCTCTTGATATCCCACCGATACAGCATCATTCTGCAGCCCAGCAGGCAGGCAGAATTTGCAGCCATGGCAATAGCAACAGCTGGGTCATTACACACAAACTCGACATTCTGTTAGTGTTTACTGTGATTTTTAAGCAAATTCTTTTTTACTGTATTGGTGCCTCTTTGTGTGTGGTGGGGTATCTTCCAAAGCAGGAATATTCTTCACAACAGTGAATATCAAGTTGGTATTGCAAAGTGATCATTGGATGGTTTTGTTTGATTTTTCTCACTCAGTCATTACGTTTTGCTCAAACTGATTCTTTTACAGACTACACATGGCCAGTCAAGAAACTGAAATTACTACTGTGACCTGTTTAGTAAAACCAATTGGAAATTCAAAGCTTGGCTCTGTACAAGGAACAGCGTGCAGGCAATGCAGCAGACAGGTGATGAATCTCACTGAATATTAGTGAATAATGAATACATTTTTAGGAGACTCATGGCCTCTTAGTGCACATCAAAAAGAATCATAAGATGTTGCTGAGAACATTTTGCATGTATGTGCCTAGAACTAAAAGTAGATCTTGACTTAAATGATGAGATCTTCAAACTAGATTAATGCTTATTTGCTGGGAGCTCTGAAAAGAAAAGATTACCTTTTTGTCTTTCATCCTGTAGTTTTTTAAGTGAATGCTGGCGTCCAAAGCTGTAAAGCAATGGATAGTCACCTTATTCAGATATTTGATCATCAAATGTAGCACCTTTGCTAAAGGAAGAGATGAAATGTAAGAACAAAGAGAGGGGACCATAAGGCAAAGGCTACCATTAGTCACATCAAACTCTAAAATTACTTCCAAATTTTACTAAAGAGAAGAAAATAATAAAATTTAAATAAGATAGTGCAAATGAACTTGTAAGAATTACTTGGAACCTCTAAAAAAGCTAAAGAGAATTCTTGAATAGTCTCTGTTGGGTGCAGGACTACTTAAAGATTCTCTGCCCAAGGAAAGCTTGTCTTTATTTTCTTTTTTCATTCTCCCCCCCCCCCTTCTTTCCTTTTCTTAGCCTTTAAGAATGATCTAAGTACTTTAAAACATGATTATAACAGACATATTTTCTGAACAGTGATTCCTTTGGTGCTGTAATTTTATGTGGGCTGATTTTTTGGTCAAACAGCATAGCTGCTTTTGGAAGGCAAATAGCCATCAGACCAGCAGAGTTTGCTTCAGACATGGAAGAACCATGGCTTCTAGCTTTCCTTCCCTTTGCCTTTCCATCTTTAATCCAAGATTGAAAAGTATCAGAACATGAAGGAATGGTACCATGTTCAACTTGATATTTTTATAATTTTTCTCTCATGTGATGTAGGTATCCTCATTCCACAGAGCCAGGGAAGTCTGAATCCCATCTGGTTCCGTGTGAGTTCACAACAGATAGAAGGAGCAAAGACATATGTGACTGCACAAAATAGTGTATCATTTTACCTGTAGGTGTCATGGTTTTACATGTGACCTTTTTGGACTGTTAATCCAGAAATGCAACATTTGTTGGAAGAATTCGAATAATGCCTGGTCATTGCACTACTTTTGCCAATATCTAGCTCACCTGGTCAGTGTGCTGCAATTAAAACGGTCCTGTACTCTGCCAAATGAGTGTAAGTGTCCACAGCATGAGATGGGTAGTAAATAAAAGATTCCTTATCTTTAAGGAATTTTCTTCTCTTGCCAAAAGTGAATTACCTAGCACAAGGATCTTCTAGCACTCTGGAAGTATAACATTCTCCTAAGAAATCAGTGCAAAAGAACTCATTTGCTGAAAATTTCTGTTCTTCTTAATACCATCCCCATGTTCACAGGCTTGAGCCAAAGCCCAATGAAATCTTTCCAAGGGTAGAATGGGAATGCTAGGAATATATCCACGTTCACATGGGACATTTTTTTTTCTCTTTCTTCTCTATTTGCAGTTCATGAGTTTTCTGTGACTCTCAGTTAAGTTTTTAAAATAGTGGACTCTGATTGAAGAACAAAAAAGATGCAACAGCTTGGGGGTGGGCACGCTGTGAAGGCTGTGGGAGTTTTGGAGCATGGACATAGGATGAGTCCATACATAGTAAATCATTTTATTGTGGATGATTATTTTTTCCAAAGTCTTGACTTGCAGTTAATAATATTTCGCACAAGTGACTTATAAAAAAAAAGGGCTATATTCATTTATTTTCTTGCTTGCTTGTTTGCATATTCCTACTTCTACAGGGAGTTCAGAGCATTCAAACTGCAAGTCATGCAGCTCAAAATTCTCAAGAATTAGTATTATCACTAATGGATGTTTGAACAGATTCTTTGTTGCTTCATTTCCTGTGCTCAAATATATTTACAAGAAACAACTATTTTTGCTTCAGTCTTCTCATTGCAGCTTCCTTGCCAGTCACACGTACATATGTTATAAAAATGCTTTTTTCATCTCCCCTGAGTGGTACCATATGCTGACAAAACCTTATTAAATTCACAAGTCAGATTTCATTGGCTATTTGCCCTTCAATTTAAAAGAGACTTGTTAATAAATACTCCTCAACACCACTACTTTCAATCTGCTCCCCCTCTCCCCAAGCAGCTTCGGATCAACTGTTTTCAAAAATTTCATGCTTCCTAAGTTAATTACCAGGCGAAATCTCACAGATTGATGCAAAAATCTCTTTTCTCAGGCACATTTTTCTTCTTTTTGTTTGCCCCTGCTTGCTTTCCTCTGTAAACAGCCTGCATTCACTTTTTGCAGTCCAGATTCTGCTGCTCTTTTAGGAGCTTTAAGGCACAAGTGCCCAGAGCTGGGAAGGCTTGACATTTGAAAGGTCTTGACATCATTCAGGGGATTTCCCTCCGGTGTCGGACAAGTGCAGGCTCGCTGGATAATGGGGCCATTGTACCCTGCCGCTTCCATGCCGGCTCTGGTTTGCATTACTGCAGCCCCCTCCCGACAGCTTGGCTTAAAAGGGCATGAGTTCAGGCCGGGTGTTATTAAGGCTGAGGCCTGCTATGACTTAATAGAGAATAGAAATCTTCATCAATAGCACACAGATGTGTGGGCTGAAGCAGAAGTACCACTTTGAGTGAAGTAGTCCAGGTCCCGGGTTCTAGCAGCGTGCGGGTTGCTTGCGCCATGGATCCTTTCCTCAGTCATTCCTGGGAAGCTTGTTCAGTCACACATTCCCGTGGGCTGGTCACACAGAGCTGGCTGCAGCTACAGCTGGCTCTGTCCTCTCTTACCCAGTTCTTTTGCACCCCTCTCTTGCACACTAGTTTGCCTTCCCTTCCTATCTGACTGCTTTCTTTGTCTCCTCATCCAGCTTTGCACACTGCCCCTCCTGGCTAAACAGCTTCTCCCTTCATACATGCCAAATTCCTTTCCTCCTCACAATTGTCTGAAGATGTGGCTTCTCAGTGCAGCATCCACCTCAAGAGCCACTAGTGCCATACCTGCCTGTGTCAGGCAGGATAGCCTGCACTGGCCTTGCCAGTTTGGTAGGGAGGGAAACCATCATTTCTTTATCTTTCCCCACAAAAAGATCTCTATATCTTAATACACAGGGCATTCATAAAGTTTTTTCTCTTACTCAGTACCTGAATTTTGAGTGCTACTTAGATTACTGAATTTGTGATTAAGAAGCCCAGATTCTGTCCCTAACACATGAAAGAGCAATGACTACACCCTATAGGAAAACTTCAAGCATCTCACACTGAAACAAAGTCTGTTACATCCTGAAATACTCTGAGGCAGAATAGCTAGTGTTAGCTGTAGCAGCCAGACAGGCTTGGAAAGATCCCTTTCCAGCCTTTTTATTTTAGGACTCCTTGATTTTTCATTTTCAGAATTAAACACTCATTTTCTTCAATCCCAGCCCTGATGTTTTCTAAGAACTATCAGAGCAATCTGTTATGAGAAACAGAGTATGGAAAAGTAACTGATACCTGTGCTGTTGGACACACATTAGTTACCTGCCATTGAGTACTTTGTTCACAACTTTGGCACTACAAAGCATGCCATGACATCTAGAGATGCATCAGCTCAGAACTGGAATCAGTAGGATAAGAGAATACAAAGAGAAGATGTAAACCCAGGCTCAGAGAAATCAAAGCTTCTGCAGCTTCAGTAGGAGCATGACATTCAGTTGTTTCTGTTGCAACCTATGACAGAAGCAGTGCAAATAACCACATTACAAGGCAAACAGAAGGGAAGCATAAATAGCAAGCCTTGTAGTGAATTTGCATGTGTTTCTTTACCTATATATATGTACCTGTCCTACTTGTTTCTGTCTACCAGTTTTTTGAAGCCATTTCCCATATTTTTTATGTCACTAGTGATAACCATGACAAAGGTATGGGTGGGGCTGATGGCTGTAAAGATGCAGTGGTAATGCACTACAGATACTAAAGTATGATGTCACGGGAGATTGGCTAAAAGAGGCTTGCAGCTGATGGTGTTTTGGAGGTTGAGTCTATGAGCCGCTGAAAGTTTGAGCTAAGAGGTGAGCATCCCCAGGGTTCACCAATCTGACCTGAGGGTTCTAATCACTTATTGGGCTCAGATTATTAGCTTGGTGTTTATGCAGTTTGTGCTTTTGCTCTTTCTGGCAGCTTGTGTTGGGGAATGAGAGAGGAAGTGAGAAACAGCAACATCAGAAGGCCTGAAAAACTCATTAGTTAACTTCATGTTTCCTTGACAGCAAGGATTGTGATTCAGGAAACAAAAGTTAGCATACAGTCTTTTTCAGGGATTTGTTGTGCACCCTAGGATGTTCTCCAAAGGACAGCACACTGTGTGGGGGCAGGCAGTGCTGGATAACATCCAGCACTTTCCCCCTCCTCCCCTCCCACAGCTGGAGCTGTAGGCAGGCTGTGCAGCAGGTGCGCTACGCTGCATCTCGGTTGAATCAGGCTGCTTCCCTCCTTAATGAATCTTGTTAGTGGAGTGGTTTATTTTACTTTATCTTTTCAAAAGGAGGAACACTTGACTTGTTGTTATGAAGCAACATGTCATTAATCCATCTGATTGCTGGAACCTGCTCAGTAAAATGAAAATACTTGGGAATAGTTAGGGTAACAGTCTGTAGCTTGGTGTTGGAATGCGTGCACATGCATAAAAAGGCCTTTGTAGCTCAGCTACAAAGACTGACAGGCATCTGAGCTACAGGTGTTCCTTTCCCTCAGATTAATTTATCAGGTGTACAGTATAGGGAGTTTTATTTTCATGGTAGAGCACCAATCCAAGGTGTAACAGTCACACTGTACTTAGACTCTGTCACCTGAGGATTACTGAGCATGTTTATATAATAAGTAAATTTTGCAGCACCTTTTGTGAGGTCGGATTGTTTTTTGTGGTGTAACTTTTCCTATTTAAACAGATACATAGACTGGCATTAGGGAGTTTACCGGAGGTTGTGTAAAGAATCACTGAGAGGAGAAAAAACCAAAACACTCATCCTTGAATCCTTTCTGTAACTATTAGGTATTTCCTACTTACAGTATAGGCAGCCTGGAGAGATTCAGGCGTGACAAGTTATGCAGTAATCTAAAAACATAGAAGGCAAGACAAGCCCCGCCTGCCAAAGATCCCCTTCTTACAGTTCTTCTAAATTTTAAGTAAATCCATTAAGTTTAATTAATTAATTAAAGTAATTTAGCTTAATTAATTCCTAAACTAAATATTGATTTCAGAATTTTAAAGTCAACTTGAGGGTAATTTTAGCTTGATTAATGTCTACTTTTGTACAAATATTGGCTGCAATGCTATTATGGAAAACTGTAACTATTCCAGAAGAGTTTCTAGATGACCCTATTACAACTGCAGATTTTGAAACATTTCTGTAAAATATAGAAAATGTTCTGGGGAAAAAGCTTTCTCTCTTTCATTAGGCAAAATTCCTATTGGCTTTAATAGGAATTTTGACCGAATAAAGACTAGTGGAGATCACAGGATTTTGTGTGATCTTTTACCTTTATTAAAGGTAAAAGATTTTTCATCAGTAACAATGGTGCTCACCATCTTTGGGATCTTTTTTTTCTTTTTCTTTCTTTTATTTTTTATTCTTTTAGTTGAAATTGATAGAAATGCCTGAGCTGGCTTCTCCTGTAGACTTAGTTACTCACAGAGATAAATGGATATCTAAGAGAAAAAAGAAAAGAGAAAGAACCTAATTCATTTGGGTTTTTTTCTCAAAATCTGCAGTATTATACTGTGTCATCATTGATATTCTTGAAAAGCTAAAAAACAGCAACAAAAAAAAAAAAAAAAAAAAAAAAAAAAAAACCCAAAAGTCCAAACGCTTCTGGTATTCAAATACTAGAGTGAATCAGGCTCCTGTAAAAAAAATTTAATTCTTTAAGTGTAGATATTCTATTCCACCAAAAGCAGAAATCTTTTCATCCATTTCAGTATTGTTTTTCTCAGCACGAAGATCTCTGTCATCTAGAGGACAAAATATCCAAAAGCTTATTGAACATAGCCAGGAATTTCCACTGCTACAGTAGACATAGACCTGAGAGGGTCTGAGTACCCACGGTTTCCTAGTCAGGCAAGGAGTTGCATTAAGCACATTTCCCCACTCCCATGGGTTCCTAGTCAACTTATTCCCTTCTGCTTGTGATGAAATAAAACCACCTTAGCCTGTGGGTAAAGTGTGATGCTGGCCAGCCTCTGTGGCATTGCTTTTCTATCTGGCCATGGAAATCGGTCTTGACATTGCCGAGATGTTCCCTACAGTACTGTATGTCCAAAGAAATTACAGTGTTTTTCTCCATCAGGAACCAAATACTTGCAGTGTTGCTCAACAGAATGAAAGCAAACTTGCATAGCTTGTATTTTCATGAAATACATAGCCTGTCTTTTCAGGAAATTAATATTACAAGGTAGTTTATCACTAGTTTCATCTAGAGCAAGTGCTCTTCTTTTCTCTTATCTTTGATATTCAAATAAACATTTCAGGCACCAGAAATACTGCCTTATTGTAAAAATTGACCGGTGCCTATTCATCCTGAAATTTATGCTCTTTTTCAGTTACCTCTACAGATAAACTCTGCATGTAATTTTTAAGTGGAACTACTTCTAAAGTTTGTGATTATGAGTGTTAAACTGAACAAAATGGTATATGTGTTTTTGGAGAGCATATACTCTTGCAGACCCACAACACATGGTGTTTTAACTGCACACACCATTCTTGCTCTGCTCAAAGGACCTTCTCAGCACCCATCATACAGCTATATATCACAAGTGCTTACATCCAAAGGCACTGCACAATTATTAGTGTGTATGCATTGCCTGAGTGTTTCCATGTTCAATGAGTTCGATAAGCAAACAGCGTAGCTTGATTTTCTCAAAGGTGCCAGAATCAGACAAAATATTCTCCCCAGTCCACTCGGCATCCATCCTCTGAGTTTAAGAAGTAAGAAATTACAACAATAAAGAAAAGAGTCGGGTTGTGGCATGGCAAACTTCCAAGAAGTTATGATAAACCAGCATTCTTCGCTGCTTGGGAAGTTAAACAGAATTGTGCATTGTTCTAAAGCAGCTGGGGAGTGGTTCCCCAGGCTGTCTCTTACAATCGTATTTTAAGGAGGTATAATACAATCTAGTATCGCTTTCATTTAAATTAGCCTAAAAGGCAAAAGCATGTACTGGCTAATTTTCAAGAGCTGCAGCTAAAAAGTAAACATTGCCAAGGTGAAAGCAAAATGTCAGCTTTTGGGGAACAGGGCTTTTGTAAAGGAGAAATCTTGAGTCTGAATGTTTTTTCACTGTAAACTAGAATCATAATAATTTTTAATTACTTAATTTAAATAACTGATTTATTGTTACTGCATATTAATTTCAAAGTCATTGTTCATTATCTTTGTTTCTCATTGTGGGCAATGAATGGTAAACACTTCAGTGCAACGCCACCACATGGGAAAGAAATAATTCTTTACCTCTGAGACATCTTGGCCTAGAAGCTCACGCATGTTTCCAGCATACTCCTGGATAGAGTGCAGTTTGAGGAGTAAATGTGACTATTCACTCAGATTATTTTGGGATCAAACTCTGGGGTTCAACTTTACAGAGGATGGGAGCACAGTGCACCTTACTTGCCGGGCCAGAAATCCTTGCTGTCAGGAATCTCAAACAAGGCAGTTTGTGGAGGTCACAGGAATCTGTGTGAATTCCAGAAATTTTAGTATATACAAAGTATATACATGTATTGAGCATGTGCTGTTTAAGAAAAGACTTCTGGAAATTAAAACATCCCTTGAAATAAACTGTGTCACTTTTGTCCCTCTCCTTCAGGTGCAGCAGGATGCAAAACAGTTGCTATAGAGACTATTTATTTTAAATGGAGGAATGGGGGGAAAAAAGCAACATAAAACCTGAAAGCTGGTGGGCAATTTTTAGGTAACAGGGGCTCAGTGGCAATCCGCTGAACAGCCCAAAATAAATGAGGAGGCCACTAACCTTCCCATGCATTGTGAAGCTTTCATCCTTCCTACCTGTGTTGAGAGGACATCCTGTGGCTCTGACTTGTGGTAGTGAAAATTACCCATCTGATGAACTGTAGCAGGGGAAGAAAGTACTTCACCAGAACTTCAATCATGCCTTAGGCCAGTGGGGATGCTGATCATTTTGCTGTGGGTTGAAAATATTTTCAGTCTTGCCAGAAAAAGGGGTAAAGGTCTTCAGGGCCTTTTGAAAAAGGATGACTGCAGGATGGAATTTCCTGCATCTCTAGCAGGATTTGAATCCCCTTCTTAGCTAACATTATTGGAAAGATATAGACACTTGAACTCTTTATATTTTCTGTGAGTCTGCCTTTGCTTCAGTACAAATTGGAACTAATCTGAAGTCTTTCCAAGTTGATACAGAGCATCCCCATAACAGCTTCAGTGGACTTCAGAGCAAGGTATATGTATGTCTTAGACCTTTAGCATACATTAGGTATTATTTTTCTCCTTAACATCCAATATTCATTAGTGAATGCTAGTGTCCTGCTCGTGATGGTTGGTTTTATTTCTCTTTTAAAGATATATTCAGGAGACATTTCCCCATTTTTAATGAAAGGAAAGCTGATCCATTTTCATATTTAGATTTACAATATTCTTATGCATTAGGTTATGTCTTGAGGATCCTTTGATTTCTACTTCCCTCTTTTTCCAAGCTCCTACAGGATGCTCATCAATTTCTAACTTGATAATTATACCTTGAATTATTCCCAACCAAGCTTTTAGCTAAAAAAGCAATTAGTATGATCAACATTGCAAAGGAACCTTCCTTTCTTCTCTCTTTTGCATATTTCATTGTTATAATTCTAAGGATCTGTATTTGTTCCACTGAAAAGTCTTTGGTGTGACAAGAATCATATATGAAAGGAAGAAGAGAATATTTTTGTCAAGGAGGGAGGGAGGAATATTTCAGGAATTGTTCTCTAATTATATCTGTTGCAGTGAATTACTTAATATTGATTTCTGTCTTCAGAACTACATATTTATGGACTGGCATACAAAGGCATAAGGCTCATTTATACAACACTTATGTTTTCCCTCGGTAATAGGAACAGCATTATTATTGACTTGATGATTTTTACTTTCAAGAGCTTTTATTCCTCTCATTGCTTAGCTGCCATTCATTGGTTTCCCGCTGGTCCCTGATGTGAAAAAAATAGAAGAGAAAATGCTAATTGGAGACCAATTTGGTATCCAAAGCAGCCTAACAGTACTCTCTTTAATAACACATGGGTATTATGGGTTGAATATTTCATATCATAGGTCTAGATAGTACACAGGTTAATGATCCCTATTTTTCACTGTATCAGACCATCCTGGTCTGAGATAACATTTTGTAGTTAGTGATATTACGGGTGTTTGGGTTGTATATATGAACTTGTTGTCATCCTGGTATTTGTACCCGGAATTTAGAGAAAATCTGCATGCAGTTATTGATTCACAGGTGAAGATGATGACTAGTGCTTTTCAGACGCAAGGAAAGCAGCTGTGTTGCAGAGGTGTGTTGGGAGGATGTTTGCAGGGAAGGCAAGGAATGTTTCAGAGCCACTGTTCAAGGCACTAGGCACTGACAGAGCAACGCCTCTTATGGAGTAAATTTCTTATTCAAGAAGATGAACAGAAGCTGGGCACATAAAACAGAAAAAGAAAAGTGTTTAGATCACATAAAGACCGAGAATTGTCTTACAAGAATGAAAAGGTTAACAGAATAAAGTCTAAGAAGTATCCTGTTGCTCTTTATCATCATGAAGCAAAGTGCGAGCCACCAGAGGAAAAAGTGTAGAAAGAGGACATGGTGGCATCGTTTGGCTGTGAATCATGGTTTAGGCTTAGAATCAGATTTCTATCCAGTGCAAGAAATAGAGTACTGGAAGTTGAGTCCTGAATGCATGTATGTGAGATGTCAGTAAGTGTCACGAATGGGATGTGATCTGGCTGACTGCAGTGGAGAGGAGGCTGGCCTCAGGAAGAGGCACCAGGGATACTCTAGATCTGTTTGCAAACACTTAGTAACTGTAATTGCCATGAAAAACCTTATCGCATGCATTTTGACTTTGGCTGAGGTCAGCTCTGTTTCATATCATTGTTAAGAGCTGACACAGAAAAGCATCTTGGACAGGGTTCTCTCTAAAGGCCCAATGACAACAATAACAGCAAAACCAAAGAAGCCTGTACCTCTCTAAATCAGCGTGTCTGTGTATACTTGTGTCTCTCCAGTTTGTGTATGTTTATACACAGGCATATTTAAGTCAATAAACAACTAGATGGGCCCACATTAAGTTGTTGTGACTTTTATCGTGCTAGATGTGTTTTATTTTCTACCAAACTATCCATAGTTCCTACTTTAATTGCTTTGTTTCCCATGTTACCTTGTAGCTATACTGCTAATAAAATAATATTTTCATTTTCTCTGTTAAAACATTCTTTCTCTACTTCTTGAATTATGGCTATGACATCCAAAGAGGCAAATCCCTGTTTCATTTTCAGAATTTAATGCAAACCCAGCACTGCAAAAAATATGCATTCAGGTAGTCCACAGCCTTGGGTGCCTGAAAAGCAACATAAACTGAAGCTGTTTTTTCCTTAGGTCTTTGTTGACCTTGTTTCTTTCATGCATAAAGAGCTTACCACATTCGTGCATGCTTTTGTCACCTTCAGACTTGTTAATGCAACCTTGTGGTTACATAAGACAACCACTGTGAAATTTCATCTGGTTTTAAATGCATATAAATATTTCACATGTGGAGCATATTAAACTGATGTTTCAGGAGTTTTGCTGGCTTAGGAATTTTTTGCTTTCATTTATTCATTTTTTCCTTTTCATGGATATTTTTGGTTGGGAGTTCTCATCTACAAAAATGGATGAAAGTACTTGTTTGATTCACCTCTAATTTTGTGGGGAAAAACCCTCCAGAAATAACCAAACCTTTTCTTTCTTCCTGTGCTCTGAAATCTCCAGTCAAAGACACTTTTTGAAGGATCTCATGTTCTTCCCGCCTCTTCTCTCTCTCTCTGCTGCCTTTTCCTCATCCATCAACAGATATGAAAGCCCTGAGAAGATTTTTCAGCAATCTCAAAGCTTAAGACTCCCTAACAAAGCATTCTGCCAGCTAGCTGTAAGTCGTGCTGGACTTTCCAGATCACAGTGAATAGAGGTTGCTAAAGGGCTTTGAATAGGGAGGTTGGGACATAGTTAGAGAAACCTCTTAAGCAAGTGACAGCCCTGCCAACAGAAGTTGATGTTGCCTTTCTATAACTGAGTTGCACAAACCCTTATATTTTGGTGTGTGCTCTCATGTAAGGCTCTCATATGAAGGCATTGAATCGTGTTTTCTGTCAGACCAAGTCACTTAAATTCTCTCCATCTTAATTTTCCCACCTATTCCCTACAGCTAATAACACACCCTGCAGATTTCTAGTACCCATCAGGATAGATGCAGGTGTTGTTTGGGTTAGGCTAACACTGACTTTATTGAGCAGGAAAAGAACCTAAGACATGGGAAAGGTAATTAATTCACTGAGGGAGGAGGGAGCAAAGAGGAGGTGGCGGCTCAGGAGTCAGCTTGAGAAGTATAAGTTTTGGAGAGCTAGAGAAGGAGAAGAGAAAGGAAGATCTTTCTCCTTGTTGTCTTCTGTGTACCCTCTCTGAAAGCCACAGCAGCAGCAGTCTCCTAGTTCCTGATTGGTATGAGGTGAAGGCAATGACCTCTTGACACTCTTCCGGTTTCCAGGAAGTAATGGTGATTTCTATTTCATGGAAATATTCCCCAGGAAATAAACAGAACAATAAGACTGAACCTGAGCCCATGTGGAGACTGCTGATTATGAATATTGAGAAAATGTCCAATTTTCAAGCAAAACCCTCTACTCCAGTCTCTTCAGTTCTCCTGCACACTGCAGATTTGTGTCCTGATTCTTAGACATTGTGATTCTAGTGCTACTTGCCTGACTTTCACTTGCATTTTTTCTGAACTTGTGACTCCTTCGTTCTGGGTGAGACAATGAGTTTGCTCTGTAGACCTAGATTGCCCTCCAAAAACTAACTATCTTTTTTATAGAAGCAAGCCTTCTGTTCTTGGATCAACCATGCATTAGGATATTCTGACCTACAGTCCTACAGACCAATTCTAATCAAATTTGATGTGGGTAGCATATAGGAACATAATTCCAACAATTAGTTATATGAAAATAGGTGTGTGAGCATGGGAAAAAATATGCCTTTGACAAGTGAGAAAGAGGAAGCAGAAAGTGTTCAATCCTTACTAGGCATCCGAAAATCCATTCACTCAGGAAAAAGCCTGTAGAGAAGCTACGGCTGGAAGGAAAACTTCAGGTGGCTCTTTCATCTTCCCTACAGCCAAATCCAATTAGCCATGAGCCATAAATTTACAGGAAATGAGGCTCATTAGTCTCCCTGTCTAGGGAATTACTTGATTTTCAGTGTTTAGCACTATAAGGATTAACCTGTGGCAGAAGAGGGTGTAGAATTTAGGCTCCTGCCCCTCTTGGCTGTGGTTAGAGCCTGTTAGGGCAGATATGCTTGGAAACCACAGACTCAGCAGAGCTGCATGATAAGATCAGAAGCTCAGCCTTCATACAAAATACATTTTTCACATGAGCCTACAGACAATCCTAACGTAGCTATCAACACTTCACTGAAATCTTCATCCCCTTCTAAGAGATTCAAAGGTCACAGCCATGAGGTCATGGGAATTTAATTCATATAGCACTTAAGGCACATACTTAAAGTCTAAATGATATTATTTTGGTGATCATTTTTCAATACACCTTCAGCCTGACATCTGTTTAAAACCCTACCTTTGGATGCCTCTGGCAGTTTAAGACGTAAGTATTGTCATATACGACTTGCATAATGCAAAATGTGGCAGAGAACCCTCATTTCTGACTGGCTAAAAAAATACCATCCTAAATTTTAAGGTAATGTCAGGCTATATTCCCCATGTGTCGAATGCATTGCCTTAAAGGGATATTACATTTACCTTATGCATGCAAATTTGCTGGGAAAGGCTGGAAAAACATCCCTGTTTCCCTAATGTTATCCAGTAACAGTGCAGTATAATTACTCTTTGATGCAGTCTCACCTAACAATGTCTTCTTAATTGTTTTAAAATTGGTCTGCTTTGCGTTTGAAATACTCACCAGTGAAGAGGGTTAATGCTCGCCCACCCTACACCTGCTCCACTGATGAAGTGCTTTTCTTCAATGGCCTCCTAATGCTCAAATATTGTAAGCACAAGTCTGTTTCCAGAGGCAAATAAAATATAATGGTATGGCAGGTGATGAGGCTTGTATCTACAGCTCTGAATATGATACTGTTTAATTCATACTTAAGTCTGAAAGCATTTGGAAAGATCGGTACATTAATGAAATGATAATTTCATGCAAAATGTCTGACCATTATTTTTCCTGAAAGAGGCCACAGTATTGGCCACATATCTTCATAGGGCTCTTTGAGAATGAATTATTGGCAACTCTCTTTATGTTTGAATTACATTCCTTTGATCCCAAGTGAAAAACAAGCCTAAAGAATGATTACAATAAGCCATCACTTTCCATAGCAGAACACAATGTAACTTGTACTGAAATATCTAACATGCAAAGCCCTTTTTCGATGCACTTTACATACGAATTTCATTAGCAGGTGGAATAGGGCAACTGTGCTAAATGAGTCAGGATTTACCCTTTCAATCTCTTCTTTATCTGATATTTTGCAACCTCAGTGCAACACTTTAACCTCATGATTCAACTGTAATGATCTTGTGCATTCCTCAGAGATATGTTTAATCTTTTTACTAAGATAAGTTCTTGGCTTAACATTACAGTATCAGACAAGTTGAACAGAAGGAGAATGCTTTTAACCTAAATGGCATATCAGGAGTGCCTTTTTGCCCTAATATTAAACAAAATGGTTAGCACAATTAATAGCCAGTTAGCAGAGATGCAAAATATGCTCATGCAGAGCAACACAAGCTTAGCACCACTGTCTAATGAAAAAAGTGATATATCATTTTATCTAGAAGGGGTTTAGGCCTGTCAAGTACTCACCTTTTTTAAAAAAAATACCCAACACTGCTGGGCTTTAACTGCATCCCTCTAGTGGCATTGCAGAAGGTGATGAAACAATGAGTAACAGGAAAGCTCTTACATGTTCAGACTTGAGCTCCTTCTTTGGTCTCCCTAGGTATTGGAACAAGTGGTCTGATTTTCAGAAGCACCAAGCACTCCCAGTTCCCTGCAGAACAAGCACCGTTCAAGGCTCTTTGTATTGCTGCTTGTGGTGGGATGGCTCTTAAGAATATACAAATTAGACAAAATATTCTGGTAGTCCAGCTGGATCCTGTCCCTAAAAGTGCCCAGGAATAGAGGAGTATATGAAAAAAAATCCTCACTAAATTATGCTTCTTGCAGAAAAGCCTTCTGTCTATTACCTATTGTGACCCAACCACCCTCTGCTTACAAATCCTGAGAATGGGTATCAGTGAACGTGGGAAGAGTATTGTCTGGGCTTCAGACGCGCTTACTCTTAATCTGGACTACTTCCAAACAAAGGAACTTTTTTATTTATTTATTTCAGAAAATAGGTATTTCAGGGTCTCCACCAAGGTGCAATCCTTAGAGCACACATTGAAACCAAAGGGCTGAACACTTGAAATGCCTCTTATGGCAATCAGAATTGAGAGCATGCTGGAAAATTATCCTTCATCCCCTCATGAACTACTCTGGAAAAAGAAAAAAGTTCTTATCATTGGCTGAGTCTTATTTTTCTTAAAATCAGGTGTTCTGTGCTTTTTGCACAAGCTAAGGCTAAATGCAATGATAATGCAAAAAAAAAATTCAATGGCATATGAATATTTTGGTGGTGAAAAAAATCAGTCTCAAATGTAGGAATACCAAGGGAAAGAATTTACATGCTTCAGAATGTGTTTAATTATATATTAAAATGATTGAATTAGTCTTTCACTGCAATGAAAAGGTAGGGAGGGAATGCTTCATAAGGTGGAAGAAATGCAACAGTTTAATAAAATAGTAAGTATCATCAGTATTTTGTTACAATTGAAAGCATTTGTTCCACTGAAACCAGTTGTGGTTTTGCCATTGACTTTACAGGGATGAAGTGCAAGTCCCTCTTATTTAAAATGAAGGTGGAAGGAGGTTAGTTGGAAATGAAAAGCAGCAAATAGCGCAAATGCATGAATCTGTAGTTATATTTTGCTTTCCCATGATTTCCGTCAAGGGAAGAATTTTTTTGAGAATATTGAAAAACAATTCCAAGACAGAGCATTGGGCAGAATGGTTTTAGTGAATCAACTACTGCTTGGAAAACAGGAGTGAGAAGGAACACCCAGCTCAGCTGCTGAATTGGGTTTGGTCTTCTGGTTCCAGCTGCTATTCTCCACCTCTTCCTTCCTGCATTCCCACATGTAGTATTCACCCTGTAGGAAGGTGCATGCAGTATATGGTCTGTAGGGATATTACGTACTCATGAAGGAATTTTGGGAGTTTGTATCAGAGTTGTGGAGATTTTAAAAAACAAAAATTCCTCCACATTGCCTGTGAAAGGTCTATGGTAGTAGTGTGCTGGGACCTCAGTTCTTCCAAGTCAATGAACTTCTAGGACAGTTGAAAGTGAAAAACTACCTTTCTGATATCCATCCTTCACCCTGTGCATCCTGTAAATTTTCTGAAATTTTTAGCTTCCTCCTCCTTTCTTCCTTCTTTTTTCCTTCCTTTTCCCTTGCTGTAAAATCTGTTCCTCATTAAATTTCACTGTAGAACTAGAAAAATGGAAGTTTTTGTTTTGTTTTCTCCTAGCAGAAAGCCTTCCACAGAAATCAATATTATTCCTGCTGAGAGGAGCCCATAGCAATGTGGTGTTCCAGGGCTAACTGAACAGAGTGCAGCAAGGGAATTGAGATAGCCATATGGGAACAAACCTGCTCACCTGCTTGCATGACTGACTCAAATTGGCTCAGCTGCAGAGGAAATATTTAGATTTATAGTATTTATATTAGTATATTTATAAGGAATTGCTAACATTTCCTCAAAGCATTCCTAGTGCAAAGGTCAAAAGTGAATGGTGGTACAAATCGAGAAGTGGTTTATTTAACCTATACAGTTACCCTATAAGTGCAAGTATGTAAAATTTTAGAATTTCTGCTTTCATATTTGACAGCTTTTGTTCACATCACTTTTCCTGACCAGCTCAATGGAGTACAGCCCTGGGCTGTGTTTTTTGAATGCCCCTCATTGACCTAGGCGCTCAGTGAAGTACAAATCACAACGGTTCTCTTGGTGTCAGCAAAGTACAGATGATCTATTCCAGCATGAGGGTCTGGCCTCTAATGAGTCAAGGATGATATGAAAGCTGTAAATGGAGAGCAAGTAATTTAAAAATTAAAGATACTTTAACCAAAGCCTGGAACTATGCCTAAAATAATAATTTCTATCCTGTGTTTGAACTTAGACATTCATGAGTTACTTCGTGTTATTCAAAGCTTTACTTACAATCACTGCTGTGAAAACCCCTCCTATAATAGACACTACAAGTGACACAGATCACAATCACATCAAAGTAGGTTAGACTTCAGAGACGATAGACAAGAGGATAATTTGCACTTACATAGTTTCTTTCATCCAGGGAGTTCAAAAAGCCTGTATTCATTAGGTTTAAACACCACTCCTTATGGTCAGGTAAGTATAAGTACCAAACCCACTTTACAGACTGATAAATTAAAAGGCAAAACAAAATAGAGGCAGCAAAATGCGCTCCCTCTCGTAGTGACAGGAGGCACCCCAGTTGCCAAAACCATCCACTTCCATTAACCATCATGGTCTGCCCTTTTTCCTAACCCAAATTATTGCCCTTGAGGTAGAAAAGCTTACTTCTAACACATGGCTGACACTATTTGGACCATTCCCAGGGGATACTGTGGGCAAACCATTCCCCCGTACTCTGGGCATTTCATCCAAAAGTGGAGGGTTGATTTTGTGGCAGATTATTTGCCAAATTGTCCTTGCACTGTTCTGCACATGGGGTAAATATTACACCGGTAAATATCTATCTTTGGCAGAAAGATGAACAGTACCATGTCACACTAGATTGTTACCAAAGACCTAAAAGGTGAAAAAGGCCTATGCACCTCTGACCTCACCAGAGAATGTGACTTTGAGGATGGTTTGATGTGCGTGGCTGGGCTAGAACCGCCTGCATTCCACACATGCTTTTTGGGGAAGAAAAACAGAAAGAACTCTTCAATCTATTGTTTTAACAGGTATGGAATCATGTCTCTGCTAAGCAACACACGAACTCCCAAACTAAAAATAAGTGCCTGAACGTACGTGCAGAAAGGAGATTTTTATACTAATTTATAGCACTCAGATGGGCAGGCTCCCTAAGTCCATTAGAGGAGAAAGGTTAGAGTAGTAAAAATGGTCAGAGAAAGCATTAGCCATTAAATCTTTGGGACAGTTTCTGTAAAGAAACTCACTAAGATACTTCTTACCTTAACTGTGCAACTGAAAGAGCTCAGAAGACTAAGGAAGAAGATACTGAGCCTTTCACCTCAAGGTCAATGATGGCATCTGGTTTCAAAGTAAACACTAAACACACCATTACCTCTAAGAGCTGCTGGTAGTTCTTTGCTAAATAATCTAGAGTAGGTGTCAACTTTCTGATAAATAAATATCTAGGTAAACAGCTATTTAATGTTATTAACCCATCTGGGCAGAAGAGAATCACAGAATTGTTTAGGTTGGAAAAGACCTCTAAAATCATGGTGGCCAACCATTAAGCCAGCACTGCCAAGTCCACCACTAAACCATGTCCCTAAGCGCCACATCTACACTTCTTTTAAATATCTCCAGGGATGGTGATTCCACTACTTCCCAGGGCAACTTGTTGCAGAGCTAGACAACCCTTTCCATGAAGAAATTTTTCCTGGTAGCCAATCTACACCTGCCCTGTCACAACTTGAGGCTGTTGTCTTTGTTTGCTTCTCACCTTCTGGAAATCGACACTGAAAACTGTGTTTGAATGGTGGTCTAATAGCATAGAATTATAGTGACTTGTCACTGCAACTGTCCAACTTCTTTGGGCTTCCAGGGAAGGATTGAATTTCCAGTGCACCTTACCTTAATGTGGAACCCTTTCAAAAAACTGTTTGTGTTGCAGGGGAAGGAAGATTGGTGTCTCCAGTGGGTGACAGTGTTTTTCAGGACCTCTTTAAATGGGAATAGTTGAAAGTCAGAGAATAGAGAGACCTGCTTTAAATTTACAGGGAAGGAGGATCTTTCCTTTCTTCTTTCCTGAAAAGCTTTCCTAGAAAAAGGCTCAGGTTTGCTGGTAACAATCTCCCATACCCAAATTTTCCATAAGGGAATTTTCTTGAAAAATTATGTTACAGTTATTGAAAAAGGGGTTTATTTTTCAGTTAAATTGACAGTATCAAGGATAATGAAGTTTTGAAAAATGTGACATCTGCCATGGCAAGTTCTGCAAAACGGAACAGTAGAATAGAATGTGAAGTCATTTCTGTTTCTGTGTATAAATAGGGAGTGATCACAGCTTTATGTCAGTGCAGTTTCACCAACACAGAATCAAGCAGAATTAAGATTAGGTCCAAAAACTGAATTGTTTTTTCCTCCTGCTGGTTTACATTCAAGCCAACATCAAAGCCATTGCTTCATATCTGAACTGACACTACCATGAATGAAAACAGAATCATAGCTACAGTCTGTACTCACTTACACTGGTATCCATGCAGTCAGGTTAGTTGGAATTTATTTTCAGAGCTGAACTTGGCCAGATTTTAAGATGGCATAAATCAGTACAACACTGTTCTGTGTCTCCAGATGAGGATCTGCTCCATACAGTTTAAATTAGCCAAGACAGGGTACCTAAACTACGTGCTAAAGGCAGTAGAAATCTGTTGACTACTAGAAAAAAAATACATGTGTACAAATGACTAAAACCCTCATGTAGCTTAAAGAGAGTTAATCACTAGTTTATATGTAAATCTATGTACTTGGAAAATGTCAGGAAAACTTGATGTACTCTCTCTTCGTAATTCAGTTTCAAAGTACTGTCATGACTTTCACTCAGTGGAAATGCCTTTTTCCACCATGGCTGCATGTTTTGTCTTAAAAAATATTCAAATTAGATGCAAGAGTTGAAATAATATTGTAAGGCAATGGTAATTTTATCCACATTTTATCTCTTAGCTATAAATTTTATATGTTGGATTATACAACTCCCAATAGATCTTGGTATAAGAGACCTCAATAAATCTCAAACCATTCAATATAGAGGAAATTTATTTGTTATTTGTGTCATGTTTTATTAGTGCCCTGCAGTTCAATCTTGACACTGGAGAGATAGCTCCCTTTGCCAACAAGTAAGTAAAAAAATCTTTACAGCTTTAATTTATGGTAACAACGTATTTATTATTTTTTTTACTATGCATCTTAATTCACAGATTCAGGTATTCCAGCATATTTGTCTGAACATGCCTCTTCAAATTCTGTGACATACTTATATTTTATGCCACTGATATAGGCTTCATAAATCAACAGCATTTAACTAGAGTATGCATGGAAAAAATAGCATGTAAAAGATTTTATTTTCCCACATTGGAAATAAAAGCCACACAGTAATGAGATGGATGGGTAAATAGATAGAAATTCCCTTTCCTTTTCAATCTCTGGATACTACATCTGTGTGGTACATTGTGCCAAATGCTACTACTGTTTCTGCTGCTGTTGTGTCTCAAAATTGCTTTGTAATTCATGAGCTATGTAGCCATCTCTAGCTCTTGGAATAAAAACGTAAATTCAGCCTTTTGATATCTATAATGGATATAAGAGTATTCATTTTCTTATTCTTGCTCTATAATGGATGAATGGAGAAGAAGCCTGGCTTCTAGCTTGTGAAAAGAAAGCGGTATCTCACCATTATCATATAAACAGAGTGCTACGGAGTAGGGCTGGGAGGACATAGATGAGGGATACATCTCGAGGTTTGAAAAGTGGAGAACAAAACAGCACTTGCAGCCTTTTTAACCAACAGGGTGGTGATATATAAGTAAATTTGTGACAATGGGTAAACAACTAAAACCAGGCCAGAAGCTAGTCCTGCCTGCCCTTCTGGCCCCTCTGGTCAGCCCCATGGTCGTAAGGCAAATTCCTCCATTTAGCATGCCTGAATTCGAGCTGCAAAAGTCTCCAAAACAGGAACATTATCCCCATCATGAGAAGATGTGTTTCCAGTTTCATGCAGTGTTCCCAGAAGAAATTGCTGTCATCATAACGAGACTTTCAGGTTCCTTCTAAACTACATGGACCACTAGTTCTTTTCCTTTTCCACTGCTTCCCATAGAGAAAAATCATGGTCTGATTGCAAGACTAGCATCTTACCTACCTAGGTCTTATGTATGTTCACCTCTGACTTTCACCATGGCCTTGGGCAAGTTCCCTCACCTCACAGTGACATGCAGATGATAATCCTGAGCTCAACTTTTAGCAGCAAACTCTTTTTTCTGGAAGGAAAATCCTAAGGAATGTCCCATGTTGTTACTAGGCTAACTGGGTAATGTGGTCAAAAGACCAGTGTGTTCTTAGTTATTGCAAATTTACAGAGAATATTACAGTCAACTGCCAAACTCACTTCAAGAACATCTTTCCATTTTGACTTCAGGAAATCTAGTGCCATGTCAATTATGCTGAAATGTCATTATTTCTAATAAGAAGCTTTGAAGATGTTTTTACAAAGTTTTTTTAAGTTCTACTTTGCAACGACCTTTCATTTTTTGAAATGTGCTTTGAAATATATGTCAAAAATTACACCACTGAGTCAACATTGAATTGAAAAGTTTTGAAAATTGCAGTTGAAGGGAAAAAATGAGGAAAATGCTGAAATTTTGTCCCCATTTGGAAGGGAAAAAATATAATCAAAACACAGGACAGAAAATCTTGCTATCAAGAACTCCTTACAAATACCTGTTTTCTCCCACATTGGTTCTCTCTGTATCTCTTAGGTATTTTTATTTCAGGGATGTGGTGTTTGCCTCATTGTAAAGGATTCTAACACACCAGGATAACAGAACATGTTAAGAATATAATGCCACGCAGCATGTGACAATGTTTTCACTGAAACGCCGTCTATCCTTAGAGAGAACCATCTGGCCAAAAGTTGATTCAGACCTCTGTGCATAAGGCCAAATGCTGAGAGGTGCTGGGTGTGCAGCTGGCACTAGAGGGGATGTCCACCAAAGTCACCGTACTCACTGACTCCACATCGTGCCTCCAAGTCTGGGCCTGAGCTCTGATCTGGAGATAAATCCGGTCCACAGTTCTTTACTGCAGTATAGGTGAAACCTAATCTCTTCATCTCATTCCATCAACACCACTGAAAATAATAGAAAATAAAATCTGAGCTCCAACACAGGAAAATAGCTTTTCCAGCCAGGTTGGACTGGCTGATCCTTTCAGTTGCTTGGCCTGAATTATAGAAATACTAAGTAACAGGTGATATATCGCCTCTGAATATTTCTCCCAGGGTAGGTCTAATAGCAGCTTTTTGGTTTGGTTGGGTTTTTTCTGTTCATATGTGATTATTTTCTGTTTCCTTTTCATGTTTGCATTTTAAAAAGAACTTTGAAAAACTTGTATCAGTTCATGTTTATAACTCTGCTTTTCATTTATCCTGCAAGCTTCATGTTTTGTTTAAGGTCAAACACTGAAAACAACATTGTTAGTCTGGTAAACTTGTCGCTCCATTTCCAAGGGTGGTGTTTGACCTCCAAGTGCCTCCTTTGTACCCCTATCAACAAGCTTTGTCATCAAAACAGTACCACAGACCTCCATCCCAGAAAAATGCTGACAGTCAGGGACAGGAGAAAATTTTGTCTTGATATTTGCTGTTAATTCTACAGGGCACAAAGTCATTTTGCATACAATTTTCTGCCTCTCTTTCCTGAAAAAGTTAGGAACTGAGACTACTCCCTCAGTGTTGGGAGCACAGGAGATGGGGAAGGAACATGCTGTTTTGCAGAGCATGAGGGCTCCTGTTTTCTGCCAGGCTGCTCCGTCTTGTCTGTGTTGTGGTTTCCATCAGCTTTCCCCACAGAGCTTCATCTTCTCTTTGCATCTCTACACATGCCCCTGTGACCTTGCTTTTTTCTTTTCTAACATCTTGAGCACAGTTTATTTCTTACCTGTTTCCTGTGTTTCTTTCAGACATTTTTCTTCTCTGCTTCCGATTCCTTTTCAGAGAGTTTAAAAGGCTCTCATGTTTTCTTTGTTTTCTGTCCTCTTTACTCTTTTCCAAGACCTCATTTCAAAGTGGAGTCCAGTCCTGTTCATGACAGCACTTGTGCATCTGTGGAAGTCACTTGAAGCCCCGTGAATATGTGCCTATGTACTGCCTTAATCTCTCACTCTCCTTGGCTTTTCATTTTTTTTACATTTTTCATTGTTCATCTTTTGAGCAATCTTTTTAAGGGAAAAAAAATTATAGTGACTTGAATTGGGCTTATGGATTCTTACATTACTTTCTTGTTCTGTTAGGCTAGAGAGAAAATATCGGGTAGTGGGAGCTTGAGTGCCTCCCGGTTTTGGCTGAGGTAGTTATTTTTGTGAAATGAAAGTATCTGCTCAGAAATCAGAGCTATCTGCTGTGCTCTTAGTGAGACAGACAAATTCTGAATGCACACATAACCACATATGGAGTTTTTTAATTCTTGGGTCAGGAGTTCAAATCCATCCACCTTGCCATTTGCTAAAACTCATTATTGTCTGATGGCCACTTTGGACTTATTTGAAATTAGTGGAGAGTGAGCAAGGGATAGAGGAATGGAATTTGGAGGGCGAAGGTAAAAGAGCAGGGGCTCATCTTCTATCACTTCACATACAACCCCTTTTCCTTCCACTGAGAGAACTTGCATTCTTCTCAGCAGCCTCAGCTAAGGAGGCAAAACTATGGAGACCAAAGTGTACACCAAGCTCTTACTGCCCTGCAAAGATGAGCTGTTGAGGCAGTGTTCAAACACCTGGTGAGGCCCCAAGGACCAGCTTTTCCAGCACAGGCTGGTTGAATGCTGGTGGGCTTCAGGCTGCAATACTGTCAATGTGCCACATTTTAAAACTCGTTTTGAAACATCCTTTGATGTTTTATCTGTCTCACCAGAACAATTAGCTCCTCGATGCTCTCCATACAACAAAGAAAATTAATTAGGAAGAGTCAGATGCTGTGATACAGAGCGGTGTTTGGGAGATTGCAGTGTCTCGGGTGGGTTTTGATGTGGCAGCAGCTGAACTGGAGACTGTTGTCATGTGCAGCAGGATAAAGCGGGACAGGGAGATTTTACTGAAATAGAAAAAGTCACCTTATAAAAGCTCTTCATTTCCAGCCTAAATGCTAAATGTTATTTTTCTCTGAGCAGAGACATAAAGGGTATGTGTGTGGAGCCAGCAGCCACCTTGAGACTCTCTCATGAATATTACAGTCCATGAAAAACAAGGAAAAGACCATAGCTGTGTGTTTTCAGTTCCTAGATACACCCTGCCTGGAAATCATAGTGGAGGAGCTCTGCTCTTGCTTCCCCCATTATATTTCTAAATGGGTTTTCCCTGTAAGACACTCATATGCTAAACTTTGATCATAATCATCTGACTTTGAAACTGACAGATATCAAGAGTCATTTCTTTTCTGTGATGTATGCAATCTACTGACATGAAAAGAATGCATTTAAAGTGATTGAGAGAAACAGAATTTTGATCCCAAGTCAGGGGCTCATGTCTGTAAAACTTTAAGTACAACAATATTTTCCACATGCCTGACAGACACTTGGAGTATTTTTCTCTTTTCCTGGTTTTTTTTTTTGGTTTTGTTTGTTTGTTTGTTTGTTTTGGGTTTTTTTGTTTGTTTGTTTTTTGATGTTTTTTTTTAATTTTATTTTTAGGGTGGGGTGTTCTTTGGTTGATTATTTTCATGAATCCCCCAAACTGGTGCAGGTTTCTTCAATCTCCAAACTGGACCATGGAGTTCCAAACCAGGCTGCACCCCTGCTCTGGCAGCAGCTGAGGGAACAGGACTGTTGGGGGAACTCTGGATAGCAGTGACATTCCTTAGAGAATCTGTACTCCTCCATTGCATCCTGTCAGGCAGAAACAAGAGCCCTGACAGCAGACAAGGCAGACACAGCTACAGCTTCACAGGGAACAGTGTGTCCTGGGAAATGGAATACAGGTGACAAAGTGGGAAATGGTTCAAAAAAGTATCATGAGAGGAGACAGTTCTTGTGTAACAGAGGTCGCTCCTCTAAGTATTATCAGCAACTTCAAAGGAATGGCAGCCAAATACAATAAAGACAGGCAACTAATGTTCATAATACAATTTTAAAAAGTTTTCTCAAGTACTGAAGGAGCTCTTTTAATGCATAGCCATATAACTTGTTGAATGGACGTGGGCTGCACACTAATTTTCTCCCATGAGAGTCAGAATACTTTAAAAATACTATCCTGCAGTAGTATTTCATCTGGAATATTTCTTTGTTCTCTTACTGAAGACTAGGAAAAAAAATGCCAAACAGCAAAACTTTGAAAGTTAAGACAAAGGGGCAAAATACATGGAGGGTTGAAAGATTTATTAAGTTGTATATTGCAATTTTCCCTGAGAAGCATAGGCAAAGTGAAATGAAGGGAAAAAAGAGCTGTGAACCATGATGAAGATGATTAAAGAGGGTACAGAGCAGCTGTCAAAGCAAATATCAAGCAACATTAATAACTTCATAGCAAATCAGAAGACTGTCTCCTACCTTCCTGAGAAACAAGAGCTTTTGTAGCTGCACAGGGTAAATGGAACTAATCCTCAGGTGCAGGTACTAGTCTTTGTCTGTCAGAGATACTCCAGTGTCAATCTGGAGCAGAACAAGAGATTTCAGTGGGGTTAATATGACTACAAGCTACAAACTGAGAAAAAAAAAAACAGTTCCAAGATTTCAAAAACCTACAGCTACATGGGAAAAACCATCTTCAGTGGGGAACTTAGACCTTCAGAGAAATGAAAAAATACATTTTCTTAATGCCCTTTCTTGTGTATAAAGGAGATGAATTTTTATGTGTACAGAAGAGGAAAACAATGAGTGTTTGCTGCAAAGGGCTCATTTTTTTGGTCAAATGGTTGACATTTTTCTTTCCCTAAAAGCACAGCAAAGTTTCATCTCATGCAAATTCATGAAAAATTATGCTTTGGACCACAGAGTGGAATTTTGCCCATCTTTGCCTTCAGCCTAAGCAAATATCTCTTTTCAGAGCCACAGAGAGGAGTTTGTGAGGGATCTGTTGGTGTGGCTGGAACCCCCTAGCCAGTATTTTAGGAAAATTTTCTTTCAGTCAGATTTGCTGTGTCCAACTGATTCCTGCATTTGGTTTAAGAAAACCTTCGACATCAGACATGAGCAAAGGACTAAAATTACTTCCTTACAGGAATCAAGCAAATCATCATAAACATTTCGGTGTCAGCATGGTGTAATCAGTTTATAAATGGACATAACAGACACTCCTGCAAGCTTGTCTACAGCCAGAAGCAAATGCTACTCTGAGGTGTGTCACATTCTTTACTGCACACAGTTTGAGCTTCTTACACATTGTAAAGTCTCCCAGGAGGCGACGGTCTGATGTCAAATGTGGTATGAAACTGTAATCCCTCATATTTCTGTAGCACCCACTAGGAAGAGATGCACTGGCATAGCTCCTGTGAATATTAAAAGATTAACTACAAGGAAGCTATTACTGACAGTACTAATGCCTGTTTTCAATCTCCTTTTCATATTAGAGAAATTTCCTCTGATTCAGGTCAACCTGGAATTATTCCAGTTTTGTCCCCACTTGAGATTAACAAGTGCATCTGTTCAGTTGTTTAAATGTCCCCCTACTCTGACCTGGCCATTTGTCTTTTGTCTCTTTTTATGCAAAGCAATTGATGTAGGAATGCCTGAAGTCAACATTAGCAAGCCTTTCTGTATTTTTTATGAAGTTCCACAAAGGTAACAAGAGCAGCATTTTGTCACTTTCTCCTTGAAAACACAATCTACGTTCTTATTTCCCAGTCACAATTAGGTTTTCCAGTTCATAGCTCTGCTATTCTGTTCTTCTTGCCTCTGCCTCTTGTGTAAAACCTGTTTGAGAGCTAAACAGTCATTTCATATTTAAAGCTGTTTCTGATTTTCAATACAGATATAAAGACAAGAGGGAAATTCATGCTGATGGGGAGACCTGAGATATTATGACTCCACTATGGGATATAAACTCTGTATTTTCAAATTACAAGGTTCCTATATAGGCCAGTATCCTTCCCCTTCCCTTGAGCTGACCAGTGAGTCAATCAATATAATGATCAAATACAGGTCTCTTTTTTTCTTTCTGTACTTTTTAATGAAATATGTCATTCTAAAAGAAGTAAAAGTGGATTTGCTTTGTTATTTTTTTCCTTTTTTTAATACATTCCTTCACTCTCTTCACGATGTGCATTGTGATAAAATTTGTGGGAGTTCCTAGTAAAACCAGAAAAATTTGAATTATCTGCTGGTAACAACGCCTGTACAGGTTGTTCTGGCTTTGCAGAAAGGACTTCTGCAAACATGTTGTTTCCCAACATGTCTCTGCTTTGAGGATTTCACCCTCTTCTGTATCCGTGTATAATGGTTACTTAGACATAATAAGGGTGGTGAAAGGGGAGGATGTTCTCCATTAGAACAAAAAGCTGGTAATAGCAGAGAAAAAGGACTATCTGAGATAAAAGCCTGGCTACATGAAAGATCAGATGGGTTACTCATATATAATTACTCACTTGAGTCCATATGGCCATGGTGAATTATACCATTCCCACTCAGCAGGCCAGTGGCATTTTGTTGGTGTCTTTCCTGTTATTAACCATATCTTCTCTGTCAACCCAAAGAATTGATATTTTACTCACAGAATTAATATTTTTAGTGTTCTAAATATCTTATTCTGCATTCTGAGCCAGCCCAGCATTTCAGTAGCTGCGATGGAAATAAGGAGTAAAGAAGCCCAAAGGAGTTTTTGTAAGTGATACGGAATTTCCACCTGATGGAAGATCATGCGTCCCCCTGCAAATGAGATCTGGGAGCCTATGATAAAGTCTCCAAATGGCACTTGCACTGCTCTGTCCTCAAGGGACATTTAGAAATGTTATGCTAGTGGTACTTATTTAGAAGTGTTTTAGCAGATCAATCCTGTTAACTCCTGTGTCCTTTAGGTTCCCAAGAGTTAGATCACATTTGATAATGGGACTTGGCATTCTGAGTCTTTTAGGCAGAAGCTGTCTGTTTCTTTTCCTAACTGGAATCAGGCAATTGGAAATTGCTTCCTTGTTCCAGGTGTGTGTGCATGCAGGTATACATGGGAAAGTAAGAGCCTTAACACAAAATTAACCTCTTTCTCAGATTTAAAACTTTTTTTTTTAATTTCTTTTAATGGCATGAAAAAGTACTTGAATATGTTGGGTTTGAGGGACCTTGGCCTTTCTTCGTGCCAGTTTGACTTTGCCAGAGGGAAGTCTCCCCATAGTTGACATGTGAGAGACTGAAGTATAATCAACTCGTGAGGCTTCCAGAATGGATTGAAAAGGTTTTGAAGAAAAATGGAAGAGCTTCAGGAGCACTTCAATAATTTGCAGAGTCATTCAAGAAGCCATCAACCACTTAGCTTATGAAATAGAACTTCTTAGCCAATACATCTTCTCAAAATAGCTGAGTATTGGCAGTGCCAATAAAATATGCAGGCTGTCTAGTCACATTGCTTCCCTTTATTTATTTATCAAGAAAACATGTTACACAGACAAGAGAGCTCAGAAAGGACAATACCTACACACGTGTGGCTAGTGAACCTTCCCTGAGTATATGTGCACACATCTGCTGAGTCTCCCAAAGAAAGCTGTCACAGACTGGTTAAAAGCTTTTTATTGGCATTTATGTGAGTTTGGCTGTGCGAATGTGATCTTCATAATGTAGTCTCAGTATTTTCAGTGGTTTAAACAATGGAAAGGAAATTTTTCCAAGGCACTGATAAAGCTTTCTAAATTTTTACCACAACAATAAGAAAATGCTTCTCATTCTTTTTGCTAACATCACTCCTCTGGGTGGAATCCATTGTCCCCACCAAGCAAGTGCAGTAGCTAACTATGGTCTTGAAATCATGTGGGAAAATATATCTAAGGAAGTCTTAGAGAAAGAAACCTACTGTGCTTGGCATTCTTTCCCCAAGGCTGCCGTACTCCTGCGTGTGTTTTGTACTTTATGCAAGTGCTGTAAAGTGAAGATGGTGATAAAAACATTCATTTGGGAGCTTGGCCACAGACTTCAGTGGGAGTCAGAGCAGGAACTTGCTCAAAAAATGCATAGAAAATATCTTATTTTGTAAGAAAAAGATGCAGAAAATGCAAATTCCTTAATTCCTATTCAGACCAGAGGAGGGGAAGAGTATTATTCACACTGTCAGTCAGCTTTAGAATAATTAATACAAACAAAAGTTTGGGGATCAGGAAAAATACATATAGGTCTCTTGTTTTGGAAGGGATTATTTCTGAATGTGCTGCTAATCTGACTAATACATTTATGTTACACTTTGGGGGTAAAGGGGATTAGGTGGGAGGAATTAAAGAGATTTGATATGGATACCATATTTGGTAGAACTTCTAATGAGATTACTTAGAAAAAAAAATAGCTGCCTTATGCATTGGCTTGACTTAGTCCAGAGACTCTAATGAGATCATGAATTCTGTCTCCAATAGGGGAAATGGTGACAATGCAGAACTGTGATAATAAAATTCATTGGACTCTGATTAACTCAAGGATTGTAGCAGTACCCAAACTGGCACTTAGAATTTCATGTCTCTTGGAGGTCAAAAGGAAACCCTGTGGAAACAGAACAGGGAGTCAGTTCCGTACCAATGCTGATGCATATTTATTTTCCACCAAGCTAAATTTCATGGATGAAGTTTTATTTTCCTATTTCTTAAAAAGGAGATTTTATGGAGGGCTTTTTCCAAATGATCTTGGAGTTGAATCAATGGTCTATCCCTTCTGTTCATATGATTTCAGATGCCTAAAGCCACAGGATATGAGGTGAGTTATTAGATATGCCTTTCCAAAGAGGAAATAGTGAGACAGAAATGACCTGCCTGAAGTTACAGTTTATAGATTAGAAAAAGGCACAAACAATTAAAAGACGGAGACAGTTACAGCAAATTACTTGCAATCAAGCTGCAACTAAATGAGCTTCTTGATGAGAAAACCAAATTTATGTTGTTTAGAACCACAAAGAAATGTTCCCAAAACAAACAAACAAACAAAAAAAAAGTTGAAGGTGAGCAAAGTGTTAGCACAGTTGGATACAGATGTGTTGATAAGAGAAATTACGGGTGCAATTAAAGCTCTGGTCTTGGAAAAGAAAATAATGATAGTATCTACAAAGACCTTTCCTGCCAAATCCAGTGAGACAAAACCTTAAGAGGTGTAGGATGGGATGTTTTCCCCCTCTCTGTTTTCATGTGTGGCTAGCAACCTCAATAATCAGTTTTGACTCAAATATAGCAAAGTGTGGCAGTTCAAATCAAAACATATATTCTCAAAAAAATCATGTATTTAAAGAAAAGGGTGGGTGCCAGGACCAGGGGTGAATACATTTAACACTAGAATTAAACATTTTGTTCTCTCTCACTATAAAAATGTGAATTACCTTTTTGGCAGCTCTTTGAAAAGATCTTTGTGAAGTTATGTATATTCAGCGAGGAAGACAGAAAGTCACACAAAAGCCCTGAAGACATGTGAAGGCTTCAGTGTGAAGCACCACATTTTTCTCTTTGTTGCTCTATATACATTTTGCATTCAGTGTAGTATTCATCAATTTCACTGAATGCCAGCCATTGTCTACCTATATTTATCTGAAAGGAGTGACTTTAAAGACTTTGTAATTATGAAAAGGCAACGAGCAAAGCTATCCTTCTCCGTTCTTATTGCCTTGGAATGGTAGGCATAACACAGTAGACAAAAGCAAGGTATAATAGGGCTTCTTATTGGCAGTCAGAAAGCACAAGTATATGTAGAAGGAGATAATACTCTGCTGGCCTTTTTCCTTCTCTTGATTCCTCCTGTCCTTTCATGCAAAAAGTTTTGTGTGAACAGAACCTTTTGGAAATACGCAGGAGGAGAACAAGACTGAAAAATTTGCAGTTGTGAGCTAGAAAAACTGAGATTTCCAAGTATGAAATTTTGACAAAAAAATTAAAGTGACTGACCCTGTCATGTTTAGAACAGTAAATCGGAAGTCCAGACCTCTAAGCTCCATAATATTTTGTAGCACTAAAGAACTAATAATACTGTATATATATAGTTTTCTGCTCAGTTGAAAACATTTATCATCTGAGAAACTTCCATAATACTGAAAGAAAGAGATTACAATGTGTGGGCCAGACAATCATTTAAAAAATTATGAATAACTCTTTCCAAAGATATTGCATAAAGCGATACTTGCCTGCTTAGTTAAGTTTTGAATTTTGAAAACTGAAGATAGATTTTGTAGATGTACAGCCTTCATTTTATTTCTGAAATAAGAATGGACTTTGTGAGGAATTTCTTTGTTACCAAGTGTGTCTTCTCGGTTTGTATAATCAAAAGTGTTATTACACTGCTTATAAAAATGTGAAAGCAGATTGAGGTCTGGTTTGTAATCGTGGGCTTTATGCTTCATCACTAGTCTTAATATTGTTCTGAAATGTGATTAGGATTCAGGTCAATACCCTCAATATGCATTATTTATTTTTACATTACATGATAACCTGTATGCTTAAAGGTATGGAGAATGATAACACGCTTCAGCTGTATGCAGTTTTATCCCCACTAACTCTACCTTTGTACAATCCTTAATTCTGTCTTCTCAGCTTGATATGGATATCATCAAAGGAAGGAAGACAAGTTGGGGAGAACCTGCTTTTGTTTTTTATCAGGATCATAAGGGCAGCATCATCTGTTTTGAAGGATTGCTGGCAAGGTGTGAGATTAGGAAGGAAACTCAATTTTCATTATTTGTGATTTGGGCATTATATTAAACTCCCCAGAGATGAAGGGTTGGCTGATTAGACAGGTAAGTAATGTGAAAAGTCTAATGACTTGGAACTGCTGAAGGGAAAATTTGTCTCCTCATTTATATTTTCTCTCTGAGAAAGTGACGATGTCTTTGGTTAACAACTGCAGGAAGATTTTAAGAGTCAGGTACTGACTCAGAGGCAGAGGCCTTGCAAGAGGTGCAAGAGGGGTGAATCAGAACCTTGGTCTAAATGAAGAGAGCTACCAGTGTCCTTCTGAGAGGACATATACCTTAACCCGGTTTATCCTTTCCACTGCTCAGCAGGAAGAAAACCTGTTGCAGTGAGCCATGATCAGCAGAACCTAAGGGGCCAGAAAGTCCTCTGGTTTGAGGCTCCTGCCGCTCAGAACCCCTGAAATTACAGGTAGAACCCCAGAAGCTGTGATCCATGCCTTACCATTGGCTGCAGTTCTCCCCACTTACCCTACTTGCTGTAATTCCTTCTCCCCTCCTTTGTAACGCCCCCTGGTTAATGTTCCATTGGTTACTGTATGTATGTACACCACGCCCGTGTTGCCGGGGTACAAAACCGCCCCCGCAGCACGGGGCTGGCGGATTGCTCCGTGGGTTCTACCATGCCCCAATAAACCCCTCTCCCTCACGGAGAGCCCCTCCGCCTGTGTTCCTGCCTCCTTCGCTCCCGTAGCCATCGGTGGTCAAGGCAAACCCGGTTGGTGATTCGCCTGTCCTTCCGCACCGAGATCAGTCCTGTCCAGCCTCCGCCCGGGGCAGGCAGAAGAGTGCTAGGAGCCGGGACACCGAGCTAGCCCGAACAGCACCGAAGCACCAACCCAGAGACCCTTGAGAAACAGAGCAAGAGAGGAACTGGCTGGATACAACAGTGTCTCTCCTACAAGTTTTTCTCCCCTACAACTTTTTCTCCTCTTTTAATTTCTGTTAGACTTCCCCCAGTTATGTCTGTCCCGGGCAGCATACTTTATCCTCAAGGCACCGAGACACAGGCAGGGAGTAAATATGGGGCACCGTCAGAATTTGAATCCTACTCATATTTGTACAGTAGTGTTAAAACCAGTGACTGAACATAAAGCCTGTGATTGAATGGAAGTATCTATTTCAGAAGCCGTTCAGTTGCATTTGATCTTGTCTTTCCTGTAGCTAACATGGAAATAACCCCACTGAATCCTGTTGACTGTGTTCTTTAAAAATAATAGTAATCTCATTTCATACTGGCCAACAGCATTTCACTGTAATGAACAGGTGGGACAGCAAACTTAAGACTATTTTCCAGTTTCTCTGTTGTGGAGACTAAAACTGGTCTTTAGACAACCAGAAGCTGTTGTAATATTGGCATGAAATGGAAAAATAGAGCTATTAAAAGTATTTTCATTGCAAAGAATAAAAACCATTATATTTGAAACAAGATTTAGATTCCCTGCTTCTTCTCCCCCTCAAATGTACAACACAAGTTTCTTCTCTTTCCAGGGATAAGCAACATTCCTGTAAAGACTTTGGCTCTGATTCATAACCTCTTCCAGGGTTGCCCTGAACCTGGATAAAGGGTTTTATTTTTCCAGTCTACATGCAAGCCCCATTCTGTTCATAAAGCTTAATTGTAAAAATATCTGTTCAGCTGTACATAGTTTTGGAACTGTGCAGCAAGCATGTCTCTTCCTGCAGTCATCCTTCCTCACTTTACACCTGGAGCTGTGATTGCTCTTCAAGGACCAAACAATCTCTCTCCCTCTTTTGCCAGGGAGACTGTTTGACCCGGAGTGCAACAAAAAAAGCCAAGGAAAACAGACAAATCTTCTGCTTAGCCATGCTCGTAAAATGTTGTGATACACAATGCCTACAACATGGGCTTAGAGCACTAGGTCAAAAGCTTAACTCCTCTGTCAACAAGTTACATCGAAAATACCCCCATCTTTCTGCCATCTTAGTGCCTGAAATCTCAAGTTAAGGGTCCCATTGTGCTTGTGGTGTTTGCACACTGATCATCTCTTAACAGATATCTTCACTTGTAAAACAAAGCAAAGCCTTGCTGAGTAGAGCTCTTTATATTGACTTAATCCATCCCCAACACCAGCTATATCGGTCTCTATGGATGCAGACACTGAAACACTTTCCAAATTTCATCTTTCAGTAGTTTCCCACTGAAGGCACCAGAACAGGAGCACATACAAAGAATTTGCCAATCTAGAGTCCAGATACTACAGATACAGGGTACTGTTGTAGGACCTAAAGACTCACTGGAGAATTTGCCTGTGGGAATTTTTACTCATGCCCCTCAGGCCACTTCTCTCAGCAGCTGTTCACTAACCTCAGCTAAAGCATAACCCTCTCTTCTTGCAAGGCCAGGCCAAGGCAGGAAAGGAGAAGTCATCAGCTGTGATCTGTAACAGAGTCTTCGTTTGGACCTTCTTCTCAACTTCCTTCTGCAGATGATCACCCTCTGTTTTCCACATCTTTTCCCTAGAAGCTACAGCAACCGTGCAACATGCAACCTGTGTTGGGCTGTGAGCAAATGTCAGAAAAATACTGCATGCCTCTTGCTGAAGTGTTTCCTGACTGAACAGCTGTTTTACCTCCAGTAGGAAAGGGTGGAAGGAGAAGGCACCAACAGGCCAGGTTCAATCCTTAGATCTTGGTAAGGTGTGGAAGAATTGTCATACAATTATATACGTTGGGGATAAATTTAGAATTATTCCTACTGTGCAGTACTTCCCAATTAGGTCACTAAATGAAGGCATGTAATCCCTTATTTTCTGATACATAATTCTTTGTTTCCTCAGACATGAGTATATTATTCATATTCAGAGGAAAAAAGGCTATGTTTGTATTTTTATGCCAACCTCAAGAAACATTGTTTACTCAAGTCTGTATTATCAAGTGGAATTTGGACATAAAGAACTAAAAAATCTTCTCAAGAATGATTTGGTCCTTGTGTAGTTTACTGGCGTCTTGATTCCTCTTTGCTTTGCCCTGATGCTGTTTTCTGTTGTTTTCTGATGTTTCTCACCCTTCATATGTGTCGCTTTCCCTCCACCTCTCCCCATCTTTCAGGATTTTTAGCCTGATCTTGTAAGGGAATGAGCATACTCAGTTGTACTTTTGTCTTCTTTTCCTCTTCAAACAACCAGCAAAATCAGTGGGAAAATTCAATTCAGTTTCACAGATGAGGAAAGACCTTAGAGCATTTTCTACGTTCTATGCAAATAGGGTCCAGGAAAAGAAGAAAGATCCTATTAGGGTCTCTTTCTAAGGAGCCAACTAAAAAAGATGCATCCTTTGTTTGTCACCTGGAAACCTACACAGAGGGCAGACCAGGTCTCTTTAGTTCTGCTGTGTACAAAGGAGCCATGTGGTCCTTCAGTTTGGTGTAGGCTATGTACCTGCTTGTTTTTGGACTGTGTCATGTTTCAACTGATGAAATGGTGATAAGAGACAGGTCTTCACATCTCCTAAAATGTACAAAAGGTCTTCATTGAGGGCATGTGTCTGTTTCCAGCGTGCAAAATGCTTAAGTTAAAGTTTGATGCACCCTCTGTCATGACTACAGAGAAGAAACATAAAAACCACCCAGTACAAATCCCAGAGAAGAAGGAACACACGCAAGAGGAAGGATGTGCATTATTAAAGGCAGTGATCTGCAGTCTGGAGACTTCGGGGATCAGATTGATTTTGTATACACTAACCAACGGATTTATCCAGAAATCTTAAAAGGAAACATTCTAAAAAAAATGTTCTTTGGGAAGGTCAATGCAATATAGTACCATCTTAATTTAGTAAAAACATGGATGAATCCTGATCATGGCAGGGTTATCATAAAACATACTGTGACAGGGTATCTCTCCTCCTTTGAGTCTTCCCTACAGGTGTGTGTATGGGGAGGAAAAGAGAAGGGTTTCTCTGGGGATCTGCCTTCTTCACTGGGGTTCTGCAGAGTGCAAAACCAGGTGCACACACTGCTAGAATGCTGAAGAAGTGTGTCACCTCAGGTACCTGTCCCTCCATCCTTCGGGCTGGTGGTGAGAGGTACTACTTGTCAAGGGCTGGATTGTTACTCGAAGACAACAGAACAGTTGGCACACTCACCCTGCCCCGACTTACAGCTTGGACCGCTTACATATGATTTAAGACTAAATTCTATCCGTGCCTGAGATTTTGTACACTTTTGTGATATATGCTTGCTTGTGTTTGCTCTGTTTTGGTTTCTTTTCTTCCTCTTCAAACATTCCCCAGAGTCTGGGTGAGAAAAGCATTTCGTACTGCTAATATTACTGCTGCTATTCCAGCTTCATGACAGAGGTGTAGTATCGGCCGTGCAAGCCTTGAATTCTGTGTTCTTACCAGCTTTGCTTTATCATAAGACATGGTCTTTCCAGAAAGTCTAGAAGAGGTTGAATGTTTTGAGCCAATATAGTGTAATGATGACTACAAAGAGATACAGATGTGGGACAAATTCTACCTCCTGGGTGAACAAGATGGTTCTCTGGTTGAAAAATGACTCAGTGAGACAGTGCCAAATATTCATCATATGCTATATTCAGCAATGAGGTTTTCATGTGTTAAGATGCTCATGGAAAAAGAAAAATAAATCTTTGAAGAACATTAGGAAAGGCTTAGGCAAGAGTCAGAACTGGAGAATGTACATGATACAATAGTGTTTTCAAATTAGAAAGGCATGATCAGATCCAAGATAGCCCACTGCTCAAGAGAGATTTAGGTATACTACTGTTACAAACATCTACATTAGTCTTGAATTAAAATAGAGAGTTTTATGATCTAGAAAGAGCCACATTGAAGCAAGCTGCTCTGTCATATGTGACTAGGGAGGTGCTTTTCCCCTTTGTTTGCCAAGTTGTTGAGTTGAGACTGAGAGAAATCCCATCTGAAATTTTCTGTAAGGACAATCAAAGCTTGTGAAAGTCTATGTCAGGAGAAGGGCTTAACATTGTGTGCTTAAACATGTATCAGGAGCTAACTGTGACTGTTTCAGGCTTTATTCCACCAGCTCCATTTAGCTACTCTAGGGAGTGTTTTGTGCATGTATAATTCTCCATCTCATTTAGAGTGGAGCACAAGCTGTTGAAGTGTAATGTCGAATTTGCACTTTCTTGTGTCTTTCTGTATGTAAGGCAGGTTCATTCTGCAGCTGCTCTGAATCTTATAACAGGTAATGGATTTATCAGCATTTTGTTAAAGGAAGACCAAACGAGAGGAGTAGGTTATTTTTTTTAAGTATCTCACCTCCACCTTTATTTCAAAAATCCATTACCTGTCCTCTGACTTTTCTGTGAGTGTTCTTTCCTCAGTTATCCATTATTTCAGCTGCTGCCTTTTGTCTGAAGAAGGATTACAATACCTCCATTAGCACTTGCTTTTTAATGGGAGGTCTGGGTGAGAAGTGGTGTTAAAGCAAGGACATACTGGAGGGGTTGTAGTTACTGAACAAAGACTACTACCCATGGCTCAGGATACTGCTCTAATCCACACTGTTTGTTCTCACCACCCTGCAGCAGTTCCAGGCACTTCAGTAATTTCACTGCTGGTGAACACTGCAAGAAGGATCAGAGTAGGTCCTGGTGTCTTTGAAGATCTGGGCTTCAAAAATGTATCTGCTTTGTGCAAAGTGAGACCTGTCTGGAGTCTGTAGCTCCGTTATCACATCCCTGCAAATTTCTTTGTTTCTCCAGTAAAGCCACTGAGGATGGTTTGTCCTCAGTTTCACTGTAGATGTTGCAGAGCTGCAGTGATCTGGGGTCACAGGACCTGTGCCTTGGCTGGAGAGGCGGAGAACCCCTGTGCTTTACCAGTCTGGACAGCCACCTTTGGCCATCACTGATGAGGGAGTGGAGTGGTGGTGGTTGCTTTTCATCCCTTAGGGTACAGGAGTTGCCACACTGACAAATCTAATCCTGGGTGGGGAAGACACCTTCTTGCTTGATACTCACTTTGGATGAGATCCAAAGTAATCACAACCAAAGGCGGAATTTGGTGCAGTTTAGCTGGAGAATGGAAATGTTTCCATCAGTCCAAATTACAGAGAGTTAATCAGATTACAGTGACTTTATCACTGGGAGAGTAGGAAAGATGGTCTCAGGAACTGGTTGCTTTTTTTAAATAATGACTATTAGCATGGCCTGGAAATGGCAGGGCTGCAAGTGCTGAGAGATCCACTCCTCTGGAGACAGTTTGGAGAGAGTGTAAAAGAAAGTGCTTTTTCACCTCCAATTTGAAAGAAGGCAGCTCTGTAAAGTTATTTGTAGGCCTTTAGACTGCTTTGAGCAGGGAAATAGGACTTTGTTTCTGAGTGGAAACCATAGAGACATTTAATTACACTACAAAAAATATACACAATAAACAAGTCTATTTTATTTTATTTTATTTTTTTCAGCCAAATGTACTAGAGAGCCCTGGAGGGAAAATATATTTTAGTACTTTACAGTTACAATTGCAATTTATGTTAGTCTAGTGTCTTTCATACGAGAAGTACCATATCATAAAACACTTTACAGTCTGTTTATCAATACAATAAACTGAGAATATTGCTCAATTTACTTTATTAGAACTTGCTGAGAGATACAAAAATAAAACCAGCTTGGGTTACTAGTACTTTTTTTTTTTTTAAAGCAAGCGAAACATTGGGAAGGATAAACATAGCTAGATACAGTCTTAGTTATGAAAGAGCATAAAAAAAGCTTCAGGTAATGACAAAGGGTTGATGCAAGGACAGATTTCACATCAAAGTCATCCAAGAAATGGCTGGACTGCAAAGCGCATCAAGAAATTTTAGTGATGCTTAGACTCAAATTAAACCATTATGATACCACTATTTTTGCTTGCTTGAATTGTGGAATATTGTGCAAGCTGTTTTTATGGCCAGCATTTGCTGGAATTCATTTCATTAAATATTCTTGAGATACTGCAGGATCTTGTGGCAATGCTTCGACAGGCGTATTCATATGAAAATTTATGGCACCAGCAGAAAACAACAAAATGGTTTTGATAGGCAAGAGTTTCTTTATTTCTATACATTTGGAATCAGTCACAAATAGACCATGGGCAGTAACCAGTTTGGCAGCAGAACTTAATAAGATATAGACATGGATGTCTGGTGTTTTAAAACATTTTAAGTACCCTGAGTACAAGTGCTTAACCCGCCTCAGAAAGTGCTGCCGGTTGTTTTACACGGCGCTCACCTGGTGCAACGGGGCCATGAACAGCTGCCGTGCTCACACACAGGTTTTGCAGTATGGGGATGCTGTGCACCTGCAAGTACTTTTAATGAGCATCTGAAAGGCACATTTCCCTAGTTTGAGATGATAAACACAAACATCCATTAATTGCGTCAGCAGGTTATTGAATACTCTTCTGCAACAATATCACTGACAGCCCGAGTTAAAGCTGCTTGAGAGGCTTAAGTGGGCACTTCCATATGGTAAAAGCTTTTGATTTTTTTTGAGCTTCACCTAATTTTTTAAGGCTCTGTTTTGAGATGATTGAAGTTTTTCTTTGAGTTGCTAGCTATTAATATTTGAAGAAATATTTTCAAATCTTCCTCTATCCTAGTGCAGTTTGTAAGTTTTCAGTCTGTCTTATTATAAAAATAATTATAGGTATTGTTGCTTCAGAATTTTTTACCACAAACTTCAAACTAGCCCAAATTTCATGCTGTGTCAATTTATTATAAATTATAATACTTGCTCTTTCAACATAATTTTTTGTGTGCCTGTACAATGTTTTTTGCCTTGCTTCACAAACAATTGCTAGCATTAAAAACACTGGCATCTCAAAACCGTGCTTGATATTTTATACATATATATATGTAAAACTACACCCTATCATTAAGTCAGGAAAGACAAGTGGTAAGTGAATGATATTCCTTGACAAGATTAGATTCAGAAAGGCAAATATCTGTGCAATAACAGGAGATTAGAAAAAATAAACTAATTATGCACTCAAAAAATTCAGTTCAGGTGATTCATTGCTGCTAATTTCAGCACAACAAGAAACGTATTCTATTTCAGTTGCCACCAGAGACTTTTCAGGTATGCAAGCATAAACCCAAAAGCGAGAAATGCAAAACCCAACAAATGTTTGGAATGCAAAGATATATATTTTCCAGTATGAGATTGCCAGCTACAACAAGGTCACTTCTGGAGACTGGGAAACTCAAGCTTTGAAACACAGGGTTATTGTTGTTCTAATTGCTTTGGACACCCCTGTGTTATTTAGTAGTTATGTGTTCAGTAAGAATGCCCTTTCACAGTAACTTCCAGACAAGATGACATCAGTGCAACACTGCAAGAACCAGAAGACCGTGTGAGCTCTATTTGTGTTTCTGTCAATATTTAATTGAATTGTCTGTGAGGAATTGCTAGGCCCGGAGCAATTACTATCAAGAGCAGAGCTATTACTTTAAATCTTCCGTACCTTCTTCCTTCTTTAGAAACCACTTTTTGTAGACCTTGTAACTTCACTTGCTTCTTAGATGTAATCATATACTTCAGGACATGCAAAACTAAGTTACAGGTTGTGTTGAATAAGCACAGGTTGAATAAGCAAAACTATATTTTTACCAATCTCAATATTTATAAGGTGATATTTAAATTCCGGAGCTTTTGGTTTCCAATTTTCAGAGTTAAGTTGATAAAACATCTATGTTTGACAGTACTTCATGGAAAAAGGAGTTTGCTGGTTGTTCATGCCAGAATGAAAGGTCACAAACATAATTTTTCAATGAATTGACTACAGACCTAAGGACTCCATTAGAAAGACCTGTACTGTTCTGAATTTCAATTATGGCCTGGCTAAGGGAAAAGGGAAGTAGGGCTTCTGCCTTCACACTGCTAAGTGGCTCTAAATTGCAATCTTTAACACCTTCTCTTTGTTTGCATAGTCAAAATCCAAATTAGTGGCATCCCAGACTCTAAAAGTGACTTGAGTAAAAAAAAAGTTTATGTTGCAGGTGTGCACTAATTTTAATGTTAGCACATATGAAGGACATAACTGTGTTTGGCCCTCTAAGAAAAAGTTGTTTCCTTTAGCATTATCTTTGAGGCATATTCCTAAAATGGTGATGGAATAAAATAGCAGACCTAGAGTGGGAAGGAACAAATAAGGTACTCAAAGAAACTAGTGACAAAAGAAGTCAAAAATCAATCAAGCTTTAAATGCTGATAAAGAAAAGAAGTTTAATGTACCATCAAAGAAAAACAATTGTGCTGTTAAATAAAAGACCATCAAAGAAATAAATGAGAGTTTAATCCACAGGAAGAAAGAAACCATCATAGCAAGGTGGGAAAACCTAGAACAAAAGGTAAGGGATGAGAAGTGTTTTTGTCTTGTTCAAATATAAGTGTGCATGTAGCATTTGGGAATAACAATATTTGCTTTGAAATTTGCATTAAAATGAAATCTTAATCACAATAGAAGGAAAATGAAAGCACGTGTGGAGAGTGGAAAAAAAAAGGACCCTAAATCACAAATGAAAAGGAAAACATCAATGACAGATGAAGAGGAAAAACAGGAAGATGGGGTAGGATACTAATGAAGCCAGAGTATAACGGTATGAGTGGGCAGAGAGAAACTGTAGAAGTTCGTCATGTGCTATAAACATCTATCCCATGGAAAATCAGAAGGTGCAGATCAGGGATTGGAGGGTAGTGGATGAACTGGCAAGGGGGGCAGAGGAAAATGTATGTCACTGGAAACTTAGCAGGGTAGGAAACTAAACACTTCATGATTATGGGATGTGGTTTGGCTGTAAAAAATATAAAATAACTTCTACTACATGTCTGACCAAGATAACATGTAAATGTCTATTTTAACATGAAGTTAAATGGACTAGTATCTGTAAAGACATATATTTACTTATATTGATAAAAATACTTCTCTGGTGCTTTCAAACTTGCCTATATTTAAACCTTTCTGACCTTCGACCATTTAATGCCTCCTAAAATATGTTTGAAAGCCCTCCTACGCACCAAAGCATTCTCATCAATCTGACACTGAGCAGCTACCTTCCCCACTTCCCTACTGCAGGCAAGGCTTTGGATTCATGTATAACCTTGGAAGCCGTGATCTGAAGATAGGAGGATTCAGGCTTTCCCAGAAATGTCCTTCTTTTGCAAAGAACTGTTAGCTGAAGCACTTTGACTGATGTCTGTCATGATTGTTTTGCCTGGGATAGCTCTCAGGATAGTTTTGAATGAAACCCATATGTCGCATGCAGACACGAGGAAAGACACACTCACGGCAGGTGAAAGGCCAAGAAGAAGGAGGCCTCTTTATTCAGACAGTTATATACCTTCTTAACATTCACTGTGGATTGGATGGTGGATATTACCACCCCTCCATCACAGTGGTCAAAGGAAATCTCCATCAAACATCCCTGCCCAGGAGAAAGACTGAAAACAATAAGGACAGTTAGACAAACATAGCTGTGTTTACAAAAAAGTGCGTGAGAACTTCTATCACAGAATTAAAAACATCTAAGCACTGCAGAAATCAGGGCGACACCCATACTCTTAAAGAACGTGAGGGAGGAGTGCGTGTGTTGGCAAGGGGGGCTGTGTAATATGACATCTGGAGTGATTTTTTTGTTTGGTTGGTCCAGAGTGTTTTTGGTGACGGAAACTTAATATCTATGATTTTGAATGAACTTGCAACTCTTTGAGGTGCATGTCATGGAGTAAACTCTAGGAGAACACTTGTGCAGTTGCTGTTTACTCCACATACAGTTTCTAATCTGTTCAGAGACTTAATACTTATCCAAGTCCACTACAAGAATCCACATAAAAACCTACTCTAGTGTGAAGTAAAGTAAGGCAGAGCAGCAGGGTCATAGGATAAATTTGGGTGGGAAGGGACTACTGGAGGTCAATCTGCCCAAAGAAGGGGCAAATTAGATAATGGCCTCCTCCAGTTGGGGTGAAATGTCTCTGAGACTGGCATTTCCACAAGCTCACAGGTACCTCCTCCAGTCTTAAAGCATTCTCAGTGTGACTGCCCACCACCTAACTGAAATTGCCTTCATTGCAACTTGGAACTGTTACTTCCCATCCTAGAAATGCTTTGAGAATAATCTGGCTCTGCCTTCTCTGTATGCATCTGTTAAATAGTTGAAATAAATAGTATCTGATTTTGCCATTTCTTCTTACAGCTAACGAAACCTACTTTTCTCAGCCTCTGTGCATCATGTACTCCTTACTCCTCCTAAAGGATGCTGGTACTAATAAAATCTACTAATGTTAAAATGCAAATAGTTATTTAAGTTTGGTTTGTGGGACTTTTTTTGTTTGGTTGGGTTTTTTTTAATACGACATGTTTGTAACACATGGTATATGCTGCCAGATAGTATTAAGAAGAGTGAAAATATAGGATCCCACAAGCAACTTATGTTAGATAAAAAATAGTCTATTACTTTAAGTAGGATAAAAAGGTACAAATGTACCTTCATTCTCTGGGGCATAAATTGACCTTTAATTCAATTGGTTAAGAAATAAACCCTTGTTAAATCCATATTTTGTCAGTATATCATTTACTCATACACTGTGCTGAAGTGTCAGTGGATTAAATAGTTTGAATGCCTGATTTTACTATGCCCTTGTAAAAAGAGTACAAGAAAGCAGCCTTAGCTACCCCTGTTTGCCTCGGCTTTCAATACCTGCAGTGAGTCATAAGCCGCTGTAATAAAGAACATACTTTGTTGTCTGCTTTTGAATGTACCCCTCAAAAAAAAAAGAAAAGAATCCCTCTAAAATATTTGCAGCTAAACCCCCTCAGAGACAAAACAGAATTTATGGGGGGCTGTAAGTAAGTGTTTGCCTACATTACAGCTGTAAGAGGTTTGTTGGCTTGGCCCCATGTTACCATGACATTCAACACAGAGGGGCTGGCCTGCCTTTTTCTCTGTGAAATATGAACAGCAGTGCAGGGAAGCTGTACTTGTACAACACCCACAACTTGATATGTAAAACTTTGCTTCATAGATTCATGGAATGGTTTGGGTTGGAAGGGACCTTTAGGTTCTGACATTCAGTTTCAACCCCCGCCATGGGCAGGGACATCTTCCACTAGACCAGGTTGCTCAAAGCCCCATCTGACCTTGTCTTGAACAATTCCAGGGATGGGGTATCCACAACCTCAGCCAGCTGTGCCAGTGCCCCATCATCTTCTTTACTTTACAGCAAAGAATTTTCTCCTAATATCCAATCTAAACCTATCCTCTTTCAGTTTGAAGCCGTTACCCCTGGTCTTATCACTATGTGCCCTTGAAGTGCTTTCTTTTTCCTCTTGTTGATTTACATATTTGGATGCTTCTCAGAATATCCTTTAACTGCTCAGCAAAAAGGAACCTAATAAAGCTCCAAAAGTAAATACTACCAAGTTTTGTAAAATGCCAGAGTGATTGTAAGCTTGGGTAGAAAAGTTCAGGTTAAGAAAAAGCATTTCTCATGTTTGTTGTGTGGGTCACTGTAAGGGTCCTGAGCTCTCCAGAACTTCGCTATTTACTCTGGCTCTGACTCCCTCCAGTTCATCAGAGTTATCTCCAGTGAGGGTGGTTTCAGTAACCTCACAGTGTTGCTGTTGGCTTCACTTCCACGTGTGCATCTCCTACTGAAGTGTAGGGCTGTTGATACATACTGTAAATTGGAAAGCAGAACAAAGGTCTGAGCAGTCCTGAAAGCTCATGGAGGTGATGATCACTTGGGGAGTTTGCTGTATCCCTCAGAATACAGGGAGAGTGGTAGTGGAAGGATCAAGCTAGGAGGCCAAGTAAAGCAAAATGAGGCCAAGGGGCAGAAATTGAACTTCAGATGAAATACAAAGGCTGGTGCATTCTTGCCTGCTTCCAATCTAGTCTGGCTTCTGGCCATGGATAACAGTGGGTTTCAGTCAACAACTGGGGTTCTTCCATTTTCTGTGCCCTCTAACCACTAGTACTACTATGGCTCCCTGATGAATTCCAGAGGCTCCAATCTTTCTTTCAGTGTTGGCTTCAGCAGAGCAGATTCATTTACAGTCCTGTTTTCTCTGCACAGGAGAAAAGAGAGGCATTTCATATCTGAATTTCTTCAAGCTATTGTTTGGCCTAAGTCAATTTTCCTCCATTTTTTCTTTCTTCTTTCAGTTCTTAATACTAAGAAGGGACAAGCTTGCCTCACAAGTTGAAGAATGTGTGTGATTATAAATTAAAACAGATTATAAATGTCAGAGCTTGTTTTCTTTAAAGCTGTACTAGAAGGAGGCTACTTTGTCTAGCAGGAGAATGGTTGGAGTGGAAGGACTGTGGCCTGGGTCAGCCTTTGATTTTTCTGATTTTAAAGGGATGTGACACAATTCAGGTCTTACTCCATCATTATCTTCTTTTCACCTCTGTCTCTAACCCAAAGAGACTCTAGGCAGAGGAAAGGTAGGTTCAGCCTTCCTGCCTTCCGAGTGTTGAGACCCTCTCAGCAGGCTGAGGACAACCATGTGAATGGATTTTTTCCCTTCTTACTAGGTTGAGACCACCAGCCCTCATAAACAAAGGAACACCAGTGATTTTTTTTCCTTTTTTTTTCTTTCTTTAATCACCACTGATGTGCCTCACAGTTTGAACTAGCAGTGATGCTTTGAAGTTCCTCCTACCCTCCTCCTGGATCATGCAAAACCTTTAGTTGTTTTTAAACCTGTGTGGCTACTTCTAACAGGAGGGTATTAGGTAAACAGTAGGTGAGGTGGTGCTACATGAGGAGTAAAGCTAACTGGGGGAGCATGAAGTGACTGATGCCAGACTGATAAAAGGCCTTTGAAGAATATCTGTTTGCCGTGGATCTGCTGACACACTCCTTTGTCCCCTTGACTCATGAAGAAAACAGCCTGGCACTGCACTCCCTCTCTGGGAGATGGATATTCCCACTTCAGAAACCAAAACCCAGCATTTTGTATTTATATATGATGCAGCTATTTGAACAAGGATAGGAATATCTGCCCACTCGGACAAGGAAGGGATATTTATATATTGTCATCTCAAATGTATGAGAGGTCACTGGTAAAAGGTGTGAAGGAAGCAGAAGCTGATTAAAGACCAGACTGTTCCCAGATATGTTTTGGATCAATGTTACAGCTCTCCATTCACACAGAGAAAAGGCAGGATAGAAACTACTGAATAATTAAATCCCTGTAGGTTGAGGGCTTTCCAGTGAATGTCTACAACCTCTTAGGCTAGTTTCAAGGATGGTGCTTGAATTGGGCTCATGTGACCTTAGGAGTCATCTGGTATAAAGTAGGGAAAAGGATTTAATTACAGAGAACAGATAATCTTTGTTCTAATGCCTTTAATGCTATCACTTTCTCTGCAGCTGCTTTATGCATAATAACAGCTTAGGTTTCATTACAGATATATATTTTTTTAAAAAGGCAGTATCCTCCTGTCACCACATAAGTGGCACTGCTTTCATTCATTTAAAATCATAATTTCTCTCTGGCTATAGGGTAGTGCATTCTATGTCATTCCATATAATAGTCTTCTAGGAATATATATTTTCACCTTTATTATTGAGCTTGCTTCAGTCGGCAAGTGCCCATGGAACAAAATTGCAAATGATGCATGCAGAGAGCTGGTAATAAGGTGTATTTCTTCTGTTGATGTGCTATACTGACCCTTAGGAATGAGACTTAATAAATAGTATAATCTCAGGTGTCTTTTGGGAAGGCGAAACATCTGAAGGAAAAAGTGGGCAATAGTGTTTCCTCCAGAGAGCTGAAATCATCCAATGACTCACTCCCATACAGTGTTAATTGTGTTTGACACGAAGGACTGGTGTTTCAGCATACTTGTGATGGACAACAGAACATTTTTCCATCTTGGATACTGGGTTAATACTGAGATCAGCCGGTGACTGCATCAGAGTGTTGGCTTTGCTTAAAGAGGGTTGTGACTGAGGGCCAAACCTGTTCTTGGAAATGTAAGTTGTGTAGTAGTGTCACATGGGAGTCATGATTTGTGATAGCATTTCTATACCTGAAAAAGCCCAAGGATAAGCATTGTGAAAATACGATTTTGGTGGTAAGCCTTATTTTGGCTGAACCAGTTTAGAGGTTAAGCTGTACCAACACTAATGGTGTTACCAGACTCTCCCTTTCACACTACAGGACTGGTTTCAGTGAAGTTTTACCCAGCACTTAGAGGTGGGTGAAGGGCTGAGTGCTGAAGGCAGAATTATCTTTCCTGCTCAGTTGGCACTTCCTTCAGTCAGGTATGATGTACATAACTGTGTGTGGGGTTGTCCATGGTGCACCTCTGCATGGGTAAACAGAGGAATTTAATCTCCCCACCTGTCACTAGTCTGTCATGAAAGCTGAATTTGCTTTGAGAAAAGTCAGATGCAACCTCTGCATACCAGAAGTAGGGAATCAACAGGTTGTGTCAGGATATCTGCCTGTGGAGGAGTGAAGTGCAGACTGTCTCATTTTGTGCCTGGTTGTCTTGTTATGTTCTCTTTTGGCATGAATTCTTCAGGATTTCTCATAAATAGTACCTGTTGTTACCAGGCTTGGATGTAATCAACAGCTGGAGCATAAATAAGGAATTTTTTTTATTAAAGAGTTTACTTTGAATTCTTAATATAATGGCATAAACTGCTACTACTTTGTAATTCAGAAAGCCTCCTACTTGCAGCAAATCTGCTGCTGGGACAGCACCACTGAAGGGCTTGTGCAAAAGTCTCTCTGCCACTCCAGTGCTACTTCATAGACAGCACAGAGCAAGCCCTGAAGGATAACTCGCATAATGAGTTCTCCCACACTGCAGAGGAGAAAAGTGATCCCCAGATGGCATAGCAGAGAAGCAGGAGGTTAATTTTATTTGAAATTCCCTTAACTAAGAATTTGGTCTCAATAGGTGAGTGAATTGAACCACCAGAGCAGATGGGTTGATGCTCAAAATCCCATGCCACAAGGCTTGTACTATTTTTCAAGAAACAAAAGGAAACAACAGCTCTTTCTGTTTTTTTGAGCAACTTTTCCTCATTACAGTGTAATGCAATGCTTTGGAAGATGCTTACAGACCTCTGGCACCTTGGGTATTACAACTCATGGGCATATGCAATATTAAAAATAAAAGATTAATTTAGGATAGACCCTTGAACTTAGTTTTTTATCTATGTCCCAGAAGAAACACAGTATAGATCCTCATAGCACAGACGTGCAAAGGTTTATACGTATCTCCTGAAATCCTAACCCAAGTAGATCAATAACAAAAGCATTTAGCCTCTTAGACCCTGGATATAGATGATCAGTATACTTTTGTTCTCTTCCCCCCCCCCCCCCCCCCNACCACCATGAGATCATATCCCTCTTTAGAAAAAAAAAAATATACTGCCTTTTGACAAAGTGTTGTGCATTCTTCCTGATAATAGCTCCAGGCAAATGTGTCTGTCACACAGAATGAAAGGCATTTTGGGAGGGGGGTTGTCTTATATCTTGATGCCAAGATGGTGGCAAAGTGCCAAGTTCTCTGATAAGCACTCTATAAAAATTGGTTAGTTTGAAACAGGTGTCTTGAGTTTCATCAGGTTAATCAAGTGAGAAATGGGTGAGTTGGACAGGTTTTACTGTTGAGGGAATTTTATTGCTCAAGCAAGTAATTAAATTGTTCACACAGAAATCACCTCACAATAAAAATACATTTATGACAGGATGGTCTTGTTCATCTTGATGGATCAGGCCCCCAGCCCTTCTTCAGACTGTGTGCACGAAGGTTCAGTGTGAGAAACTGTATTGTTTAAAGTTATAGTAGTGTGTGCATGAATTTTACAATAACACCAAAATATACTTGATCCCCAACATTTATATTACAGAATAGTAAGGAAAGTGGGTTTAGAGCTGCTCCTAGAATGAATCAACCCACTTTCAAAAAAGTTGCGTGCTCCTTAGGGATTCAAAAGTTCAGAAAAGTGGCAATCCACATAACAGTGGTTACAGCTAAATAGTATATTTAAACATTAACAGTGGGATTCAAATTTTTTAAACTAATAATATTTGTGCACTTTTCTAAATGTTGACAAAAAACATCCTCAAATGGTTACTCGAATGTTTAGCTCTTTATGAAAGCACAGTTTAACAGGATGTCAAAATTAAACATGGCATTCCTTTAGGTATTTCCAGTCACACCCCTCTCTTAAATTACATTTTTGTCTGTGAGAGAGATTGAAGGATGACCCCCTGGTTATTCTGGAATTTCAGCAATCTTCAATTAACCAAAGTCTAAAACTTTCCAGAGCACTTGTCTTGATCATTGAGTCATCCTTGCACTGATAAAAATCTCAGGTTATTCTTTCATTTATTTGTCTCTTCATTTATCTGCCTGCCTCTGTAGATACAAACAACAGAATAAAAAAAAATATTACATAATGCTGAAAGTTTCCTTGGAGGGACAAGTCACCTCTGGGCAAACTGTAACCATGGAAAATTCCAGATAGCACAGGATGTTTTCTTTTCCTTTGGAAAATACCAGCGTTTCAGAAGGACCACGATAAAGGACAGGCAGACTCGAGCCACAGCAAGCACTTAGGGAAAGCTTTGTTTTGGACACTGCTGAAATGCAGCTGCTGCAGCAGCAGGCACCTGACCCAGGCAGACCTGTCCTGAAGGTGGTCGAGAGAGTAAAACCTGCGCCCTTTATTTGTGTGATGACACTCTTGAGAGTTTCATGGGATTGTTGTCCTGCCTCAGGCCAGGGCTGAGGAAGGATTTCTCTCAGGCTGTCCCTGGGGCCCGAGGCTGGTGGCAATATATGGGTCCCCATCACTTGTCCCCGGGTCACGTCTCCAGACAGTGATCCTGTGACTTCTGGCGCTTGCTGCCATGGACTTGCTTGGGACATTTGATCTGTCCCCACAAGCAAGGCATAAGTGGGGAGCATGCCATGAAAGTTATATTCTCCTCATTTAGTCTTGTCCAAGTGTCACTCATCTAGCAGAAGTTAGAAGGTGAAGTAGGGAACCCCCACCTTATGCTGAACCGCTTGCTTATAAATGCTGGCTGAACACTTTTCCCAAAGTATACATTTTCTCTCTGCAGAAATGCAGCACAGACCACTTTTTCCAGTGCATTTAGCCTCTGTGGCATCAAAGTTTTACATTGTGCCAGGAGGGAATGACATGCCCCAGCTGAAATGTCCCCTTTTCCCTCTCTGGGAAGAGATGGGAGCAGCTCTCCACCCCAGGGAGGCAGGCAGGAGGAGGCCCAGGTGGGGGAGCTCTCACTGCGTGGGAAGGGAGAAGGGACGACGCTCCCAAAGCTCCTGGCCCATCCTGGCCATCACGTTCAGTTTTGTTCTCACCCAGCGTTGAAAGAGCGGTATATGCAAGCTTCCCTTGTGCTCCAGGCTTTACTCATGGGTTACTCATGGTACTTAAAGATCATCTCCCATCTTTGTTCTCAAAGTGAAGGTGGCAGGTCTCAGATTGTTTCAAATACTGCTGTGGTGGCACGGATTTCTCAGAAGAGCTCAGTTTTATCACTGGGCATGTAAATGCAGGGGCACTTTCCTTTACGTCTCTTGGGAGCTCAGCTATGTTTTGTGTGAAAAGGATTGGACTGGATGCTAAATACAAATGGTTATTTCACTGAAATGCCAAAAAAGGATCTGATTTTCAGAAGGAAATAGGAAGGGTATAGAAAGGAAAATGTGATAAATCAGTAGCATATTGTACATTGAGTGTGCTTGCCTACTGAATCCATTTGGGTCTTTTGAGAGGAAAAAATTGGAGGGAGTTCAGAAGGAAACGAAATCCTGGGAGTAGCATGAAAGAAAGACAAAATATTGTCACGATTTAATAATCCAATGTATTTCTAGGTAATGACAAAGGAGAAACGATGTTATAACAGACTAAGAATAATTGAGGTGTAGAAATATCCAGGAATGAAAGAAGTGTAGCTTGATGTATCCAAGCATGATTAAGAGGCATGGGGAAGTTAAACTTAAGTGGAGATACATTTAAGCCAAAAGTCAGGTTAGAGTTTTCAAAAGGATGACTGAAATATCTTGCAAAGCAGCTACTAAAACCCCCTACTGCTTGTGACTTGTGAAAGTAGTTTGAGCAAAATATTGGCAAGAGGCCTGTGGAAACCAATCCTGCTCCTCCAGAGACTGAATGACTTAAAAGTCTTCCTACATAGAGTGTGGTATGTTTGACCTTAATTAGCTTCTATTATAACAGGAATTTCTACAGATAGGCTCTCTAAGTGAAAGTTTGCCACACGTGTTAATTCTTTGACTTTCTGGGTTGGACTGGACTATGAAAGAAGGATCCCTTGGGATCTCTTGTGTTTGCCACTCAGCTGCTATGTGACTGCAGGCACGTCACAGCCTTTCCCTTTGTGTCATGTCTTGCCCGAGGACACGGATGGAGTTGGGGAAGGAGCCCCGGTGAGCTCAGGTTTCTCTGGTGAGGGAAATAGAGCCATGTGGCCCCTGAGCTGTTGGGCAATCAAGCACTGAGGCAGATGGTTTATTTTGCAGGTTACACACAGCCAGTGTAACCTCTCCCCCATGGCTAAAACAGCCAGTGTTAGGAGTTATGCCAACTGGGAGATGGCCCATGCTGCCAGAAAGTGGGGAGTACCCCAGGCTCCCCTATGGGCAAGAGAGGTGTGAGTCACCTCAGGAGATTTCTGGGGTGTGTGAGGATGCTGAGATCTGCTGCTCACTGCAAAAGACAGGCTGAAGACTGGTTTTGTTTGTCTCATTCCTTTTATTTTCTTTGTTAACCTTAAGTTGAGAGCTGTGGAAATCAATCAGTGACGAGAATGTTATGGGCAGGAGGGATTGCAACTCTTGTTCTGACAGTGGAGCTGGTGCATTAACTCTCAATATTTTCATGAATTGAAGAATCCAGTGGTAACACTGAGTTGTCTTATCACTAAGCCAGGGTTTCCACACTATTATCTTCAGGAGCATCAGTGCTCAAGAGGGGTTTGAAATCTACCAGACTTTTATTAAATTCCACATTTGGTCTAACCTCTTAAATTATTGTCTAGTCTCAAATTTCCAGTACTTTGGACATCAATGAAGACAGAATACAGCAAAGATGTGGGAATCTTTCCTGCTGCTTCTGTTTCCCAAGCTCTGCAAGAGTTTATTCTGCAAGCTTCAGGTTTTGGAACAGCAGAAATAAAAAACTCTCAGCCCATCTTCCTAGGATTTAGTGTTGGTAAATGCAGTTTTGACTCATCCTGATGTGCATTATGTGTTCTACTGTGTGCAAGTGTCTTGACTAATTTGTAGTATCTATGAGCCCTCTAGATTATGGCAGTGATTTAAGAACATGCCACAAAATTTCAGGAAAAAAAATCAACATGCCTTCAAATATCCTTATTGATTCTCTCTTCTTTCCTCTTTCTCTCCTCATAAACTTTTAGTATATATTTGGTGTTAGGGAAATAAAGTATTTGTATTCTTCATCACCCAGTCATAGGGGAAATGATCTTTGTCCTTTGTCTATAGGTCTTGTTAAGGATTAACAACTCCTTTGATTTAAATAAACAGCAGGATACCTGGAGTCACTCAGCTGTTACTTCACCTGTAGGCATAATTACCATTAGTAATAAAAAAAAGTGCTCCAGGAAGCTCCTAGTGCCTGCATTTGTTTTGCAAACCATATGTGTTTATTAATTTCCTAATAAGAATTTAAGAAAGCAGGAAATAATAAAAGAAAATAACCTTTATGCCCCCTGTCCCTGCTACATTTCACTTTCTATTACAGCTCTGTCGAGAACTCAGCAGCAGTCCTGTTACTTATGGCTGTGTAACACATGTTTCTTAGGTTTGAGGATGGCTCACAAAATTTAGATGCTCACTGGAAATTTTAAGGCTCTTTTGTCAGCTTCTTTTTAGTCTTGCCTCTCCTTTGCTCTCCATTTCTGCACAGTCAAATTTCCCTTTCCTCAGTATACTCTGAATAGTTTATCAGCTAATTTACACTTTTCTGGGTCAGGCTATTGGCCAAATGTGAAAAGCTTATGTCAAATTGAAGCATGTTGTATGCTGATTCCCTATGCAAGGAAACAAGGCAGGGGTGTAGGGGGAAGAAATTTCTCAAGTTCTCTCTTTGTCTTTGGAGAATTTGCTTTGTGCTTTTTCTCCACAGTGTTTTCACTAAAATATCCTAATAGGGATACCTAATTCTTCTGGATGAATTGCAATACAAAGGAAATACAGGTGTGCAGCACGAGAAGTTTGTATCTGATACTTTAAAAACGACAATTTCTGTACTCAGCGTAAACACATCAAATATGTGAAACACGTCCCAGATATTGCCATACCTTCTACATTGAAAAGGAATATCTCAGCAGACTTTGGAGCTGTCTCCTTGGTGAATAAGCACCAAGCCAGTGTCCTATCCTGCTCTTAGTAATAAGCCCACAAGCCTTAAAGGTTAAGGTGCAGTACGGCATTACAAAAAAAGATTCAGTCTGTGCCCAGTTTTGAAGATAAAGTTTCATATTTCAGGGCTATCAGTCTAAAAATTTACACAAGCACTTAACAAACACACATATACCTAAAATCATCTATTGATTAGGTGTAGAAAAAGGCTGCCATATCAGATCATATGTCTTCAGCCTGTCTAGGGTCCTGGCCAATCATTCTTTGGTCACAGCATAATATTGGGTGCTAATAAATCTGCCAACTCAGATTTATCTGGGCTTGCATTAATCAAAAGTGTTTTAAATAGTGTGTTTCTATTTTTTGTCAATTAACAACTTGACCATCTCAGATGCAGTGCTGGTCTGACATGGCTACTTGAATAAATCAGATGGAGTGCCTGACAGACACAGCTTGTAAGCATCAGGCTTTATTCTTGTGTACCAGCAAGAGTTATGGTTCCTTGAGAACATCTTATAAACATCAGTATGTTTTCTGGTTTCTTAAAGTGAGGAAAGATTTGCGGATTTTTATTTATTTCGGTAATTTTAATGTAGTTATGGCAATGCTGTCAAAGGTAATTCCATTGCAGAACCTTCTTTATTCAGCAACCCAGAAAAGAAGTTAAAATATAGATTTTCAGTAGCGTTACCAAAACTTGTCCCCAAAGTTACGCAACTGCCACCTGTCAGGCTGTTCAACACATGTGAATGATCCATGTGGCCAAGAACAGCACCCAAACTTCTGATAATGGCTTTTGTGCTTCATCCAGCAGGCTGCACTCACTGCTGACACACGCACAGCCTGCCTGGGAGAGCGAAGTGTGCGGAGGCTGCCTCGCACAGACACTTTCAGACCCCAGTGAATTGGCCACGGATGGGGGAAGGAGGCAGGTGCACACGTCACCAGCCATCTGTCACCGTCTTTTTCGTGTTATCTGATTGTGGACAGGTTTGTCTACAATTTTGAGCTAGGAGTAAGCGTTATTAAATAGATGTCTGGCTTAGAAGAATGCTTTGCTATTGCGAATTTAACACTTGATTGACATCCCTGGCGACTGGAGTCTTCTCCCTCCCCGTGGGAGAAGGGAGCAGCAGGCAGTCACAGGCACAGCCTCACACCTCTCCTCGGGTGGCTCGGCCTGGGAAATTGTGCTGGGAGTGAAAAACGGGTTCAGTCATGGGCCCACTAAAGAGCTGCAGTAACAGCTGGCAGTTAAGTAGTGTAGTGTCAAATATTCCCTAGTGAAACTTTTTTTCAGGCAAGCAGAAAGGATAAGAATAGTCTGTAGAGGATGAAACACATCCAGCACTCCTATATAACTTCACATTATGAAGAGAAGGTTTTCTTTCGGAAGGAAACTTGAGAGACATGCACAGAGGGCTAGAGCTGGAAGTAGGAAAGCACATTTCTATAGCACCACAGGAAGAAAGGCATTGACATTCAATAGAGAGGAACTGGCCAGCAGAGGAGTGGAAGGGAGGATTTGCGAATGACTACACAAAATGTACAATGAAGCGCGGGGGAATTTCTGCTTTAAGATTTGCCATTTAGTGAGAGTCCTACTCATAAACTTCCTTTCCTGGTTAGCTTATATTCCTTTAATCTTAATTACTAATTAGTTACTTAATGTCTTCTGTGGGGGCATCACACACTTCGGAATCATTGCAATTTTCTCAGAGTAAACAGAGCACTGGCAATAACCTCGGATGCAGCTGAAAAGAAGCACCAGTCCAGAGGCAATTGCTGAGGAGTTATATTTTTTACTCCAGGAATAAAGAAAAAAGCCATGTATTTGTGTGTGGGGAAAAATTATTGGAAAGTGAAGTTAATATATTTTTCTGCACAAGTAACAACAGGTATTTGCAAAGAGTTCAGGCTTGACTAGTCAAAATCTGCTGAACAGAAAGCAGTAGCTTGCATTAAAATAGTTTCACCTTTGCCTGCCCTTTAATCCTGAGCTTTCATATTTTCCATTAAACTTTCCTCACGCTGCAAATGCCCTTTCTACAGTGTTACTTCCAGTTCATGAAACTCTCCTGCCCTTCTGAAAGTTCCTTCTGTTACACGAAGTAGCCTTGTTGCCTAAAGATTGTGATTTGTTTGTTTCTGTAGTGGTGAATGTTGCATTGTACTTACAATGAAATGCCTGTCAAGGACAATGTAAAGTGTTCACTCACACCAAACTGTTTCTGAACTAATGCTATTGCAGTAGGTCAGCTTGAATTACAAGTGACAGGATACTTAGTGTTACAAGAAAAAAAGCTGCATCTGAGTGTCCTGTTAATCCAGCAGCAAGGGAAAGCTTAGTGAAAATCCTCCAAAAGGCCTTCATCATTTAAGACCAAAGTCAGTTACATAATCTGGATAAAATGAATGGAATGAGGAAAAAAAGGCAATAAAGACTTAGAATTGGGCTGAGATTTCACTATGCTGTTTGTTACTGTTTCTATTAAAGTGTCATCCAGCTGACATCAGGACTCCATCATGCCAGAGACCGCCTCACTACTCCCCTGAGCTGGGGAACTGTTTGCAACGCCTGCAAATAAGGCTAGGTTTCTAACAGGACAGAGAATAAAGTTTGATGAAAACACATTCTTTGTGTAAATAATACACAAAGATACAAATACAAATGTCCAAGTTCCTAAAAAAAACCCCAAACCCAAAACCCTCTTGCATTTTTCCTAAACAACAAATAAAAAACCAAACCAAACAACAACAAAAACCCCCAACAAAAACAAAACAAACAAAACCAACCAACCAAAAACCCACACACAAAACCCAAACAAAAACCACAAAAACAAACAAACAAACAAACGAAAACAAAAACCCACAAACACACTAACAACAACACTACCAAAAAAAAGCAACAAAAGAAGGGAAGGAAAGCTGGAAGAAGTTTGGCCAACTCCCAATGATTCACAGTGTAACTGCATATTAGCTGCTTAAATGTGTTTTCTAGAACAGATTCTTAGATCAACTGCAGGACTATAGAGTGGAATAATTTCTTTTACATGACAAATGTAAAGCAGTGGTTTAAAAACTATAAAATATGTGTTAAACTCTGAGTTTCTGGTGGCTCTGATATGAAAAGAGCAAAACTTTCAAGTCTTCTTTCTCTGTAGGTATTCTTTAAGCACAAAAAATATTCAACTGTTGATTCCCCTGAAGCTGTATTGTTTAATTTTAACATAATATACAACAGTCACAAATATGTGGGACTTGGACAACGCATCTGTAATTAAGTGCCACTTTTTAGTATTATGCGCTATTTCAGAAAAGCACACTTCACTGTTGTTTATTGAAGTCTAAACCTGAACTCAAAGTTCTACCTTCTGTTTTCTTTGTTTTTGTTTATCTGTCTGTATAATGGGCCAGAAGCCCTTGTTTTCATGATCATGCTGTATCAGCTCAATAAGGAAACATTTGAAACAGGTTAGCCAGGATATTGCACATACGTCCTTAGAATCGTGGGAGGCTTCTCTAGTAATGTTGAAATGAAATACTTGAAACACTCATTCCCTGAAAACCCTTTATCTTTTTGGTTTCACATGGGAATGTTGTATTCTCTCTAAAGAAATGGATGCAAATAGAGAAATATACAGAGCTGAAATTACTCTTATTTCCTGCTAATGCATTAGCTCCTGACAGTAAAAACCCATATTTTGTGAGTGCAAGGAAAGTAGGTACTGTATAAAAGCCCATAATAGACCCAGCTTTAAGGAGAAAAGGAAATACACATGGTAAGATTTCTTCCAGGGCTACAGATGTTGCTTAAGTGGCATCGTTCCAGGGAGATAGTCCTTGAAGGTATTTGTGCTTCAGAAAGTTGCAGGGACAAAGGGATAAATGAACCTTTGCCACAGGCTGTGGCAGGGTAGAAAACGCATGAAGGGAGATCCTGTGGAGCTGCTGACATGCTGTGTGTGGCTTACCTGGAGTACTTTGAGTAATTTATGTCTGCGTCCTCAAGCGTGAATTGCTTTCCAATTCCCCTTTTCTCCCAGGCTGACAGTCATTAGTTGCTGATTTAATTCCTTGGCTGGTTTAGAGTACAGCCTACAGTGGGAAGGGGAGAATCACTACGAAGCATATGAGCCACCTTTTCTGCTCCACATGCTCTGCACAGGGAAAAAAGGGTGCATACATGTTGGCAACATAGCCAGGCATGCCAGAGGTGTGCAGTTATTACCATCCCTCTGTGGGAATGTGGTCCAGTGGCGTTCCAGTAGATGTGGGGTATCCAAACAAAGCCTGGGCTCCTGTTTCAAAAACAATTTTAAAAGAAGTCAATCCACATTCTGCTGCCATTTGTGGCTCATGACAAGACTGTTGTTTCAAAATGCACTGCAGCAGTGGACCAAACGGTTCCTGCACCAGTAACATGTAAACTGACAGATTTTTAGCCAGCTGTTGAACAGGTAACATGTTCTTGGGAACTGTTCAGTCTACTAACCTGCATCCTAGGTTGTGTTATTACACCACTCAAGTACTTAGTGCTGTTGAGGTCAATTTTATACATCAGTGGGTGCACGTTCACCAAAATTAAAGAGTGGCTATTCATCAGGACTACAAGGAGTTAGAAGAAAAAAAAAGGCAGCTGCACAAACAGTGGGGGCTTGTTTTTCTTCAAATTTTTGCCTCAAGGAGGATATCCTGTGAAGATTGGGTAGAGAAACTGGCTGCCTATGGCTTGGACACGTGCAGTCTTTGCTGGGTGCAGAACTGGCTGGGTAGACAGGCCTCTGGTGTTGAATGGAATTAAATCCAGCTGGCGACTGGACACTAGTGGTATTCCGCAGGGCTAGTACTGAGACCAGAACTGTTTAACATCTTTAGTGAGATTTGGATGAGGGGAGAGTGCATCCTCAGTAAGTTCACAGATGACACTAGGTTAGATGGAGGTGTTGATCTGCTTGAGGATAGGAAGGCATTGCAGAGCAATCTTGATGCACTGGATCAATGGGCTGTGGGCATCTGCATGAGGTTCAAGCAGGTGAAGTACCAGGTCCTGCACTTGGGCTGCAGCAACCCCATGCAGCCCTACAGGCTGGGGGAAGAGTGGCTTGAGAGCTGCTCAGCAGAAAGGGACGTGGGGGTGTTGGTTGACAGTCAGCTGGATATGTGCCAGCGTGTGCCCAGGTGGCCAATGGCATCTTGGCCTTTATCAAGAACAGTGGCCAGCAGGACCAGGGAAGTGATTATCCTGCTGTACTCAGCTCTGGGGAGACTGTACCTCAAGTACTGTGTTCGGTTTCGGGCCACTCCAAAAAGGAGATTGGGGTGCTGGAGCATGTCCAGAGAGGGGAAATAGAGGTCGTGAAGAGTCTGGAGCACAAGTGCTATGAGGAGCAGCTGAGAGAGCTGGGGTTGTTTATTCTGGAGAAGAGGAGGCTCAGGGGGGGACCATTATCATGCTCTACAACTGCTTGAAAGGAAAGCACAGCAACGTAGGGGTTAGATTTTTTTGCCATGTATTAAGTAAAAGTACAAGGAGAAATGGCCTTAAATTGTACCAGGAGAAGTTTAGATTAGAAGGCATTGAAATAAGTTTCCCAGGGAGGTGGTAGAGTCACTGTCTCTGAAAGTGTTCAAGAGGTGTCTGGATGTGGCACTTGGGGATGTGGCTTAGGAGTGATAATGGCTGGGTTGACAGTTGGACTAGATGGTCTTGAAGGTCTCTTCAAACCCTGATGATTTTGTGGTCCTGCACTTAATATTCATTGACATCCCTTTCCCTCAGCAGAGGTTCTGTAAGATTTTTTTTCATTACCCAAAACCTTTTTTCCCTTCATTTTAGGGGATTGGTATCTCTAAGGGTTTCAGGATCGGTACCTCCATGAACTTCACTCCTCCACAAAATGTGTTAGAAATTAAGTCTCAAAGATTACAGGGAGGATGTAAGGGGAAGGAACAAAAGGAATAGGCGCACATAGGTTTGTGAGGGCACAGGCATGCATATACACACATATACAGCCCTTCTGGTAACCATGTGGGTCTTGCTTCCTTGGGATACTTGGCTAAAATAGTGAGATCCAGCTACAAAACCCTTTTGTCTTTGTTGTCCTATAGTTTATGCCTGGAAAGGTCCTTTGCAGGATTGTGTGCCAAGTCATATTTTAACTTTCCAAATCAGAAATGAAGGATGTCAACAAATCACCAGAAGGTTCCTGGATGTGTTTTGTCTTGGAGGTAAAGTTTTCCAAGACTTTGGTCTGTAGTGTCCAAATAATGGGTGTTAGGAAATGCCTCTAATTGTGTACTACGTAATTTACCGTGAGTGAAGAGCTGGTGGGCAATGTCTGTGCCAGATGCCTCTCTAAAGATGCCTTGGGTCCCTGACCTCAGCTGCTCCCATGTGCACCATTCAACATCAACCCTTGTTAACCATAAGATTAAAGAAAAATTCCTTTTCCTTGCTGCGGCACCAGAGCTTCCTATGTCGAACAGAGGAAGTAACTAAATTATTTCAGGATAGGGAGCAATGGAAAAGACTGTTACTGTTGTTATTATTATATTCAACTTCAATCACGTTAATATGTTCATGACAAAAAAAAAAAAAAAACAAACCTCTGAAAATTAATTGTACAGGATTTTGTCAAAAGTAAATATAAGAGGAGGCACACACCAGCCTCCTCCCTTTCTCACCTAATATGATTTTTCAGTTCTCCCCCTTATTATTTTTCCAGTTAGAGCCCAGTACAAGAAAGACCTGTTGGAGCAGACCCAGAGGAGGTACACAAAAATGATCAGAAGGGTGGAACACCTCTCCTATGTGAAAAGCCTGACAGAGTTGGGGTAGTTCAGCCTGGAGAAGAGAAAGATCCAGGGAGACATCACTGCAGTCTTTCGAAACTTAAACTTTTTAGCAGGGCCTATTACTATAGGGCAATGGTTTTTAACTAAAAGAGGGTAGATTACAACTAGATATGAATAATATTTTTTTTTTTTTATGATGAGAGTAGTGAAACACTGGAACAGGTTGCCCAGAGAGGTAGCAGATGCCCCATTCCTAAAAACATTCAAGGTCAGGTTGGAGGGGGTGCTGAGTACCTGGATCAAATTGAAAAAGTCCCTGTTCATTGCAAGGGGTGTGGACTACATAGACTTTAAAGTTTCTTTCAACCCATACTATTCCATGATTCTGTCTTTAGTGTTACTTGTAGTATAGGTAATAGTGAAAAGGGGAGATAGGAAAAGAAAAGAAGAAAGAAAAATAAAAAGGGTTATTTTTTAGTGGCTATGTCCCCCTAAGTAATTTGTTTAAAAATTCTGAGACGTATTGGTTGGGGGCAGGTAGCAGGAGGAAATGAGTTATCTTAAAAGACATTAAAATTGCAGAATCAAATTCCAGCTTAGCAAGATTTTTGTCTTTGTGGAAAAGACTTGAGGAACAAAGTAATTATCCTCACTACTGCATTTTAGCTCAGTGTAGAAAGCTTTCACAGTAGACATATCTATTTTCTTTGTATGTAATTATGATCCACAATAGCTCTATCTCCAACAAAACCACTGTTTATTTTGAGTGATTTCAGTGTCTATTGAAAAAGAATAAGTTGTCTTTTTGTGCTTTTATTAAGACTGTAGAGATAAGATGAACCTTGTTAGGAGGGTCCTCTGGACTGAAATAAGTTTAGTCCTCTTATGGTTTTGTTTGTTTACTTGATGAATTCCATTTTTATGTGTTATCTCTCCTCCTTAACTCTGATAGTCCTGTCTCACCATGGCAAAGAAGTCTTGCAGTCCAAGCTGATGAGCCTGCTGTTGCAGGAACAACAAATGCTTCTGATTTGAAAAAGAATGTAAAGCATGCCCAGAGTTTATTGTTCCCTTTTTTTTTTTTTTCTTCCCTCTCTGGTGTTTGATTTCTCTGATTTCTTTATTTGTGGTTCCCCAATGCACTACTGTCAAGCTCATACCCTTACCTAAGCATTTTTAACAAGGATTTGATGAGAAGTCATTCATATGAAGAGATAATTTGTGTTGAACTGTCTCTTATTTGAGGCTCTGTATAGTTTGGAAAATTCTGAGTTTATTCAATCATGCCACAGGAGCCATGATTTCATGGGGCTGCAAAGATATCAGTTTTAGTACCCTGCATTTAGTAAATAAAGCTTTGATTTATTAGTGGGTGGGATTTGGCTCCCATCACAGTTAAACTGGAGTGCTAGTGGTTTGGATGGAAGTGGAGCTCAGCCCAGCAGAAAATGCTTTTGAAAATCCTTGTTTACTAAGAAGTGGTCTGGGAGGAAAATTCCTGATATGACTTGCATACATTTTTGTGAGGTATAATCCCAAATATTAACACTGTGCGAGCCATATGGAGTAAACTGGTGACCATGATTATGAGTTTCTCATGCCTCTATCATTTTATTAGTAAATCATCATGCACTTTGTCTGACTTTTGTTATGTTTTCCCACTTTGCAGTATGGCTTTAACCCCCAGCAGAAGAAGACTGTATAACCAGTGACTTTAGTGTGAGTGAAGCTGTGTTTACACCAGGAAGCTTACTGCCAGAAATTTTAGCAGCATGAAACAGCTGACTTTGACAAGTGGTCAGAAAAAACCAAACTGTGCTATTTGAGCACATAGTTTGTGCTGTCTCCTGGCTGGTTGGTACACTGTGGTTATACAGTACAAAAGTTCTCCAAACCTCCCTCTCTCATTGCTTCCTGCAGGATGTGCTTTTTTGTGGTTTACAAGAAAACAGAGAAGAGAGATAAGGAAATCACAGGTGGGTGAGTGGCTTTCCACATTTTCCTTTCTTCTACACCTTAAATCCCCAGCACCCAGCAGTTACCTCTCCCATGCATGGTCATGGGTCTTGCTCCTACTGATGTCTGCATATAACCAAACTAGACAACTTACCTGGATCTGGCGTAATTTTAACAAAACCACTGCTGTGGCCGAGCTGATGGAATCTTCTGAGAAGAGAAAGCAGCTGGTGCATGCCAGCACCTGGCCAGCAGCAGGGGTGATGGAGCAGGGAAGACCTACCAGCATCCAAGAGGATCAGCAGTGGGGAGAGGATTGTCCAGCCCTCCAGTGCAGGCCACTGGCCTGTGATACTTCTTTAGTCTTGAGGCATAACTTCTTTCTCGTTCTTAAACAAACAGCCTGTTGTACAGAGTGGACAGCAGTGTTTTGGCCTGGTGGTTGTTTTGGAGGTGCCATCAGCAGCTCCCACATGATCACACCGTGCTGAGATGGAGCTCAAGGCCCCCTGTGGCCAGGCTGGGGTGCAGACAGCCAGGCTTGGCATGGGCCATGTCTGGGCTTACCATCCAAAGCAGATACTGGAGCTAGCCCCCTCAACACAGGCCTAGGGCTCCTCTGAGAGGGACTGGGTTGTCTTACTCCACCCTGAAGCCATGGTACATTTAGGATGCTCTTAGCAGAGCAGCTTGCCTGCATCTCTCTGAAGCAAGCAATTTTCATGCTATTGCCTCTTGCTGTGCATTGAGGAGTATTTGGCATAACAAAGATGATGTGGTGACTGGAAGAAGGAAACAAAAGGAGTCATCTGATGGCTTTTCAACAGCAAAGCACCAAGCAGAATAATGGAGGAGTGCTGAAGCTTAGGAAGATCTCACTTTACCACTGTGTCTAACATGGGCTTAATTGTTGCTTTTTTGGGGTACTTTCTTATATAAAGAGCTCAAATATTTATACTGGTGTTGATCCTGTCAAAAGGAAGAGATTAGGTGCTATAAAACATCCACTGGTTCTCATGTATTAACTCTGAACTTCATCACACATTTTTAGTGTATGCAAAAATTCTAAAAAAGAAACCTATCTCATTCAGAGCAAAGAGAATCTGTGGATGCAAGAGATGCCTGTTACCTGTCCTTGTAGCATACAGGAGTGCAAGCTGCCAGTGGAGCAGGTTTGTTTTCATCCAGTCATGGTTATGTTTTCTACCAGCATACAGTGGAACAGCTAAGGACTGATTAGTATCTCCTGGCAAAGGCTGCTGAGACCAGCTTAAAAAGCAATGATGTTCAAGTCATCACAAAATGCTGCATAATCAGAGAGGACTCTTGCTGCTTCATAGCAATGCATAACAGCAAAAGTAATTCTTCCTGAAATAAGTTTTAAATAGTATTCCCTTTGCCATCTTCTGCAGCAGCTTGGGCTGTTTGGAGGGGGGAAATTTGTCTTGAACTTATAGTTGTGTGTTTTTCAGTGCATGGGTACTGGGGACTTTAAAAAAACATCCAAGACCTCAGGCTGAATTCACTGTTGAGTTTTTCAGCAAATACACATTTATGTCTTTATGTCACTTATTTTGTTATGTTTGGGGACCAGGATCACTATTTGACTAATTTATGAAATGTATTCCTGGTGTATTTTTGTTTTGCAACAGTTGAAACCCTACCAGATGGCTCGCTCTGTCTCTTGCTGCATAGCTAGGACAGGTTTTTGAAATAAACTACCTGCTCTCCATGATCTTTCCTTTTTGACTCTACAAAGAACTGCCATTTTTAAAGAGGATGTGAGAGAGGACAGGTTTATGTGCTGTGCATGGGGACAAGCTGTTAAAAGTGTAAAATTTTATAGAAGCATCATCTCTTGTCCTCATTTGGTGGCAGGTGTCAGCCTGGTGATTTTCAAAAGGCCAGAGACCCATGTTAGTGTCACCTCCCTGCCCTTTCCTCTGCCCCAGAGACTCTCCCATCCCATTCACCATTCAAAGTGCTACTGAGGGTGAAGAGGGAGACACCATCAAAAAGGAGGAATTGCTCCCAAATCAGGACAGTTTTTTGATGATTTCCAGAAATTGTGTGGATTGTGGTTCTGCTTTGCCAGAACAGGTTTCCCTGGCTGAGCCTGGCCAACTTTCTCTCCCTCATTGCTGCTGGTGTCTGTCCCCCTTGCAACATCTGTGTTTTCTGAGACCTTGTGCTATTCAGAGCACGAGATGTAATCAGGCTTAAAAGAGAAAGAGATTAGCCAGTTTCCTGAAATTTGTCTGTTGGGACCCGTACAGCAGTTGTTAAAACTTTGCATTGTGAATCTGGGCTATGAAACAGTTGTCACTATGTTAAATGTGGCCAAGAAGAATGAGCAACCACAAGAGAAGCATAATAGTATATTCTGAAAAAAGGTGAGGCTCATTTAGCATAGCCATTTTTTATTCCATAATAAGGAGACACCCTGGGTTACAGTACTATGAACTTATTCTTTTGAAAATATAGTTAGATATGGTTGTTTTATCAAGATTCCCTCCTCTTTTTAGGGATGCCTGATGTGTCTGTGTGTAAAAAAGATAAAACTGGTTTTACCTGCCCCAACAGAGCTAGCTGCAGGTATGTGAAATAGGTGGTGTTTGCGATGTGACAGCAGATCTTTTTCTTGCCTTTTGTAAACACTAAAAATAAGGTTCTACTGGTTTATCAGTGCTAAATATAAGTAAACTCCTGATTCTGATATATCTCAAAATCTTTATTGCATCAGCCATTTTTCATGAGAAAAACACATGCACAATCCAGGTGTTCCTAAAAAAAATCAGAATTTATAGCCTTATCTATCTAATGTTACCTTGCACAAGTGGATATTTCCAGCTGCAGTAAAAATTTCTGATGAACACTCTAGTCAGCTCTTATTTTGAATCTCTGAAGTGAAAATAAGAACATAACCTAAAATAATGAAAAATTCAGCATTTCAAAGTTCCCAGTCTGGGATTTGCATTAAATCACTGAATAAAAGGACTCTTCCCAGTTACTTCAGTAGTGTCTAGATAAGAATTACATAATCTGTGGCTCTTAGGGTATCTTTTCCTGTGTAAAAGAATAATAATAATGAATATTCACCTTCAATACATATTCAGGTGTTAGAGGATGTCACCATAAAAATGGATGTTGTTCATAAATAGATTTCGACATGCATGCGTGCTGTGGGCTTCAGTTCCAGTAAAAAGAATGGAGGCACTTCTATTGAATAGTAAATGAATGTTGATAATTTTATATTTAGAAAATGTTATGCACTTTACAACTGTGAAAGTTCCAACTTGGGCTCACTGATGTCCTAAATAGTTGCCAACTTATAAAATGCTGGGTTAAACAACCAAATACCACCTTAATATCTCTGTAATTGTATAGCCAATCACAATCAGTGTACTAATCACTGTTAGAAAATCTAACACTTCCTGTTCGAAATGTTATCCCAATTATTAACATAATCAATATCACATGTAGCAGTAACAAATGATTATAATGAAAGGACATGTAGCACTGGTGGAGCAGTGTGTGTCCCCAGATTCGCTACAAACATTTGCCTCTTGAACTAAAGCACTACTTCTTTGGAATTTTGTTGGAGTTTTTTAATTAGCTTATTTTCTAAAGGTCATAGCCCTCCACTTTTCTGCCTCCCTTCGCCCGCCCCAGGCTGAGGGGTAGAGAGGACAATTAAAGCAGGTATGGGGGTTTTTCACCCCTTCTTATTTTCCAGCACAGCTTCTGACCAACTCATTATTCCATCTGGGACTGAAACATTAGATTTTGGGAGGGAATTTGTCAACCCTTGGACTTTCCACAACAGTAGAAAGTATGGCAGGTGTGTTTTAATTGAATTCATGAAGAGAAATCCTCACTTTCTCTATGGCAATAGCTGGTAACTCCCCATCCAAGTTCTAGTGCCAGGTGGGGAAGGTCTATATAGACAAACAGAAGATATTGTGTGTCCTAGTGAAGCTCACAAACTTGTCTGCATAGCTCAGACTGAAGTCAGTGGCAGCATTTTTCACTTGGGTCTAACCTAAAATGTGTTAAAACCTTAGTATTATTTCCTCCAAGCATGTAAGAATTATCAAGAAAGACAATTTGTTTACACACAGAGATTAAAATAAAAACATTATTTTCCTGATGTTGGACTTGCACATTGGAGCCTGTGCTTCCTTCAGTGAGATGATATCTGATATTGCCATGTGAACAGAAGCATAAAATCCTCTCATGAGATTAAATAGCACGTATCTGTAGGTAGCATTATGTTTATTAGATTTTTCTCTGTTAGTGCATTTTCCTCTCTCTTTCCTGTTGCTTACTGTGGAGTGGAAAATGCGCTGATTCAACACCCATTCACATAACGGTTGTTATACTCCCTGATATTATAATTGGCAAAATAATTAAGTTATGCTCACTACAGAATTACAACAGGGTGAAAATCGCCTTTAAATTTAGCATTAGGATGCAGGAAAGGAGCTAACACTCGAGGTTCCTTCTTCAGTGGAACATCTACCTACGTCTGCACACCTGCCTCTACACACCTACCTCTGCAACACTAAGTCCTCCAAAAATGCACTTTTGAGGACTGAGGGGCAAATTAGAGACTGTGTTTGCTCTGGGACTCATGAAAGCCATGGGGAGGTGACAGCCTCGGTGCCGGAGAAGGGGGAGAGCCTGGTGTCTCCCCACAGTAACTGCTGTGAGCAGGGAACTTCACACCAGTGGGACAGACTTCAGAGGCAACTTGCTCGATAATGATTCAATACCCAGGCTAAGGGAGGTGCAGGAACAGCAGCAGAGAGGAACTCTCTGACCCCCTCCTGCCCAGGATTTTCCAGCAGGTCTCAGCTCCTGCCTCAGAGACTCCTCTAAGGAGAGAGGTCTTCATGAATCACCAAGTGTCAAGGGCATGGTTAGAGCTCAGTAAATAATAAATGGTCCTTGTAATATTTAGATCATTTGGGGAAGTCTGAGCATTTTGTTACACCAGGGATGGAAATGGATTAGCACAAGGATTTAGAGGACTTGGAGTATTTTCTTTCTCTGCAGCCCCTGTGAAATAAATGCAGTAGTCCCAAGAGATGCGTGAATCCCCATGTGATTTTAGTTTCAAATGTTAGGATGCTCCTACCTTTGATCTGTAAAAAAAAGAGCTAGAAAACTATCTGATGCCTTTGGTACAGGCATTTTCACAAGATGTCCAGTAGTTCCTTCTAGGACTTTTAGTGTTAACAGCTGAAGGACATCTAATAGAACATCTATTTAACCATGTCACACTTTTAATAGACATCTGGCTAAAGTTTGATTCTGCATGAAAGGAATTGCATTGGATGCTTTTCATGTTCTCCAAATAAGTTTCTTTGTCCTTATTAGATATTCATCCTGATTTTTCTCAGTAATATCAGAGGTAAAACTGGGCACTATTTGGAGGTATCAAGAGGAAAAAGGATGGTCTAGGGTATTTACATGATGTAAATTTGTGCAAATAACAGGATTTGTGGCTTCCTCTCTCAGCTTTGCTACATGTTTTCCAATAGTTTCCAGGGAAAATATAACTGAGTTAGAGGAACTAGGAGAACACTTTGCTACTTAGAAAGGGAATCAAGAGAAATTACAAGCCACAAGCCATCAGCAACAGACTTTGGATAAAGACTCATGAAAAAAATTATAATGATCAAAGAAGTTGCAGAATGAACCACCCATTCCACTCAATTTCTGCAGCACCATGGGTGAAGCACATTTTTTTCTGTATAGGCAGCAAAAGTTTTGCTTACCTACACGGCTGACTGGGTGGAAAAAAGACCTGAGTGGTGTGACATTCAGCTCTGTGACTGTAGCTGCCAAATACTTTAGGTTAGACATTCTACCTAATAATTCAGAGTCTTGTATTGCTGTGTTCTCTGAAAATAATTCAAGCCTTGTTGTATTGGGTGTAACAGCCGCAATAATAGAGTCCCTTCAATCAGCTCAATTGAAGATGATGACCGTGATTAAGTGAATGCAATAGAAGAGATGAAGCGACTTACCCAAGATAGTAACATCAGCTACAGACACCAGGTCTCCTGGCTCCCAGCCCCAGTGCTGCTCACTAGACACCAGGCAATAAATGTCAGTCACGCAGGCAGGGGTAATGGCTGGGATAAATTAAATGACTGTCAGAAATAAATTTTCATGCTGAATTTGCATAGTGTTGAGGACAAACAATTGACAGCAAAATGGGGCATCACAACCCCAGTCTCAGAGACTTTAAAGTTAGAAGAATAAGTTAGATCATTGAGCCTGACTTCCAGAAGACAGGATTTCACCTTTTCACGCAGCTAACCCAGTATGGAGTTTAAAGTTAGTTTTGATTCATTTTCAGTTTTCAGTTTTAAGCTTTCACCTAGCCATCTCAATTCTGAGTTTTCCATTTGGATCAAAACAGAATCTGTGTGATTTCTTAGAAAGGCACACAGATTTCCCCATCTTCCTGGTGATAAAATCTGTTCTTTTGAGGAACGTGACTCATCTGCAATCAGAGAGCTTCCACAGTGATGGTGAAATGTTAGCTGGCTTTGCAGGTCCTGGCTAAGTTGCAAGTTAATACCTTGCTCTCCTTGTGCCTTGGAGCAAGCTCCTGAGTGTACCATTATCGGTATTCTTCTGCCCAAAGGCAACAGATAAGGATTGTCTGTTTTCTGGGATTACTCACTGTCTGAACAGCAGAGGTATTTGGAACATTTTGGTTCTGCTGCTGGTCAGGCTGAGTTGCCAGAACCCAGTCAGTAAGGAAACAGAAATCAGATTTGTAGAGAGCAAACTCCACAACACTAAACCCTCAGGTAGCCTGATGAAATAGTTAAAGGGTCTTGCATCCACATCAGTGCTTGATGAGTGGGGAGACAAGTGGGTATTGGTTAATCCTTGTATCTGGCTTCTTCTAAATGTTCATGCCCTGTGGATAAAATCTTGACCTCAATAAAGATGGAACCATGTTTGCCTAATGGTGAATAGTGTCCAGCCCTGCATACTAATCAGTACAGCGATCACCCTCAAGTGTCTTCATCTTCCTGCAAGACCCATAACTGGAATATTACAGTGTTATGGGGGTGCTCTCATTAAGTGCATAGAGCATGGATCCTCAGTGGCCAGCTCACACTTAGGAGTGGTCCCAGTTAGGGCCACACTGATAAGAACAGGCAGCTGGCTGTGAAAAGCACTCCCAGAGCACCTACCCTGGCTTTCCCTGCTCCTCTGCTCAACAGAAACTCTTGTCTCCAAAGCAGTTCACCTCCCATGTTCCAGCAAAATCCCTCTTGCTTTCCCTCTTTGGATGAAAAACCCTGAGAAGTTTCTCTTAGAAACTCAACTTGTTTATTACTTTTCAAGATGTCTAGTTATTCAGTTAAATACAAATAATAAGTAATCTCTATAGCAAAGGGAAAAAAAGGCATTCCAGCTGCCTGAAAACCCTGAAAAGGAGTAAAAAGAACTGAAAGTGTCTTCTTAAATTGCATTTGTGGCAATGGATCCTTGTGCATACTATCACGGGTAACATAATGCAAATTGCCAAGGCTGACAAAGCTGCTGTAGAGCCAGAAGCTTTGTGTTTTCAATCCTCAAGTGGAATGGAGATTGATCTGATCTCCCAGCTTAGTAGTTAAAAAGATTTTGCCAATCTTTTTTCCTTATCAAATCAAAATAAGAGTGACGCATTCCTTTATAATAATGTAGGAATGTAAATATATATAAATTTGAAGTATAACCAAATTAATTACTCTAAATGGAAGCATAATACCAAGTAAATACATAAGGAAACAAAAGCATTAATTGATTGGGCTTCTTTTTGTAGTGAAACTGTTTGCAAGGATTAACAGCTCCTTTCTGAAACACTGAACCCTGACACGATGTTTACATTTCCATATATTTTTAATGATCACATAGTTTATCGTTTGAATAAAACAGCACCATATGCTTCAGCTGTATTAACTTCTGCAAACATTGAACACTAAATATGGAATAAATTATCATGTAAAGATCATTAATATTGGCAAGCCCCTCTAATATGCCATGTCACTTTAGTTTTAATATGCCAGGACTTTGCTAAAATGAAATGCCTCTTTTTATTTACTACAGAGTAAAACTGTTTAATAAAAACTCAGAGAAAAAAGCATAGACTAGACACAAATGTCTTAATTTTGTTTAAAAAATACAAAGAACTTTTATACTTTCTAATAGAAATAAAATCATTTTAATGGCTTGGATTTGCAGCAGGATTTTTTTTTTTCAAGTGCAAGTGGAAAATTATGTTATTTAGATCTGCTTTCAGAGCAAGGAAGAGAACTATGCAATAATAAATGCAGCATAGACTGTCTGTACTTTGACAGCTAGGATGGGCTCTGTAGTTTCACTGAAGCACCTGAAGGAGTAAACCTGCTGGAAAGGTACTGAAAAGCCAGTTTCTTTAATAGCAGGCTATAAATGGAATTATTTTTCTAGCCTGAGTCTAATGGTAGATGGTGCCTTTAATTTTAGAGTTAGCCAACAAAGCCTAGAAACAATTTTCAGTAGATGACCAGGAGACTTGCATGTCCACAGGACTCCAGGGGCAGATTTTGGTGAAAAACTGTCTATCTAGCACTCTTCTGTTAAGGAAGGACTTTATTCTTGTCAATCTCCTGGCTTTTGTGGTTCGGCCCTTGGATTGCAAGTTAGTGAGAACATTTTGTGGGATAGGTAAGGAAGTCTGGAGCTCTGTTCAGCTTCTTCTGATACTGCCAAGCAGACCTTGACACCAAATATGTCTTTCAAAGAAATGACACTTAAACCAAAATCTTGATCTGTAATGGGATACTATCTAAATCCTATAATGGAAGTAATTTACCAGATTGGTTTGGAGGCATATTAAGGCAATATAGGAACCACGGTCTGCATCACTGATAATGTTATCCATGCACTTGCTAGTCCATTAGCAGAGTGATTCATCTGAGACCTGCAAAAGGGCCAGTGCACACTCCCAAGCATGCAAACATCCAGACAAAATAGATCACAGAAGCAACTAAGCAGCTGTTCCCTTTCCTGCCATACCTGCTGCTGCTGTATGATGGAGCAAATGGTCATTGGGGTTCCTGCTTTTAACAAGATTGTATGTGCCTCTTTGAAAAGTGCCTTTTGAGACGGTTATGTTTTCCTAGCAGATACTACATGTAGCTGCATTCCCCAGGCTTGCTTTTCAATTAAGGACAAATCTCGAACAAACTATGTCGCTGCAACCTACTGAACTTAACCTGGCATTAGCCAGCATTAGAAAGGCATGCTCTGGTAACTTCAGCAGGCAGAGGAGGTTATTTAAGGGAATGCCTTCTCCATCTCACATAATCACTGAGATTATTCCTTGCTATCTTTTCTTTGTTCTCTCCACCCAGAACTCAACTGCAGCTGCAGAAACACCAGCTGTGTTGGCAGGGGCAGGCACAGCTTCAGGATGGGGGCTGCTGTGAGGAGGGGGGTGCAATGGGCCCCCCTGCAGCTTAGAAGGAGGGTGCTGAGATGGGGAGCAGTGTCAAGGGTTGATCACCCCATTCCTTGCTGGACTAGCCGGCAGGTTTTAAGGTCAGTGTCCAGTTCAGCTGTGGTTCAGGGTTAAGGAGCCCAAAAGAGACTGGTTTCTTTTCAGTGCCTGGTTTATAACCAGTTGTGTCAGTGCAATATGAATATGTGTGTAATACAATAAACAGGGTCAGTCTGTTCAAAGGGAGGGCTTTTTAAAGGTAAAGTCAGAAATAAGAACAGTTCATCAGCCTGAGTATATCTTAAAACTCTACTTCAAATACATATACATAGCAATGCTCAAATAATCCCTGAAGTGCCTGTAGTTTATTGAGTCCTCCTGAGTATCACCATCCCTGTGGTCAGGTAGAGATAAGTGGATTAGTTCTGGATATGAGCATCTGAACTTATATTTCACTGCTCAAATTCATACCTGCTAAATTTGAGTCTATCCTCTTGTTGTAGGGTTCAGCTATCTAAATTTGCTATGGTTTAACCTGTCCAAGATATTTTAGGTAAAGAAAAAATCCAAAACAAAACCACCTCGGGGGGAAAAAGATGTTCTTTACGTTTGATAGAGCAGGGAAACCTCCTCTAACATCTGGTAATATTTTTGCTGTTCATATCTATTTGTTTTCAGCTATCAAGAAACACTGCTTCATTCGGTGTGGCCAGAGTGCTGACTCTCACGTTAATTGGTTTTATTCTGCCTGTCTCTATTCATCTGCATGCCCCCAGTAATTCTGACATTGGTTTCAACGTTGTAGGCAGGCTTTCTATCTGCTTCTCATGGAAGAAATAGAGGTGACAAGCTGCCTTCATCATTATTGTTCCACAGCAGTATTAAATGCACACATGAGTCTGACTCAGTATTCTGCATTGCTTGACACTTGTTTTTTACCTAACACTTGGGTGGCTGATAACGGAATATGATATCTAGAAAAAATAGATACGCTTAATCTCTATTTTTGTATCAGGTTCTTTTTCTAATGCTTTCTCTTAACAACAAGAGGTAAATGCTTCCACCAAAACAGGTACATCTCTGCCTGGTTCAATCCAAAAGAGTTTTTCTTTGCCACCAGCCAGAACCTTTTCACTTGTTTTGGTTTATATCTTAATCTTACTTTTCTTCCTGAATACTGGACATCGATTTGGCTGTTGATTTTTGCTATAGTTGTCTGCAAATTCATCTTCTGCTTATTGTGGAGTCTGTCTTTGATTTTGCATATTTTTCCCTGCTTACTCCTTGCCTGTAATATGAAATTCTCTGTAACACCAGGGTATCATTCGCTGGCTTCAAGCTGGATTACACTGCCCTTCTGAACAGGAAAATTCTGAAAGTTGTTCCAAATTCTAAAACACAACTTTGTGTGTTTTGAGTCATCTGGTCATTTAGGCCATGTCAGCTACCAAAATAGCCAGTGACCAGATTTGAGGAGAATGAAATCTGTCATCTCCTGACACGACTCTTTGCATAGAGATACAAGGTCTGCAGCATAGTGTGGAGCAGTCCCAGGACAGCAGCCCACACTGCTGCTCGGAGCAGGTGCCATCAAGGTCAAGAAGTCCCTGTGACCTGAGCTTGACCTTGCCCACTGGCCTGTATCAGCATCTGCCAGATGTGTGCTCAGATAAGCTTTGGGCAGGAGTCCTTCCCAAGGCAGCCCTCCTTTTCAACACCTCTGCTCTCTCAAAGTCCTACAGCGTGGCCCAACAGGAGGGTTTGGGGCACCTGGCCCCCACATGCAGAGAGCAGTGCCCAGTGAGGGTGCAGGTCATGCTGGCAACCCTGAGTTCCACCTCAGAACAGTACTGAGCTCTTCTGGCACCTGCTTTTTTTTAACCATGCCTTGTTCACTTTCAGGCAAAGTTCTTCAAATTCTTGCATTAAGGTTCCACTGTCAGTTACACCTGCCTTAATTGGAAACTGCTAGAAACAGTCAGTGCTCCAGAACCTGTTATTGTCATAAATCAAAGTGCTTCCCGGAAGTCCTCCTTTTGTCAGGTCTCTTTAAATTTTTGCTCTGACCACTGGGCCGCCCGGAGGCCTGGCAGGCAGCTGGCTTCAGTGCCCCAGCAGCAAGGCAGTCTGAGGCTCAGCAGGCTGTGTGAGCTCCCCTGGAGCTCTGTGCCCGCGGCTCCCAGCGGAGCAGGCTGCAGTCGCGTGTCGCTGAGCAACCGGCGAGAGTAAAGAACCAGAGAGGGATCTCGTGGTGTCTCAGTTCCCAGCTTTATTCTCTGCCCCAAGGGGACAAGAGGGATGCAGATCTGGAAAGAGGACAACCAAAAGGGACCCTGGATGGCCGCTACTGTTCCTTTTATAGAGGGGGCGGAAACGGGGAGGAACAAAGGGACAGACCAAAAGGAGAATGACAAGGGGTGACTGTAACCAATGGAAGGGGATTGAGGGAGGAACTTATTTGAACCAGCCAATGATAAGTGTAACTGCGCAGAACTTTCCAGAACATAATTGCATAAGCAACGAGACTATTGAATAGGCATGAACCTCTAAACCAATGAACAGCTAAACATCAAGGAAACATCTAGAATGGGAGGAGGAGATGCTGCCAAAGGATACACCCAGTGGGGTGTGGGCTTAGACTTCCATCCCTCCCTCGGATCCTCCCTCAGAGTCACTGTCCTGGGCAGGGAAATCCACCCGCTGGATGTCACTCAGCCCCAAGGTGGGCTGGGTCAGCTCAACATTAAGTCAGCAGGTACTTGCAGATTTCCATGCTGTTTCAGCTCTGGGTGAGCTTTTAAAGGCTATGTAATGTTTGAAATTGCTTGGAGCAGCAGCTGCAGTGTATGGCACACAAACCGGAGGAGCCTGTGGTTGAGGCAGTTCAGATGGCTGGCGAGCTGAGGCACCACCCCAGAGTGAGCTAGCCCACAAGGAGGAGGTTCGAGAGCCTGCAAGGCTATTGGCAGTTCCTGGTTTCTGCCGGACAACAGGCTGAGTACTCTGCATCTTCCTATAGTTTCTGCCCTGAAATCCCAGTTTGGGTGTCAGGTAGCTGTTGTGTGCATCCCACCCAACGGGAGCCCTCATGCAAAGCTCCAGCTAGTTCTTCTGGACTTCAGGTGGATTTCCCCAAAAATAAAGCTGCTCATTGAGAGATATGCCCTCACTCAGGATTTGGAAAAGTCAGTGAAAGAGGTTTCTTTCAGAAAAAAGTGTCTTTGGTTATAAGGTTTCCCAAAGAGCTGGAAATGCAATTTTCATTGCAGCTCTACAGAGGTTGAAAACCATGGGTTCCACCATCTCCCATCGGGTGTTCCTTTCTGGAAGGAAAGATCCACAGCCTTTGTTTGTCACACACAAAGACATGTGGTGCTGCAGCCAGTAACTGTAAATGGCCAGCTGACCTAGCCCAAGGCTGCTTCTTATTAGCACCAGCATAGCTAAATTAAGAGCCCAAGGAGGATATGCCATAGGAAACATGGGAGAAGACAAAGGGTTGATGGAGCAAGAGAATTAAGGAGTGGCAGGATTGTGTTCATCTGGTGATCTCCAGCCATTTGCTTCCCTGGTGATGGCCGGGCCCTCAGTTTTAGTGAGGTATGTTCTGTGCATGATTCAGGAACAGTGAAAGACAAAAAGAAGCAGTCTCTTCAAGATACCTTGTCTCTACTGTGATCACAAAGACAGGAGAATGTGGAAGGAGAATGGTTTATAAGGTTATTCTGGATTTTCTACTATGTTCTGACGACATGGGCCTTGCACCTGCCAGAGTCTCACCAAATGAGAGAAGCTTCTGATTGCTATCAGGATATCCTAAGCATCTGTCTGAGCTGCGGGGTTGAGAGCCATTCATCAGAATCACAGAATTGTTTGTTTTGGAAGGGAGCTCTGGAGCTCATCTAGTCCAAGTCCCCTTCCAAGGCAAGGTCACCTGGAGCAGGTGACACAGGAATGCATTCAAGTGAGTTTTGAATTGTTTCCAGAGAGGGGGATTCCATAACCTCCCTGGGCAGCCTGTTCCAGTGCTCTGCTACCCTCAATGTAAAAAAGTTCCTCCTCATGTTGAGGTGAAACTTTTTGTGTTTTAGTTTATGGCCATTGCTCCTTGTCCTGTCACTGGGAACCACTGAAAAGAGTCTGGCACCATCCTCTTTACAAAGGGTCACTCCCTTTCAGCTTGTGTCAGCACTCATTTCTTTTCTCTCTAAAAGGAAATGACAACCTTGATATCTTTCCACTTCTGGGTCTTTGCCAGTATTAGGATTTCTAGAGAGAAGATCAAAAATATTAATTGAAATTAATTCTATTGTGTGTATTTTGCCATCAAAACAAATAGAGTTACTTCAGATTTCTGGGAAATAGATATTCTGATTTATTTTAGCTGTCTGGGCAATGACTTACTGGCTGATTCAAAATGAATGATTCTCAGCTTGAGCTACTGATGGGAATTTCTCATTACAATCACAAGTGAGGGAGGGAATTTACATTCTTAAACATACTGATATTAACCAAGCCCAAGCCTTGCCTGTATTGGTCATGCAGAAACAGGGCTGACAGCTGCCTGTAGAGATCCCCTTCCCCAGCAGCCTCCTGCCCACAGTCTCCAGTGCTGTCTGGAGCACTGCAAGCCCAACCCTGCCATGCTGTGCTGGGAAGCTGCCTCTTGTGAAAGAGGAGCACCTGGCATGAGCTGTGCAGGCACATGCAAACCGGCAGCCAACATGTGAGAACTTGTTAAACTGCTGTGAGGTTAATTTTTTCCCCTTCCTCTTAAGAAAAACAAGTCTTACTTTTTTTTAAGTCTGACAGGTAGTAGTGACAAGATGTCATTTTTATTCAAACCAGAGTGACAGGTGTAATTGCAGCTGTGGGCCATGATTTTTCTGTGCAGTACTGGTTACTGTAAATAATGCAGCATCACGTGTAAGCCTTATGTTTAGTTGCTGACACTTAGATCTGTGAACTGTGAACACTATGAACATGGTGGCATTAGCACATGGCAGAGTGCTGAGAGTACAAGCATTTCTGAATTTTTATGTGCTGAAGTGTAAGTACTTTTCCCCCATGGATTTAAAGTAGATTTCTCTGTGTATTGGCTTCTGCAGGCCGGAAGATTGCTTTTATGGTTGAATAGGAAGGTTTAGGTGATCAAGAGCTTTCCAAGGCTGAGCTTATTTGCATTTCCACATTATATTTCAAGTACAGTAACTAACCCAGAGTAGTTTGCTATTGCTGAGACAGCCAAATGAATGGCCATAAAGCTGGTGGTCAGTTAACACCCTGTGGAAGGTCACCACATATATGTACATTAGTATGTGTATTACATATAGGTCACCCTTGGGAAATTTGGTTACTTATTCAAAATCCAATATTGGAGAGCTCTTGTATTGTTGTAAAATGGGTATTAGCACTGATGTGGTAAATTCAGCCATATGGTCTGTCCATATGCTCTGTCTGTAGTTTACAGCAGTTTACAGTACCTGTAGGATTCAGTCATTTACTTTTTCATTTCTTATAACTTTTTCCATAACTTACTTTGGTAATGAGATTTTTTTGTTTGTTTGTTTGCTTGTTTGTTTTCATAAGTGCGATTTCAGTGGCAGACAGTATTTCCTCCTCTCTTTTGGAAAACCAGAACAACTGAGAGGTTGGGTTTTTACCATTTGGCAGGAGAGCAAAGAGCCCAGCCACCACAGTTAGAAAGGGTTGTAGTCAATCTTGTCGAAGGGTGATCCTGAGGAAGATCCCGGACAGTCCAAGGCTGTAAGTCTCTGTTTCTGTCAATGCTAGGAACAGCTTCAGGATCAAGTTTCTGATATTGGGGTTTTTTATTTACCAGTTAGGAAGTAGCTGTAAAGTGTGGTCTGAACTCTCCATACAGAAAGTTTCCAGAAAGAATACAAAGCTCTATGCAAATTGCAGGGCAGTGCCATGTTGAGGTCCTGTGCCTGAGTGCAACACAGCTCTGGTCCTGAAATCATACGTTTCTAAAAACAGAAAAAGAGGATGTGTGCCTGACAGCTGTGCATGCCTGGTCCTTCCCCTGGCAGCCTGACCAGAAAGCATCTGCTGAACAGGAAGGTGGCCCTGTGCTGATGCATCCCTCAGCCTTACTGTCACCGAGCCTTTACTTTCTAGGAAGACTCACCTGCACACTTATTTTTCTTAATAGCTTTCCAATTTCTTTCTACAATGGATCTTTCTCCCCCTGCCCATTTCTCATTGCCTAAGTCCTCCTCTTTGGCACTCCCACTTCTCCTTGAGGCCCTGAGCTTGCAGCTCACCTCAGAGGCCCTTCCCACTGGGAGGTGACTGGTGTCACCACTGTCCCAGCCCTGCTGAGACCTCCCAATCCTGCAGCGCCTAAAGTGCAAAGAAGAGGAAGTGCCTGGGAGAGACAAAATCCAGACACCACTGCTCTTTCTCCACTCACAAAAAGCCCCCCCTCTAGGCACAGTTCAATAAATGAAGAGTGGCCTTACAGCTGTGGATCTAGGTTAGGAGGTAGGGTGTGCAAACTAAAAAAAGCTCTACTTAATGCTTCCCAGCACTGACAAGATGCTCTTCCTGTATAGCACTGAGCTATATGAAGTTTCTGACCTGTAAGGAATAAAACCCAGCAAAACCATGAACCAGGGTATAGTGCCCCTGAAAATGAAGTCTTGTAGAAAATGCTTTTTCTTAATATATTCTTTTGAAAAAGCAAGAAAAATCTTTCATAGTTCAAATCACAAAGGTTCTAGTGTAGCTCTATGTCTCAAATTGTGATTTCTTTGCACTGGAGAGACACTGTTCACTGCAGTTGTCTAGATGTAATGAAATATCAATGAAAATGGGCAGAGTTTGGAATCTGTCCCTTGCCTTGTAAAATCAGGCAAACCATCCTCAAAAAATGCGAAAGTTAAAACTAAATTCTTAACTTGCTGTTATTTCCAGCAATAACAATGACATTAAGAATAATCCCGAATGCCTCCAGAGGGTCAGTTCAGATAAGCAACCAAAAGTTCATTTGATACAATCTGAAAAGTTTATCTAAACCTCTTGTGTCTACATAATTGAGTTTGAAATCTTGCAAGCACAGCCTTGTTCCTTATAACATGTCCCGTATCTTCTATATGTCTGTAGTTTCCAAAATGTTAATCTCCAATGACCCAGAATGAGTCAACAACGTTCACAGTCATACGTAACACTGGCTCTGTTGAAATGTGGCATTCCTGCTGCCTTTATAAATGGCACCGGCACAGCATAAACCTGGAATGAGGATTCAAGATGCAATAATGTTTTATGCTTCTTGGCTTAGACAGTATCTTCTGATGTCCTGCACAGCACACAACACCAGGTTTCAAGTGACTAGTTTTAATCAACCGATCGATGTGATAATCAAAGTATGGCCTCAATTAAAATACCAGAATATCAAATGTTATATTCAGCTTCAAACTCCCAACTCATATTAACCTCACCTGTTGTTTTGTAAAGTTTATTTTCCCAAGCTTCCTTTGGAAACACATGGTAGTTTTTTTTCTCAAAGCACTTGGCACTAATTCATTCCTTCTAGCCCATACATCAATAAAATTAATCATAACCTCATCTTACAATGACACAGTTCTTTTCATGATAGCAGGTCTCTGTTGATGTACAAGTGCTAAACCAAGGGAGTACTCATAGATGCATAGAAGGCTTGGGTTGAAGGTGACCTTAAAAATCACTGAGTTCCAACTCATCTGCCATGGGCAGGGACATCTTCCACTAGACCAGGTTGCTCAGAGACCCATCCAAACTGGCCTGGAACACTTCCAGGGATGGGGCATCCACAGCTTCTCTGGGCAACATGTTCCAGTGCCTCACCACCCTCACAGTAAATAATTTCTCCCTGATTTCTAATCTAAAACTACTCTCTTCCAATTTCCATCCGTTACCCCTGGGCCTATAACTACATGCTCTTCCCAAATGTCTCTCCCCATCTTTCTTGTAGAAACTCCCTTCATGTGCTAGGAGGCCTAAAGGTCACCTGAAAGCTTTCTCTTCTCCAGGCTGAACAATCCCAATTCTCTCAGCCTTTCCTCATTTGAGAGGTGTTCCATCTCTCTAATCATTCTCATGGCCCTCCTCTGGACTTGCTCCAAGACATCGATGTCCTTCCTGTGCTGGGGACCCCAGAGATGGATGCAGCTCTTCAGGTGGAGTCTTATGACTAAGCAGCCTTCATTCTCTGTGCTTCCCATGGACATCCTGGACTCTCCCATGCACTGAAGCTGGATAGTTTGGAACCAAGATATTTCTCAAATGGGCAGAGGAGCCTGCCAGTGCTCTGCTACCTGGTGGAGGTTCCTGCCCTTGATTAGACAGCATTGTGTTGCCTGTGCTTCCAAGAGAGCTCCAGGAGATTGTTGTTTGCCTACTGAAGTGGTACCTGATGAAAAAGGGTTTCCATAGGCCAGTCAGCAGAGCAGAGGGTTGCTAATTTAAGGAGAGGGGAGAAGGAATCCAGGCTGTAGAGCCTCTGCCTTGCCTGCAAGCCTGCTAAATAGCCCATTTTGCAACACCCGGAACTGGCAGTTCTTCCAGGCATGCTTGGTGTTAGTTGTGTACCATCTCTTTTTGCCCCTGCATACCCAGTGTCCTTGTGCCAAGCCCTGTGTGTCTGGCAGTGGTAGTCTGCCTCTCTTATCCATCTGCAAGGTGAGACAGGCATTTCAAGTGCAAGCTGTGTGCTTGACTCCTGTGAGACACTCCAGTTTTAAAACCCCTTTTGGCAGCCTCAACAACATCCTCCTAAACAGTTTATTAGGTGCTGAAAGATGGTGGCATTGGCTGCTTTTAAAATGTTTACTCACAGCAGTATAGGCGCCTCTGCTTGCTGTTATCATCCCGCCCTCAAAATGGAAAATGTCAGTAGCATCTGCTTGATGGACTTATCTGCCTGATTCTGTGCCTAAAGTAACAAGCAGCAGATTTAAATGTAATTTAAGTGGCGCATAAGTAAAACACAGCAAGACCACTAATATTTACAGGAATCCTTTTTAGTTACCTAGAAAAATTGGGCCCTTCTGATGCCGGGGGAAAGAGGAACTTGCTGTGTGCACCTCCACCCACGCCAAGTCCTTTGGAAGGAAGAAGGAGTGTGTGCCAGTGTTTTTGGGCAGCTTGCAGTAGGGACAGTGTATTTGCTGCATGCCCTTTGGCAAACAGCCCTGAGGAAGCAGTGCGTGGCAGACCTGTGGCTTTGTGAGGCCCCTTCTTGTCTCGAGGTGTGATTGCCTGCTGCTGTCAGATGACATCTTCCTCCTTTTCAAAGCAGTCCACCAGAAGGACTGAAGGACTGGCACTGGCTGCACCCTGCTCTGCCACCTTCTTTCCAGCAGCTGCAGCCCAGGATTCCCATCCTTCCTCCCTGGTTCTGCAGCCAGGGTCAGCACCCATTCCTCAGATGTGCATTCAACCTTACTACTGTAGGAGTAGGGTGGGAGGAGGATGTTACAAATTTATTCCACCCTGCCTTATAATAAAAGCTAGGAAGAGAGGAAAGACATAGAAGATCACTGAGATCATTTCTACTGTTTAGTGCAGGATGTAAACTCAGATAGAAAGTATGTCAGCTGATATGAAGCACAGCTCCTGACACTGAGTTTCCTCTTAACAAGGCTGACTAAGAGGAACTGACAGCTATGTTAGAAGTATGCTCACCCTTTAAATTAACTGAGAAGATTTTACAGGAAGAAAGGAGTTGTATAAATAACCTGGAAAAAATCGGGGGTTTTTTTGTTCGTTTCTACCAGGTATAAGTCATATTTTCTCCTCTTGATGATATTTTTTTTACTTTAGCTGATAAAGCTGAAGTTTGCAGGGACTTTTCATTTTGCCAAGGGAATGAATAAATAAGATATTCCCTACATTGGGTCTATGAGTGCTACTGACTATCCTGAAAGTTGTTTTGTTGCATGGGGAGAATTTCTTCACTAAAGGCTGTTTCATAAATCCGTTTAGCAGCCAGCTAAGTTATTCTCATTTGGCATGAAGATTCAGATTGGAGTTTTCCAGCTGAGTTAGGAAAGCTTGGATATTTTTTAAAGGACATGTAAAGGAAGTAGAAGATTACTCCATTGCTTAAAAGCTTAATTGATTTTACAAGACTGAATACCTTTTTTCCTGTTTAAAGATAAGTGTAATGTGTGGAAAGTCACAAAGGAAATACAGTGATGAGCCATTTTTACAAGATGGGCTCTTTTATTTCCTCTGCTGAAAAGAGAGCTGAGCAATACTATTTACAATATTATAATGGCTATTCCTGTGTTATTTTAAAGAGCTTTAAAGGATGAAAGCTGATCTGCTAGAGAAAGTTATTGCAATTGCCAAATAGGACACACATGCCTTAACTTTGCAGAGAAGAATTTGCCTTTGTATTTTTGTTAAAGGCATTAAATATTCTACGTGTATGCTGGCCACAGCATTAGATTTAAGACAGTAATTTTCAGGTCTTGATCACACCGTCTAGTGTATAGTTGCCAGTCCATGTAAAGCAAAGGTGAGATTGTCAGAGAATCGGCACAAGTCCAAGGGCTTTAGATTTCTCCAGGGAGCTGCATCAGCGAGGGGAAAGGGAGGCACTGCTTATACACCAGTTTTGCATCTGGAAACATGTTGGTGGTGCCTGCAATACACAGGAAAGTAAAGTCTCCAGCTAATTTTTCATCCAGAGAAAAGACTGCACCATGGCCCCATATTTGCAATCTTCTGCTCTAACAGATAAGTGGCTGTGGTGGCCTGAAGGGGACAAGAGCCCCTTGTGAGAGCCCTTCCTGGAGCCAGCTGGTGCCCTGAGAAAGCAGCAGCAAGTGGGAGCTGTGCCTGGGGCAGAGGGAACCAGTGGGTTTGTCATCTTCCCGGGATGGCCGTGATGCTGAACACAAGCAGTGATTCTGCTTTCCAACCTGTCCCTGGCCAAACACTGTGTGTACAGGGCGACTGCATAGTGGGTTTTGCACTTTTCCCATGTGCACAGGTATCCAAGGCAGCTGCTGCCTTTCTTGCAGGACTCACTGTGCTCCTGAGCAGCTCTGGTCAAGGGGGCCACTGCTGCACAGTGTGAGGTGCTCCTGTGTTCTCCCAGGGTTGTGTGTGGGGATTTTTCTTTTCCCATCTTAAATAACCTTAAATACTCTAGAAGGGTGGAGCACCTCTTGCTGCAATGACAGGCTGAGAAAGCTGGAGCTGTTCTGCCTGGAGAAGAGAAGACTCTGGGGAGACCTTAAGGAGCCTTCCAGTACCTGCGGGGCCTACAGGGGAGCTGGAGAGGAGCTTTTTACAAGGCCAATAATGATAAAACAAAGGGGAATGGTTTTAAACTCAAAGGCAAGATTTACATAAGATGCTAGGAGGAAATTCTTTACTGTGAGGGTGGTGAGACTCTGGAACAGGCCACAGCACAGAGAAGCTGTGAATGCCCCATCCCTGCAAGTGTTCAGGGCCAGGATGGATGGGGCTTTGAGCAACCTGGTCTGGTGGGAGGTGTCCCTGCCCATGGCAGGGGGTTAGAACTAGGTGATCTCTAAGATCCTTTCCAACCCAAGACATTCCATGATTCTATTAAACACAAGTTATTGCTCAGGCTCTGTCCTATATACAAAATTATAGTAAAGCTGCAAAGAAAAGACAGGGAGTAGAATAAAGGAGGCAGAATACTAGAAAATACGGACCTCAAAACTGCCTCTGAGGTCCTTTAGTTAACACATTTGGTGCTTTCTGCTACCTCATGGTTAAGAACTGGAAGTTTTGATGGAGTACCTTATAAATTAGATAACAGTCTCATGTGTGATGGAGAGAAATTTAGATCTAAAAATAAGTGACTGACTGAGTAGCTAGGAACTGTTGAGCTATGGGCTGAAAGGACCTCTGAAATGTAATATATAATTAAGTCTTCTTTCTCTGACATGTTCCAGTCCTTTTCCCATAGACACGTGCATGTTTAAATGATAAATTGTAAAGTATGCTTCATTCCATAACTTAGCCTTATTCTTTTCTCGTTGAGCAAAAGCAGTAAAAATATTGATTAAAAATGCTGATTAGCCTACTGCTATGATAAGGATCTGCAGGTTCCTTAAAGTGGGGAAGGGGACCACTTTCTGATTTATATCTACAAACAACAATGAAAACTTCTGTTTCAAATTGTGGCTTGAATAATCTGTCACTATGTTTCCATTTTTTTCTCTCGCCTTTAAGATCTGCTCTCTTTATGAAATATCAAGTAAAAAGAACTTGGTGTAGCTGCATCAAATAAAGTACTCATATCATCTTATGAAAAAGAATCAAGCTATGACTGACTAAAGATGCTTTAACTTATAAAATAGAAATGTGTGGGGAGAAAATAAACAGGGTCCTTAGATATTAACTTCCACCACTGCTTCTTTCTGTACATTAGTCTTCTTGTTTTATCCACTGATTACAGCAGTCAAACATTTTAAAGCAAATAGAGAAATTTTAAAGACAAACTTGTCAAGTTCAACAGTTGGAAGTCTGGAACATAGCTCCAAAAATACTGATATTTGTCTGAAATTCCAGCAATTTATAGGCTTTTTTACACCAGCAGCCCAACTGTGCCATGAGAAAAATCTTTATTTTCAGAGATTCAAAATGGTACACAAAGTCTGTGACATTTCAGCTGGTAATTGCCCTTTGAGGTAAACTGAGTTGATCAAATCGGTGAGGGAACCATAAGATTCTAAAGAAGATATTTTTATGAAGGTCCAGTTACAGCTCTGATTCACTCTTGTTCCCAAAGAAAATTCTGTTAAAGTCTGTTTTTGTCATCTGACAACAAATCAAAGCATACAACAATAGACATTTCCAGAACGTAAGTAAAGTGGAACAGACCAGTCCCAGGTACTGATGGAAGACCTGGATTAACAGAAATAGGCACGTCATCAGTAGTGCAAAGCCTTACATTCCCAGGATATACAAACATGTTTGCCTCATGGCATTAGCATCCTGACCTGAAAAAAAATCTTTCCCTGGGATTTAGCATTACATAAGTAAGAAAACTGTTAAGGCCTTTGAGGGGTGTGCACTGATGTAGGCAGGAATAACAGAAGTGAAATCTGTGGAGCTACCTGAACAGAAAATCAGTATGAGAACTGGGGCACAGGCTCCTGAGGGTATGTCTGTACCACTAAGGAAAAGTGCGCAGGGAGGGAGAGCCTGCACTCTTGTTGTCCCCGCTGCTTTGTGAGCCAGCTCATCCCCCGGCTCTCCTTCAAACTATTCCAAATATTTGTTTCCAAGACAAATCTGCCACAGAAAGGGCAGCTTTCTGCCCCTGGGGCCCAAGATCGGTTCTTGGCTGGCTTTTATTTGGCCGTATCAACATAACCTGATTGACCAGTGCATTCAATTATGTGCTCTTATTTATCTCTTGCCAAAGAAGCACTCAAATTCCTACCTAGCTTTAGGCACAGAGTTCAGTCCTCCTGAAGCTTTTTGCATGCAAGGTAAAAATACATTCAAGTAACCTGGAGTCAAGATATGTATATTTTAATGTATATATGTATTTTACGTGTGTAATGTATGTTTGAAGTGCTACTCGAGTTGTGATATTCTTTTAATGAAGGCAGAAGTCAGAGGTCTTAAACGCATTTAAAGCAAAGCAGATCTTATTTTGCTAAATCAAGATCATTGTTTACACTTTCCTCTGAAGTATTTAACATTAACTGGTATAAAAAGAAAGATACTACGATATATGGTTCCCTGGTTTGTTTGGGTAGAAAATTCCTTGGCTGCTAAGGAAACTGTCCTGCTGCCTCGAAGACTTAAGGATCATAGTGTTTAATGAAAGTCCACCAGCGGGACTGTGGTGAGCTGAGCACACAGGATACTTGCTAGAGGCTGCTGCACCTTTCCAACTTCAGTAGTGCTACACGTGGCATTTCCTGAAGCTGCTTCCTTTGTACCTTTCTGGAGACCCAGGAGTGAATCCTATGGAAGGTCACACATAAGACAGAGGATACCCAAGGCTGGCAGCTCCTGCTATGTTAGGTAACAAGAGGCTGTGGAAAAGAGCCAAAAACTCACAAATTCAAAATCAATATTTAAATTAATGTCATCTCAACTCATTAAAAAATGTTTACAGTCTGATTCCCAATGACAGTGGGTTTTGAAACCACTTTGATGATTTTTTTTTTTTAAGCTTAAAAAAACACTTTATGTATGCAGTTATGTGCAATATTTTATACATTTTGTTAAGTCTCGAAAAAGTTGCAAGCCTGCTATATACTGATTGTTTTTGAGAACTTAAAGAGGATGTCCATTTTTAAAAATCCTGAACTATAACAAGATGTGATGTGTATATAAATCATAAGTAACATAGTTTTGAGCAGTAGAGTAATGTAACTGATAGTGGGTCAGAATAGAGTATTCTCCCTTTTCCCTCTAACCAGGTTATTTTTACTTCTTTGGAGGACTGTGTTTATTTTTCTTTTTTTTTTCCCCCCAAAATCCAAAAAAGATTATCAATTGACATACTTGATATTTGGTAAAACTACAAATTTTAATTTCTGTGCCCTTGCAGATCTTGGGAAAAGATAGAAATCCTCTAAAATTTTGAAGGACATTTTACTGGACACATGTATTTAAAAGAATATGTAGTTCTATGCTTCAGGTGGAACATTATTAAAAATCTACCCCTACCACAGAAACAATAGTAAAAGTAGGAATATTTTGCATTCAAGGAAATTGTACTAAATTCATTGTTTGTCCAACTGGATGAATCAAAGATTAAAGCAACATAAAGGATGCCCAGCCAGTACACATGCCTGCTGCAGCAATGGGGCATCAGGAGGCATGCCAGCAGCAGGCAGCTGCTGGAATAGCCACGTGAAATCCAGAGGGAGAGAGGGTGGCAGACTCTGTCTTGACACCCCAGCCCCTCTTCCCAGTGCAACACTAGACACAGAGGTGGTATGTGACTACACCCCTAACACCTCACAGTTAAAAAAGAAGTCTAGAAACTTCCTTTTTCACTTCTACTGCGGCCTCTTGGCAGGAACTATGTCCTAGGTTGTCAGATTTGTTTCAGTTCGGGATGACTGTGCTGATTTAAATCCCTGAAGGGAATTTCCTCCCTGGCACAAGGATGTGTTACAGAGGTGCTACAGGACAAAATCATACAAACAAACTCCTAACATATGATTCTCCTCTCCTTTGTACAGTGGTAAATCAGGAGATCTAGTGATGTGTTTCGATTCCTTGAACACAGGACTTGGGGTTCTCTCCTCACATGCAGTTGGACAGCATTACTGGGTAAACTACATACTGGGTAAACTACTACATACTGGGTAAACTACTACTACAAACTCTATGAGCATATCATAGGATCACAGAATGCTTGGGGTTGGAAGGGACCTTAAGGATCATCTAGTTATAGCACCCCTGTCATGGGCAGGGATGCCACCCACTAGACCAGGTTGCTTAGGGGCCCCTCCAGCCTGGCCTTGAGCACTTCCAGGGCTGGGGCATCCACAGCTTCTCTGGGCAGCCCGTGCCAGTCCCTCGCCCCACTCTGAGTAAAGAAAGCACATGGTCATATTTAGGGCATATGGACAATGTGTTGCCATGTAAAACCAGCCAAACATCTTCTCAATGCCAGTACAGCCTGGAGAAGCTGGGGGAAGGCCTCCTTTCCACCTAAAGTCTACATGTGGTGAGACATTACCTTTTATCTTACATTTCCTAAGTGGGGACTTTGGTTCCCAGTTCTGATCACTGTCTGGGTCCTGCTTCTCCCCTTGGATCTGTTGGCTGGCGCGGGGTGGGCGAGGTGCCCTGCCCGTGGGTGGTGGCACTTGGGCAGGGGTGCTCCGGGCCCCCTCGGTGCCCGGGGACACCGCCCTGGGGCTGGGTGCCGCGGCTGCCGTCAGGCTGGGCCAGCCAAGCGGAGAAACCAGACTGCAGGTTTGAATTTCACTTCTGAGATGCCTGTGCAAGGACAGGCGTGGAAATACCCAAGCCAGTAAGCTCACAATGAAACGGGGTAGGAAGACTCCTCTGCCTGTTTTTTTTTACAGGATCCTGGGGGAAAATGGTGTTAAGGGGCTTCTGTGGTGTTCACTGTCACATTTTCCATACTTCACAGATTTATGTCATTCAGTAAAAATAAATTATTTAAATCAATCTTCCCAAAAATTACTTGATGAATTTCTCTCTTTAAATATTTGAAGAACAGTCTTGAGCCTTTATCTAGCAAACAAAACATGAATTGAGATATTCCCCTTTCCATCAATTAAAAAAAAATAAATAAAGGATTCAGTGAAATCCAAATCACATTTCTACAAGTGCTGGTAGGACAGCAACCTTGAAACCAAAATGCACAAAAACATCTGGTTTTCATGAATGCCTCTGTAAAATGGGGGGAAAGGAGAGGATGGGGAAAATCTGAGTGCTGGGGTGACTGCCTGCGTGCAGCTGAGGGTTGTAAAAACTTGTCAGGTGCCTCTGACAGGCAAACATTTACAGTTTTATAACCTCAGTATTTGCAACATTTAAGGCATTTCCTGTCTTAAGTATTGGGAAGTACAAGTAAATATTGCCTGTTCTGAGGTTAACTGCTCTGCTTAGGAGGCTTTTCATGGTCAGAACCGAAGAGCAGGAAAACCACAAAAATCCCAAAGCTGCTGTCACATTTTTAATTCATTAGGAACAACTCATACCTATTCCCAGAGCTACCTTTAATAGTGGGGCTTTTCTGAACCACAGGGAGTTTTGGTCATGTGTAGAAAATCTGAGCCTGGTGAGATGGTTCTGGCTTGATGCTGAGCTGCTTGATGCTCAGAACAGAATTTCTCCGACTAAGTCTTCCTTTTATAGGGAAAAAGGGGGAGCTCATTTGCTCTGTCCCCCTTTTTTTTCTTTTGTTTCAAAAGCTATGCTGAATTTCCCCACGCTACTTCATATGCAAATTCTGCAGATATCTCGGAACCTTTGCATTTCCCATCTCCGGCTGGCAGCCTAGACAGCCTGCTGGAAAGCAGGGAGGGTGTGAAAATGGGTGGGCTCAGAGCAGCGGCTGGAGTACATCTCTGCAGTTGCTCCATTGAAGCCGGCAGAACTTGATCGATTTAAGGCCAGATTTGGCTCATGATTGAATTTTTTATGTCTTTAGAGCCAACACTGTGCATAGCACATGAAGCAAAACAGAGTACAGTTACTGCTTCTCATCTCAATCTATTTCTTGCTCTTCCAGAATTAAGAGATAAGGAGAAGCATGTACATATGTGCCTGCACACACATACACACCCAAATCCTTTTCTTATACAATTTTCAATGCTTTTTTGCAGACTCAGGAGTTCTGGATAGCTCAGATAAAGTGTCAGAGAGGTTTAGATACTTATTTTATCCAGCCTGAACTTGGATTTTTCCCATGGCTCAGGGAAATCTTTCCCTGGGGAAGCCTGTTTAGGGGGCAGCATCCATGCAGGGAACTAAATCTGGGTTCAGAGTTGTGGCTGTGAAACATCCATTACTTTGGGGTAGAAAGCTCACCATATGGCTGTTTTTTTTCCAGTAGCTATAATGTAATTGAATCAATTGCCCTCACATGATATGGGTGTACTAACTGCACATACATCATTTCTTTCTAGGTTTTGAGGCTTGTAAAGAGTGGAGGGTAAGGCCCCTGAGGATAAATCAGTCTAGTTTGTCTTCAAGAAAAATGGGTTTAAATCTGACCTGTGGTGCAGGCACAAATCAATTCAGTGCTTCTGACAGTCCCACGTGGATACTTTCCTCATTTGGAAATTATCCTCTGATGAAGGTTGCTGTCAGTCTTTACACAGCAAGGCTACAAAGAGCAGATATCTTCTGAAGTGAAGGTCATCAGTAAATAACATGCAAAATTCAAATACAGCTAACCCAAGCTAGGTAAAGGGATAGCAGCAATTCTCATGATACTGTCAGGAAGTAAATCATGAGGTGAGAGGAGGGGAAAGAGAAGAGGGAGCTGCCAAAGGCTGACTTCTCATGATGCTGAGACCTACAGCAAATAAGGCAGTGGGATGTGCCTGTCTCCCACTTTGCCCTTGCAGCAGGACACAGGTAAAGCCAGTGCCTAAACCTACTGTGCCCTAGTTTTCCCAGTTCTCTGCTGCTTCATCTCAGCTCCTCTCAGTAAGATAACTAGGGTCTGTGGGGTTTTTTGGTTTTTCTCTGCTCTGCACCAGCTCTGTACCAAGAGCTGGGGTAAAAGCATTGCTCTGATCCCTCTGGCCAGGCATTGATACTGCTGCCAGCTTTGTCTGCTTCAAGCTCTGTGAATCTGTCCCAGCAAAACCAAAGTGGACTTAGCTCCACTGCTTTTTCTTTCATCGTAAAGACAAAATTTAGACCTGCAGAAAAACAAGGCCAAATCCCAAGAAAAGATGGGACAGCTTTTGGAGGGTGAAGAAATGAAATGTCTAAATGTGCCTTATCTAAGCTAACCACCTGGGCCTCAGGCATCAGGCAGCATGGGATGAGTTTCTCCCTGCCGATGTGTTTTTATTGAGGTGGGACAATGTGTCTTCTGGCAGTGCCCAACTCTTTCTATTTACAATCAATCCTGGATAACTGGCTTCACAAAGTGCCAGCTAACCAGTTGGGCTAGTTGCACATATCTTGTGGTTGCTGATAAAGGGGTTACTCTTTGAAGTCAAATTATGGTTTCATGAGATTTTTGTTCTAAAGGTGAAGAAAGAAATCTGGGCTTGGATTTTCATAACCCCTTCCTTAGCATTTTGGGGACTCCAAATTTGGAGTGCACCATTTTAGAGCCGGAGACCATTTATCATCAATTCATCACATTGCCAGAGAGTTTGGGAAGTATTTTTCAGACCTTTCAGCTGTTTTTGTGTCTGAAAGATTGTTTTCTGCAGTATGTGTCCTGAAGCAGAAATTGAAAATCTGTCCTTTCAGAGCTATTATTGAGTCTGTCCTACCTTTTAATTTATTGACATACTTGTTTTCCTATATGATGTCTGGTAAAAACCCATCTTATTTTTCTCAACTCTTCTATGCACTTTTCTCTTTAAATACACTTCTTCCATTTCTTGCTTCCTTCCTGCCCTGGCTAATTCCTTTCAGACCTTTGGGTTTTGTAGCCCAACAGCAGCAATTTGCCAACTGGCAAGTATCTGTTCAGCACAGAAGTCCTTACAGGAAAAAAGTTGAAGGCCGTTGTGGAGAACAGACAGGATTTCTGGAGGGATGGGATTTAAATACCAGCATATGGGCAACCTCTGGCTTGGAACATAGGTGATGCTACAAAGCTGCAGAGTAGAAGACACAAGCAGGGGAAGACAGAGCCAGCCCCTCTGCGAACTGGTGGGAGGCTGAATTCCAAGGTCATACACTCCTCCAGGTCAACCTAGTATTGGTTGTGTCTCCTTGGTAAATTAATGCCTTCACACCACTTCTTACATCTATTTCTCCATTTCACTTTCCACCAAATTGATTTTTTTTTCTATTTCTGCTTCTTGGAAACTTAATTTTCTGCCATCTAATACCATTTTAGTGCAATCCCTGTACAGACACATTAGGTCAGAGCAGAATTATACAGATGGCAGACACAAAACCTGTATAAAAAAAAAAATCCATTCTAGCTGGTTGTGGACAAAAAATGTGGATTTAAGGAAACAGAAAAGTCCAGCACCAACTCATGGCAGTAAATGATGCATTATTACTAAAAATTGCATGCTACAACATCTTCTGATTTTGTACAGTGTGTTGGTTGCTTTTTTTTTAAAAAAAAAGGCAGCATTTTCCTTTGAAACACCTTCCTTTTTCTTCATCTCTTCTGTCCTGTTTTTTGTCCAGGGTAGCTCAGACTGTATTTCCCCTAATAGGCTGCAAACCCACCCTCAGTTTCACTTCAAGACACTCACTTGAAGTGCCATTGCTCACAGTCACTTATTTGAAGCTGCACTCTAATTCATCTTCCCTCATTTGTTCCCTACCTATTGATAAGGAGTAGAACAAGGGATGGCTTCTTTCCCATGAACAGGCAAATAATACTTCTTCAAAATCAGGACATGCCTTCAAAAGTCTTTTCTGGCCAGGGATCCACGATGTGTAAAAGGGTGTTGACTGCAGACTCGCAGTGTAGAGTTTGCTCAGAGGGGTGAAATAAAAAGATGGATTAGTTGCTTTTTGGGGCAATCTGAGTGTTAATTGACTCCCTAATAAAATCATCTAGTTAAGCTCTGCTCAGTGGTATAGCACTGCAGTGTAAGAATTTTTGAAGGCACCCTGCTAAGGTGATTGTGCTTCTAGATAATTAATTGAAATTAGGAAAATAACACATACCAAAAGAAAAAAAAAAAAATCACAGATTTACAGCTGTTCTTCATAGACAAAGTTGCAAAGATTAACTCACCTGATAGGAAAGTAAGTATCCCACTGAACAAGGTGTTTCTTTGTCTCAAGCATCAGGTTTGGCAACCACTTCCTTTGGAAAGCCTCACACTTCTAAAGCTGCAAGGAAGAATTTTAAAGCCTTTGAAATACATTGAACAAATATATAGTGGTTTTATGTACATTTTAGTGGGTTTATAGACATTCTAGATGGTTTTATAGCTGTTTTAAACTTTTGGAAAGATAGTTTTAAAGCAAAACACAAACATTCCCATTCTGTCCTGTTTTCTTTCTTATTGCTCATGTTTGGCTTTTGCCTTCATGTACAGCAGTTCTTTTGACATAGTTCATCCCAGGATCATTTAACATTCTGTGTAATTGTTTTCTGAGTGTTTGTATTTATCCCATTCATAATCCTGTGCTAGAAACTCTTGTCCATACTAGGTTATATTCTAATATTGATTTTGTTTCCCTTTTTTCTGGTCTTAGTTACAAATTACACCATCCTTTTTGCTTGGAATGTTTTAGGGTGATTGATTAGTGAATGAATCAAGTGCACCCACAAGCTGAGGCGTGATTTAATCCCCTTAGTGCAAGGGATTTCAGAGCACACAAACTGAAATTATAGCACCCTCCAGAAATAAAGGCCAGTGGATGTTTTTCCTGGATGTCGGAGAGCTGTGCCTCTGGGTTCCCCACTTGGGCTGAAGTACCATTTGAGGGAACAGAGCTAAACCACAGTTTCTGTCATGTCAATGGATTTCTGTGGCTGTCAGAGGAGAGTGAGGTGCTTGTTTGCAAACACTCAAGGATGAGAGATCTATAAATTGCAGGTTCTTATATACAGGGCATACAGCTCTGTATGTGTGCATCAGGAAGGAAGGAAGGAAGGAAGGAAGGAAGGAAGGAAGGAAGGATCAGTTTGATGAAAGGCACTCACATGTATGTAAAACAGTGACTTGGGATCAGCAGGAAAAACATGTGGATCCTATTGTAGCCGAATTATCCTCTGAACTCCCTTCCCCAAAGATAACTCTGCTTGCTTCCATGGAAAGGAACTCACTGTGACCCTGACACTGCAAACTGTGTTTGAAAGCACTCAGTCTGCTTCCAACCTTTGTTGTGAGGTGGGGGACAAAAACACTGAGCGTGTGCTGGGGTGGACTGGGTCAGAGACACTGAGATACGCTGCTGTGTCTGAACCCGAGCTCACAGGTAGGCTCAGATGCAAAGGCAGGAATTATCTGGGGACTCTGTTACTGTTGTTTCTGTACTGCAGTGTGTGAAAGTAGAATACTGCAAACAGCACATCTTGTGGGGACTTGTTGCTGACACCCCTTTCATTCCTGTGGCTTGGCAAGCTCTCAAAAATGTCACGTAATGTGCATGTCTTTTCCTAGCCTTTGGCTTCTTGTAACCACACTGTACTGAACCTTCAGTTGCAACTGTCATAATTACCTCCATCTCCTCCTGCTGCTGCAAATGAGCAGAGAGGAAAAGTTCATTAATCAATTATGGAATTTTGGAGAAAACCAGAGCTGTGATATTCTCCTGTTTCCTGGAGATCTGAAATATGCCTCCTTCCTTCGGAAGCAGATGCAGCCCCGACTTAAACAGGGAGTGGGGAGAAAAAGGAGGGGGAGAGCAGAGGGGGAGCACACTTGACCTGGCATCTTGCAAAATGTTAGGACAGAGGAAGGCCTAGAAATTACCCCATTGCGAAAATATATTTCTCACAAAAATCTGATGCATGGATATATGGATGAGAGAAAGATCTTAGGAAACAAGACATCTCAGAAGAGCTTTCATCTTGTAACACATGATGACCTGCCTTTGGGACTGGTTTTATGCATTTTACATGTCAAACTCTCTTGAACTTAGTGGCCTGGGAAGCTCAGCTTGTTTTACCAGTTCTCTGAATACTTTATACAACCATTTCCCAGACCATTACTCTCCTCCCAGCTGCTTTCTCTACCACCTGGCTTTGATGTCATGTTCCCACCTTCCCTTTGGTGGCCACTGTGGTGCTCCAGCCTCGTTGTAATGTCCTATCCTGCTTTGGTACCTCCATAGCATCCCAAGGACGCATTTGCTGTGGAGGGTTGTGAGAAGAAGTTGGCAAAACTGCAGCTAAAAATGCAAATGGACAATGTCATTGAAGAAGCTAGCAAGAATTAGGATATTTATGTAGCTCCATTTAAGAACATACTAATGCACTTCAGAGGGATTTCTGGTTTTAGAGTAAAATTTAAGGCCACAGTCCAGCACACTGTTACTAGAGGCAATGACAAGTACATTTATCAACATTAACAGCAACAAACCAAAGTAAAACAGAGTCATTACTACTTAGTCCAAGTTTTAATGCAGCAAAATGCATAAGTTTAACATGTGGTTAAGCCCTGTAGGGCTTCAGCCAGGGCTAAACTAGGCCTGTTTAAGTGATGAGTTGAATTGATGGCTATAATAGGTACCTGCAGATACCAAATTCTGCTTTTTTGTCTCTCACTATGTTTCTGTAGAGTGCAAATCCCCTTTATATTACATATCAGAAAAATGTGATTAGGCTACACAGAAAGTTACAGAGAAGCTGTAGGGAAAATTCTCTTTTTTAATCAAATCATTTTATTGTTACTGAAATAGGAAGAAGTACAGCACAGTATAATCTGACAAAACATTACGTGCCTTAGTTCTTTGTATGGACTAGGGAACAAACTTCAAGTCTAAATACAAGACAGACAAGGAGCTACTGGAGAGGGTCCAGCAGAGGCCACAAAGATGATCTGGGGTCTGGAGCATCTCTTATGAGGAGAGACTGTGGGAGCTGGGCCTGTTTAGTCCAGGGAAGGGAAGACTGAGAGGGGATGTCAATAACACATGTAAATATCTCAAAGGCAGGTGTCAGGAGGGTGGTGCCACTCTTTTGAGTGGTGCCCAGTGACAGGACAAGGGGCAATGGCCATAAACTAAAACACAAGAAGTTTCACCTCAGTGTGAGGACGAACTTTATGCTGGCAGAGCACTGGAACAGGCTGCCCAGGGAGGTCATGTAGTTTCCCTTTCTGGAGACATTCCAAACCCACCTGGATGCCTTACTGTGTCACCAGTTCTAGGTGACCCTGCCTTGGCAGGAGGGGTGGACTGGATGATCCCCAGATCCAAACTTAGAAGTTCTGTGTTTCTGAATCTTATTTCCATAATTTTTAATCTCCCTAGTTCATAAGTTTATCTTATATTCATTGAACAATATGAGAGAATGAAAGAAACTAATTTAAATTATATAAATATGCATAGCTAATAACTAGAAGACTTTTAGGGATAGGGCTAAAATATCAGCCTTAAATTTCAAAAATTTCAGAAGTGTACAGCAGTTAGTTCATATAGAGTTTATTTTTCTTATTTAAAATTCTTCAAATCTTTTATTCTCTCTGTATCAAATAGATCACTACATCTTCAATACTTAATTATTTGCACTATAAAAAGAAATACCCCTTAACAGTTGAGAAAATAATTAAACAGCACTTTTTTTTTAAATTGTAAATGAACTGAAACATGATGTATGATGTATAAACTAATCTTCTACTGATGTATACATGGAGGTCCAAATAAGAATAAGAGAAATGTGCTTTCTCTGATCTTGGCAACTTTTGCATTCAGTTTTTGCATCATTTTATGCATGGTTTGGGAATCCACACAGATTTAGTTACATGAATTTATTTGCAGAGTCATGCCATTACCATATGGTACCTACATTTCTTTACTTTTACAGAAAAATATAGGTTTGTTAGACCTAACATGAAGACCAGCTTCTCATTCTGAAAGTCATAAGCAGAAGCTTTTAAAGTTGGTGAGGGCGGGATCCTTACCTGAAGCCTGTGGTGAGACAGGAGAGCTTTTTCAGTTCAGATATTCCTGGAGGAAGAGAAACTGTTTCCATCCCCTGGGAAGTGGGGGAGTCTGAACTGAATGGGAGTGGGACAGAAAAGTGGAACTTAATTTTTTCCATGTGAAATCTATTGTTAGAAATATCTTGCCTTAAGGGGACTGTGGTAGAAATATATTTCTGGATGTAGCTTAGTCCTATTTTTTAAGGCATTTAACATTTTTAAGTTAGATTTGCTAAGAGTCTGAGATGAGTGGAACATCCACGAAACTTCTGGGAAGTTTCCCAAGATACACTGTGATTGTTCAGCCAGCTTTATTTGTTTCCTTCAGAAGTGAATGACGTCTCCATGTTGTCTATATCCTCATCAGTAGGAGCATGATTTCCTGTTTAACCTGCTGTGTAAACATTTCTGTGGTACCTGACATCCCCTTTCCTTGGCACAGACCTTTCCTGAGTAAAATGGCAGAGCACAGGAATGGGTCACAGGGAATCACTGCCCTTTCCCGATTTCCAGGTGTGACAGGGGATCCCACATTGGCTTGGAGTGGCTGTGATGAGGTATTTAAAAGAAGTGCTTGCTGTACAACAGGACCTCAGCAAGACAGACTCACACATACAAAAAAAAAAGTTTGGAAATGAAACTATGTGAAAGTTGATCTGTGGACAGTGAGGGCAAGTGGGGGGTTTTGACATAAATTCAGGTAAATTCCAAAGAACCATGAATATCCTCTGAGAAAAACCTGCCCATGCTTTTGCATTTTGATTTCTGTGCTTTCCTAATTTTTCATAAATCAGGTGTAGGTTTATCTGGGGAAGAGAAGAAGAGAAAGTGCTAGAAAGGGGTTAACTGTGAGAGCTTCAGACACTGTGTTTTCCCACTGCCTCCTGCAACAGCACCTGTGCAATCTGGAGAGAGGCTTCTCACTGCTGCTTGACTCGAGGTGTGGGCAGACAGGTAAAGATGTGCAGCCCACAACAGCCAAGCAAGGGGTCAGCATTCTCCCTCTTCATGGCACTGCATCCCACTCCATGGGCTGGGACACGACCCAGCACAGCAGAGGCTGGTGGAGGAAAGGCATTTCCACATTCTCATGCAGGTTGAACACACTCATGGAAACAACCATTTTCCAAATAAAATTAAAGTTCTATAATGTATTATGAAGCCGTGTGGGAGTTTGTGTTGGAAACACCCTCCTCTGGAGAGCTCTGAAGCACAAACTAGGAGTGTTCTTGAAGAGCTGGTACTCGACAGGCCTTGCTATGATGTCTGATGACTCCCTAGCATGGAATGCATGGGGCAGCCTTGCCCATGTGGGGTAACACAGCCCCCTTCTTTCCCCCTAGAGACTGATGCCTGGGAGCAGGAAGCAGCTTTATTAAAACACCAGTCCTTGACATGCAACATCCTTGAGAGTATGGAAATACTCTATGTAGATTTAAGCCACAGGAAGCCTGACACATCTTTTGCTATGCAGAGAGTGGGGTGCAGCCTGGTGAGTCCTCTGGGATGATTTTCTCACCTTCCGTGCCTCCAGTAGCGTGTGCTGGTGTATGTGACCCCCTGCTAATGCCCCTCCCCAGGGGACAGCAGGAGAGGCAGGATGACACTGGATGAAGCTAGAGCAGAGGAAAGCTGCACTTGGAGAAGTGCTTTGGCACAGCACTGGCAGTGAGTGACTTGATGGCCTGGAGACATGGGAGAGTGGAAAAGGCAGGGGACTGGCAGGGAGGGAACAGAGAGGTAAGTGTCATGCAGCAAGGAAGAGACTTGACAGATCTGTGCTGGCATTTTTTGTTTATAAGCCATACTGTGACTGATGAGCTCCACAATAAAATCCCTGCTGACTGCAGAGGCTGCAGAAATGACCCTTTTTGTTGGGGGAAGAAAGCACAAACAAAAGAGGGAGGGAGTGAATCCATATTTCTCAACTTTTCGTCTGAGAAATGTCTTCAGTACATTCTTACGGAAGAAAAAGCTCTCCATCACTCAGTGCTGCACTGGCTCACCACGACACACAGTGAAGGTGACCAGTGCAGGAAGAGCCATTCAGCATTTCAGAGCCCCAAGGAGTTTCTCTATGTGCCATTTTCTGTGTAAGGCCAGAGAGGAAGGGGAGGTGGGGTTAGAGGTGAACATAATCTTATTTCCAACAAGCTGCAAGGACCTCAGCTGGCCTCTACCAGTTGTATCATGATGGGCTTTAAATTGGGGAGTAGCTTTGGGATCTCACTTCTCATGATCAGCAATAGTCCCTACTCACAGGGGCATTTGTGAGAGAAATTAAATTTGTGTGTGTTCAAGCAAGTATCAGAGTGGGAGGTGTTACTGCCATGCTGGAGGAGTCACCTTAACCTCCATCTCAGCCTGCCATGCTGCCGTGTCATCCTAACCAGCTGCTCGACTCCCGAACGCAGCGATCGTTCCGAGGATGAGGTAGCTGGGCTTCAGGGAGGCATCCTGAAGCACCAGTGAAAGAGCAGCAGTCACAGTTCCTCTGAGCAGTTTATCTGTTCCCCAGTCACTACCCCGGAGGCAAAATCCCCTTCCTCTGACTCCAGGGCAGAGCTGAGTTACACTAATGCCTTTGGTCTGCCATCAGAAGGGAAAGAGCTGTGTCAACACAGAAAATGCTATTTGCTGACAGGTTGTTAGAGACAAAGGAGGCACAGTCAAGAGCGAGAATAAAAATAGAAGTTCTCAAGTAAAAATATGTGAGAAAAGAGAGAAGATTGATTGTTTAAGTCACAAAAGACAGAAAAATGAAGGGAAAAGTAAAAAGACTATTAAATCGAATATGCCTGCCCTTTAGAATAGCATTGATAAAGGCTGAGCATGTGAAGTGTAAAGGTTGAGACATATCTAACTGAGGCTTGCATCCAATGGAACGATAATTTATGGTTAGAGAATAAATAGATTGTCTGGTTGATGTGGATATTGTTTCTAGACTATCAGATGTTAGAAGGCTGGAAGGAACACATCACTAGAAACATGAAGCAGGTGTCTGAAGACCATCCAGCTATGGAAAAATAAAAAAAAGAGCTCCTGTTTATTACTTTGCTTGCTTTGCTGGCTTCCCTATCCCCTCCTGCTTGCTGCAGAGAAATCAAATGAAAACTAAGTAATGCAATATACATTTTGTTTTCCCCATTACAACTGGCAATATGAGAAACAATACTTTAATGATGTCTTAGATTTTTAATGAAGATGCCTGTTAGGCTTTATGGTATAAATGCAAAAAAGATTTAGGGGTGTTCATTCTTCAAATATAGCAGGTCAGGCTGGGTCAGAGAAGAGTGAGCACAATTAAAAGAAGCAAAAGTGTTAAGAAAAACCTGGATAGAGATAGAAGTAATCAAGAAAAGGATGATTATGCTGAATGAGCAGACTTCTCTGTATAGATATATTAATATTGTAAATTGTGTCAGCCTGTGCAGTGGCTCAGCCTCTTGGTAGCTGCATCTGTTTTTCTGTCAGCTGCAGAATCAAATACAGTCATCAGGAAACAGACACATGCACTCTCATCTCCAGAGTGCATTGTACCATACTGGCTGGATCCCACCAAAATAGCTGGATCATTCCGTCATTGTCTCAGAGTTCCCTAAATCTCCTCAATTTTTTTGCTTGCCATTTTTCAAGTCTGCTCTCCAAATCACATGCAACTTTTTCTTGGATTGAATTTTTTTTACTGGAGTGTTTTCTTTGAGGCCTATTCTATGCAATTGCCTCTTCCCCCTCACTCCATCAAATAGGTAGAAAAATGCAAACCTTGGAGTATAATTTACAAAGACAGACTGTTGAATCCTTCTCTAAGCTCTTTTGCTTGAAGCCTATAATTGTATTCTCTAGAAAGTGAAACTGATTTTGCTCACCCTGGAGAGCACTGTGTTGTAAAAAAATCAAATCAGACTTCAGCACTTGATAATGTGGATAACTTTCTTTACCTGATGTAGAAGAGGTTTGTATTATGTAATATATGTGATCACTATGAAATTTTGTATTTATAATATGGGAAATCATAGCCTTCAATGAGACACTTCCACTACAGGTTTTCCAGACTCTCTCAAGTGTTTGTTTTGGAGAAGGTAGTGAGCACAATAGTCTTTTACCCAGGGTCCCAGCATCACTGAAGGAAACAGACTGTAATTAAATGGAAATGTGTGCCCCTTCTTGTAATCACTGAGGACACTGCGGTGATGTTAGGGACTCTGCACCAGCTTGTCTTTACAAACCCATGAGAAAAAGCCTGATGTATATGTAGAACACGTGACCTAGTGAATCAAACTTGCCTCTTATCCAGATATAACAATGATTTCCTATGTGCCAACATTTGTGAGTAATTACACATCTCTAAATTGATACTATGGTTTCTCACCTTCATACGTCTCTGAGAAGGACAGGGAAACACTCTGTCCTCTCCAAGTATTTGGTATTATTGATAAAAGCGGAGGCTCTGCACTCCTGAGAGATGCGTTGTTGCCTGAGGCCGTGTGCAGTAGATGATGATGCTCATAATGTCTCTGTCTGACCAGCACTGCCCTGAAGGGTGCTGTAGCTCAACACTGCACATGGACACCCTTCTGCATCAAAGGATTAGGGGTTTACTACCATTTATCCCTGTTTTGGTCCCAGGAAGCAGAAATGTGTCTGTATAAAACCTGTATTAGTGTGCACAATCATGCATATGTGTGTGTGTAGGACAGAGAAATGATTAGCACATCCTTCTTCCTTGGATGACTCTAGGGATTTTCTGCACGATCTTCTGAAGTGACAGTGAACTTTCACATTTCAGAGTTGGGTTTTACATGGTGGTCAGTGGCCTTTACTTGTTAGTCCTCTGGGTTTTCTTTTCTCTTTTCATTATATGGCAGACTCTTTGTTCTCTTTTCTTTCTGTTCACTTACAAATAGCAGGACTTACAGCCAGAAACTGCCTGAAAACTGACTTGGCTCTTCCTGAACTAGCCCAAAGAACTAGTGCATTGGTTGAGTTAACCACTAAGGTATACTTTTTTGCCGTTCTTTGGGGCCTAAAAGTAAGCTGGCTTCTCAGGACAGGTTATTTCTCCTAGTAGCTTAACTTCTTACTTGATCTTAGCTCTGACCAATTTGGTGCGACAGATATTTGTTGCAGAAAAAAACATATCTTCCTGGATTTTATGAAGTTGGACCAATTTCACTGAAAATACCTCCCAGAGGAAATTATTCTCTTTTTCCTGAATTCTTCCTTTCTGCTATGAATTGTTCACCTCTGGGAACCCATTGTTCCCAGAGTTGGAAATTTCCGCATCTTTCAAGTGACTTCATGCTTTTGAAAGTAGCAACTCCCCTTACTTCACTCTGCTTCTAGGACTTACCCTGTGAAATTCCTGGTGGCTTCCTCCGCTTGCATCATTCTGGTCCTGTCACAAGGGAATTCTCGGCTGTTGTGTTACCCTGCTTTGAGTTAGTATGTGCTTTCCAGTATGAATCGGGTTTGTGTCTCAGGGAAAGACTGCAAGACCTCCAGAGAAAAGAGGAACCTGCTCAAGGCATGCTGCCAAAGTCAGCAGCCTTTATTTCCAAATAAAGAAGAAAAGGGAAAAAAACAAACCCAAAGCCACCGTGGAGAAACCACAAGTCAGTCAGCTCTGAATTGCGTGAGAAAGAGAACTACAATTTCAGAGGAGGATGGAGTAACACCCTGACTAGTGGTTGCAGCTTCTTTCAGCATGGGAGGGAAGTGTTACTTGTCATTCAATCATAAGTGATAACTGGAAAATATATGTTGCAGTATCAGCCCTTTTGTGATGAAAAACTCATGACTGAATTATATCTCCTGGTGATGCAAGCCAGGCACCAAGCAGCTCCCTTTATGTATTTGTGCTCTGAGGTCAACATGTTTGGGTTATTTCATCCTTGAACTTTTTTACCACTTTCAGTACTGACAGATACATTTTTCTGCACAAATCTTTGTCCTCCTACAGCCTTTTCCCACAATATGCCTATCCTCCTCTCCATTCCTCCTCTTCTGTGGCAGGCCTTACCTCTTACTCTCCACTGGATTCTCAACAGCCCTTCACCCTCATCCACTTTGTGTTATCCTAGCATCAGTGCATCTCAGACCTCTGTGGCAATGTATTTCAAATTACTTTCTCACCTCTGCCTCCCTCCCTAGTGTCTGCCTTTCCAAATACCGTTGCCAGTCACTTCTTTGTGGCAGAACACATGTTCCTTATTCATAATCCTCTTCCATGCTCTCCAGATGCATAACCTTGATTTTTCCTCTCTTTTTAACTCTACACCTTCAGGCCATTGCTAAATCCTAATCCTGATTCTTTTACAACTAAAATTTGCCTTTTTACTCCCCACTCCCCAAGCTACTTCCAAAGCCCACTGTTTCAGTCTGGTGTTTCTCAGGGTAAGGTTTTTTGATTAAGCAACATTTTTTTCTAGAAACATAGAACAAAGTGTTTGGGTGTGACTTTTGCGGAACACCAGAATTAACCTTCAGACGACTAATTAGGAGGAAACTTTAATAAAATACAATAAAAAACCAAAAACTTTTTCATTTGAACACAAATTAAATTTAATCCAGCATTAGAAAAATCCCACAATGTAATTTTGGAGTTCTGTTTTATAACATAGGGTGTTGTAACAGTTATGATGCCATTCCCAAAAATAAGCTGCGCAACAGATGGATGTACCATAAAAAGGAGTGGGGAAGTTGCTTTTTCTCATTCACACTAGCTCGGTTTGAACTGTGCCCCAAGGCCTCGGTTCCTACGCCAGCAGATGTGTAGGTCACTGCCAGATAGCTCTGGGTCTGGTTGCTTGTTGCATTGTGCCATATGTCAGCTGCTGTGCCTGTGCAAAAGCTGATGCAGGCTTTTGCTCTCTCTTAATGCCTCCGAGGTAGTTCTCCCCTTATGCCAAATATGTTTAGCTGCAATTTCACTGTTGAGCTTTGCAAAATTGAGCTGAAAAGAAAAAAAAAAAAAAAAAAAAGAGAGTGGTAGCCAAGTCAAATGGGAAATAGTAAACAGCAAGGAGAACATCTCTGTCAGCTATTATGTCCAGATGCAGATGAAGGCTGCTGTAGAAACAGGAGTGAAATTAATGCCTAGGGATTATGCTAAGGGCCAGCGGTGCAGCATGCCTGTGGATGCTGTTCTGAGCTTCCCAGAGAGACATGTCTCTGACAGCACCTCTGATTTGTACTTTTGAGGGCAGTTGTTTGGTCTTGGGTTGGGGTTTGAAGCAGAATACGAGGCAGGGTTTGCCAGTGAACAGGTTAAGAGGGGAACTGCGATGTACTTGGCTCTGAAAGGGACTTGAGCATTCCTGGGACTGGGAGATGTGAGGAACAGGGAAAAGCAGCAATGCACTGAGTATTTACTGATTGGAAAATGCTTGGTTAGGAGAAGGCAATCCCCACTCTGCTTGCTAATGTGTTGTCAGTGCATTGTTACAGACTTTGGGAAACTCAAAAAGGAAATCTCTTCTAAAACTGTGCCTGTGCTCCTCACAAGCAATCTGCATTTCCTTTCAGCAGACCTTTTGGATCTATTTTTCTACTCTGCCAAAAGTGCGTTTATTTCCCTCATTATGTTTTATGAATTCCTTAAATCCCAGCAAGAATCCCAGCAGCAGCCAGGGGATCACAAGGGTCCTGCAACCCCCCAATGCAAAAGCAGTGAACTGCATGGCTATGTGCCCCACAATGCCCACAACCCAAAGAAACCACTTCCTGTTCCCACTTCGCAGTTCTGGTTGAGTATCCCCCTTTGTAAACCACACCAGCTCTCTCTTACAACTGCAACTGTTAAGTATATTTCTTTTCTTGCACTCCAAAATAAGTCCTCCACCTCCTGCAGGTGTCCTCTTGAGTAGATCTGCACGTCCTCCTTCATAAATTCAGTTTTATTATCTGCGTTCATCTACAACTTTCAGAAGCCTGATGGTAAACTCACTTTTCCTCCCTCCTACCCACACAGCTAGGTGCTCATAGAGAGGGAAAAATTTAGATTGGCAACTGCTTCCTGAGATGCTTCCTATTATTTTGCTTATCTTCCTGCAAGTGTGTTCAGAGCAAATGTTTAGTACACGGCAGATAATGTAGTTACCGATAATGGAACCTTGATGCTGGGGGACTTGCAGTGATTTACCTCCATCAAATTAAATCAGAACAGGTGTTGCCAGCTCAGTTCCAAATCAGAAGGTGAGCAGATGCCACTAAGTTGCATCTGGCAGTGGGAGCACACAAATCTCAGCCAGAGAATTGTTGAATGAGATGGTTTTTAATTTGGTACACAACCTAAACAATTAGAACCAGCTTTCCAAGAGTTCTTCTGCACACCCCTCTTGAACCTATTTAAGAAACAGTGGCAGAGGGACGCTGTCAGAAAACAGTATTTGGATTAGAGTGCATTGCAAATATTGCCTCTGCCACTTGAGGCATTTTCTCTCTTTGGTAGGGATACATTAATGTAGATATGCTTCAAAGTATGTTTCCTCATTTTGGAAAGGCTGAGGAGGGCAGACAGCTGGGGCAGAGAAGGGGGAAGTTTGTGATAAGTTGCAGTGATTCCACAAATTGTTGGATGTGGGTCTGTTTCTACATTGCAAACAGCCCCCCATAAAAATGAAATTTCATTGCAGAAATGGAGCATGTTTCTTAGGAATGCTCTGACACTACATCATAGCCTGTGGGTGGTTTCAGGGCTGGACCTGAAAAGAGACATATATCTTCCTCAGAATACCTTGGGCCACTACTTTGGTAAAGAGCACAGTGACTCCATATTTGGCTAAAATCAGTGTTTTTGAAAGCATGGATTAAGTCCTCTCCCAGCTGTATGTAAAAGCATTTTTGACTAAGTCATTTTCAACCAAACAGTGCTCAGCCAGGGCAGTAAATCACACAAACAATGTTAATCACTTTTCGTCATGTTAATGGCCTTAAATCGCCTCAGAAATTTCTTCACCTAATTTTATTTCACTGGGGCTCTACAAGGGGGTCCAGCTGCAAAGAACCACTTTCAAAATCAAGACTGAATTACTGCAAATTCCGCAGTAAAGGTAAGAAGGCAGATCCTCAGATCACATAAATCGGTGCAGTCCTGCTGATGTCTGTGATGTTCTGGTGATTGATACTAGCAGGGCTGGTTGATACAGGTAAAGTAAATGGTCTGCAGTTTTAAAAGCCTGCTGCTAATGGGTCCCATGGTAAATCAGTGGCTGACTTGTTAGTTTTTCTTTAGAATGGACTCGGAAGGTACATTAATGGGGAAAAAACCCTGTCAGCTTAGCAAAGCAGTGCCCAACACAGGTAGCACTGCAGTCAGCAGAGTTCACATTTGCATTTAGCAGAGAGATGCTTATGCCAGTACACCAAGGGTCTAGATAAGGCCTGACCCCTAGACCAGCCACGTGCTACTCTGGTTGACCCAAGCTGAGGATATGACCTTCTCTGATTGGGATCTTACCTGCATGTCTCTTGAAAATTAAAGCCTGCAAAAACTTCCTTTCTACTTTTCAGCCATCTTAGACTCAAGAAACAGATAGCCTTGAGCACCCTTGCAGTGAAATTTGCACAGGAGAGAACTACTGAACCTGGATGGGGATGAGCTTCCTCACCCTGTCAGGGTTTTCAAGAATTCCAGTATTTTTCCTATGTCCAACCAGGGATGAAAGGTCCTTTTAAGACTTGGATGAAAATCTCAAAAATAAAATCAGGATGGGGCCAAGTTAAATATTTTACTTTAATAATGTTCAAAGAGTTTATTTTGATTGTGACCTTTCTAAGCAGTTGCCTCTTTTTAGTACAAAAGGAACATGGGGTTTTTGCTTGTTTCCTTCAATTAGAAAATAAAACTTTTCACTTTTAAAAATGTCAAAACAGCCATCCTTCATCATTCAATGGTCCTTTTGCATTTTTTTTTAAGTCAAGAGACTTGTTGAGATCAAACCATTGCTATCAATCAGCTTCAGTTTCGAGAGATGACTGGGTTTTTTCATTGTATGTGAAGGGAAAAGAAAACTTTAGTCCAAAAATTCCTGACCACTTCTAGCAAGTTTTACCTCCGTTTTGAAAATCCTCTGCCTTACATAGGTTTCAGCCCACTTACATGTAGCTGCACCGGGCAGTGGAAATGCAGGAAGTCTTTTTTTCTTCTTCTTTAGCTCATTTTTAAATGAATGTTTTCATATTTTTCTTCTTCTTCTTTTTTTTTTTTTTTTATCAGTGACCAACATGATTTATAGAACCGCTAAGTGATTTATATTCTGTTTGCATGATTTAGTGTCCTGCGTGAATGCAGTTTGGTTGAAAATGGCTTAATGAAAAATGGTTTCTTTATAGCATAGATGGAGCTTAATCCGTGTTTTCAAAAATCATTCTGATTAAAGCCTTATAAGGATCAGACCAAGACACTGTCTGTTGCCAAGGTATCTGCTACAAATATGGTTCCCAGGGAAAAACTTAAAGGCTTTATGTCGTAAAAGAAGAAAGAGTTACTTTCTGAAATGTAGTGTTGATGAGAAAACTTTATGGATTTCCAGCTCAAACAACAAAGCAAGGTTTTAAGGGGAAAATAGGGAAATAAAAACAACCTGATTAAAAAATTAAGAAAGCCTCCAAAGACCAGCTCACCTGATATTTTATGCCAAGTAAGTTCACTGCCTGTATCCTAGTTATTCAAATTCTGTGGTTTTGCTGAGGAGAGGATGTGAAGGTCCTGCCCAAAGATGGGTATCCTGATCACAGTTTCTGGCCAGCTGTCCTTGGAGAGGGGTGTGCAAAATTTTCAAATCATTTTGGGTAAGGTTTTATAAAATGGGCTGCACTTCCAATGACTTTGTCAGGGGGTGGTGATTAGTGACACATTTCTTTCAAAATTGCCTCATCTTCATCTGAGTATTTGTTTACACCCCTTCTCTGCTAAATGCCACAAATATCAAATAGTCCTTGAAGGTGTTTAGGCTCCATGAGGTGAAACGGAATTAGAGTATTTATGATTTTCCTTCAGCTGGAGGCTGTTCTACAAGGCAGGATTTTCAGACCCAAATATACCCTACAATCAATGAAGATTTTACTTTTTCTTGGTAGTACAAGCCTGTCTACCAAGAAAGGACGACTGAGCAATTGCAGTTCTTCAGCTGTGTCCGCTGAGAGCAAGCTTGATACAGGGGCGTCAGCACAATGCAGCACTTGATGGTGGCATGTTTTGTGATCATCCCCCATGAGCAATGTTTTTTACCTGCTGGGTTTGTTTTTGTACACCAACTTGATGATGCAGGTAGGTTTTTTTGGTTTGGGTTGGTTTCTTTTTCATTGTCTTCAGGTCAAGCACCCACATATGGATGTTTTAAGTGTGTACCTGATTGTGATACAGCCAATATAAACTGTAATTCAACTGATTTCAAATAAACCTCATTTCTGTGTATAGTGTGATGGGAAAGTAGCAGAAATCTTTTCTTAAGGGACGCCTCAGAAAGACTGTCAGGAAGCAAAGCTTCCAGAACCCAGCTCTCCAAAGCAAGAGGAGCAGTATTCCCAGTGTTCCCAGCCTGCAGTGGCTGCCCTGCTTCACAGCTTTGGCAGAGGCTTTGCAAGCACAGTGGCCCTTTTAATGCCACAGCCTAAATATTCTGGTTTTTCCTGGACTTTCCTACAGAGAACTAAAAGACTCTCCTCCCTTCCCACACCACTGGTGAACTTCTGGGTCCACTGGGTACAGCTCACTGGACATGGGTGTGTTGTTCTGACTGCATATGCCTTTAGAGCTGAGCTGATCTGTCTATATGCATGTTAAGAGAAACATATGTTTCCAGGTGTTTAGCAAACATCACTGAGTGTCCAGAAACCACAGAAAAATGGGCCCCATCTTCTTTACCTCAGAATTTCTAGGTGGAAAACAAGACATATCAGGGGAAATGTGGCAGAATGGTACCTTGTCCTACTGCACCCTTCTGCCATCCATGTCACACAAAGGCAACCTCTGATCAGACTTGCCAGAGTTGTGTCACTTGTAACCAGGGTGTGACTGTATGTCCAAACACACCAGAGTAGCAAAACACCAGTGAATCTGCCCAAACCCTGTTACCACTCTGCAAATAAATGCAATGCTCTTGAAGCATATGTTGGGGGGTCACTAACCCACTCACCTCAAATTCTTACTTCATCTCAAGGTAATGAAGGGCGTTCTCCCATCCCTGGAGCACCTATTTCTGCTCCTGCAGTGGTTTGGAGAGGGGGCTGCACTGCCAGCTGCAGAGGGGTGCCCACATGCCTGCCAGTCATACCTGCTGCTTTTCCAACCAGCATCTTCTTCGTCCAGCTGTAAATCAGAGTGATCCTGCCAAAGAAGTCTAATGTGCAGCAGATAACAGGAATAGACCAAGGCTTCATGATTATTGTTTTTTCACACCCTTATAGCTTACTTTGTCGCTTGCATGTGTGCAAAATGATTCAGAGCAAAGCTCACAGAAACAGTGTCTGTGTGTTGTCTGTGCATTTAATGAGGTGGTGGTGCGAGTGATTATGCAGGGTGCAAGTGGTAAAGAGAGGCTGGAGCTTGCATTTGCACTTGGTTTATGTGGTTTTCAACTGTTTTTACAGTCCCTCACCCTTCAGCAAATGCACTTGGGTGACTCTTGGTGCACAGGAAGGGAAAGTCGCAGTCAGACAGCGGAATTACATTGGCAGGTTAGACATCTGAGGCATGTTTGTGTGGTCAGGGGATGACAGTCAGGCACACAGGTGAGTTTTCCTCAGGTAACTAGGATAAGCGACAAACAAGAGGGATTAAGTGTCAAAGACGGCATTGTCTCCTAAGATGGCTAGTGAAACAAATGACTAAACAATAACAGAATTTGAAAGACGTTTATCTTAACATGCAACGTATAGGCCGCAGTTCAAAGAAACGCCTTTAGTTAAGTTGCACGCCTGCTGATCTCTAAGCATATGTTTAGATGTTCTCAGTAAGGATGAACATACCTGCCTCAGTGCTGTCCTGAGGAGAGGCTGAGATGATGAAGCAAATGGTGAGATTATTTTCCCTGAGGCAGCAGAACTTTGATTCACTTTTCACCTTCTTTTTCAACGGTCTGTTTATTTTCCTTGAGCACTGGTTTGAATTCTTGTGTTTTGGCAATAACAGGCTTGACCGTTCCTCATTCCTTGTGTTGTTCTCCCCCACCACTGCCACCTCTGAAGTCAAGTCTGTTTTTTGTACTTTCTGTGTTTGGAAGTGGGGGAGTGGAGGAGTTGCTGACAGAGGTAGCCAGTGATGGTTACTGCTTGGTTGAAAGTAAAGAAGTATATAACAAATGTTAGAGGGAACAAAATGGATTATTTGTTATTCCTGGGGGGATTCTGCCCTTAAAGTGATACCCCAGAAATCCAGATGGAATGTTAAATAAAAGCGAAAGGCCCCCCACAAGTTTGTTAGCAGAAAAAAGCTTCTCACAGTGAGGGCCTTTGAAAATTAGAACTCAAAAATAATACTCCATAAAGGAAAAATTCTCCTAAGAAAACAGAAAGCAAGGAAATTTAAGGCATAATAGGGACTGGCCACAGTACTTCAGTTGTGCAGGATCTATCAAGCAAAATGCTGTTGACACAAACCCCTGACTTTTTGCACTGTACAAATACACATGCTCACACTTTATTTGGAGTGGCCTCAAGTTTGCCTTGAGATCACCAACAGAGCTTTTAAATTAACACAGGATGCTCACACTGCCATGGGCCACTGCTAATGGCCTTCCAGAAAACTGCTCTTTGCATACAGAAAAGGATGGGGGAGTGTTTTCTATTTCCCCTTCTGTTTCCCTGAAAGGCATCAAGAAAGTTAAGAAAACATTAGGGAGAGGAACGTGTACCAGTCAATATTCTGAAAAAATTATATTTACTAGTTTTTTGGGGTTTGTTTCCTGTGTTCTTGAGGTTACCTTATCTGTCTTCTTCTCCCTCCTCCCTACTGATCCTCATTGTCCTACACATCAGAGCACTTTCTTTAGTAAGGAATCATCTTGCTGTGTTGATTTAACACCAGCGAGGCTGTGCCCCATTAAACTCAGTGAGAACTCATTAGTAAGATACAAAGGACATGGCTCTTTCCTTTACAGGCCAGAGGATCAGTGTGTCCTAAACACAGAGCTGTGGAACGATAGACCTGGAAAGTTATTCTCACTCTAAAAGTAGACAGAGCATTAACGGGAGTTGTACTGACTTACTACTCTGCTGATATGCCTCAAACTTCCTGCTGTATGTGAGAAAATGAACCACCTTTGTTTTTGCTGGGTCACAACCTTCCCTTTTGAGACAGTCAATGAGTTTACCAGACATTGCCAATTCAGACGTTGTGTCAGTGACCAGACAACTGGATTGGCCATGACAATCCTCAAGTAATGCAGCTTGTCCCATGTCCTGAAGTCTTTGAACACAACCTTGTACTGGGTTTTTCTTTTGGACACAGTTATCTTCTTAATTATTTTCTCTCAAGCTTCCATGAAAAGCATTCATGCATTTTCAGAGGGTTGCACAGAATGATGGAAGGCACATTTGCCTCAGCCTCTACATCAGTTCCCACAGCTGGGAGGTAAAGGGGAGAAAGGGCATTCTTCCCATTGTATTATCTGGTGCCTCCCATCCATGCCTTATTAAAAAGTCTTGTTAGACTAGATTTGGCTCTGTTCCATTAAAAATATCTATAGTACATGTTTGATTTTGAGAGAAAATGAAAAGGTCCATAAGAGAGCTGTGCAGTGGCTGCCAGTGACTGAGTACAAAAGGGGTGTCACGTCTGCAGAAACGCAGATTCTCTTCAGGCTGGAGTGGAATTCACTCACCAGATGAACCATAAGGATCATGACAGTGGATCTGGACACATTCCTACCAAGCAGAGAACTGACACCATCGATTCATTTTGTGTGAGTCATGGACAAGTCTTCAGATGGCAGGGATGTTTAGTTACGGACCGAATTGAAACAGCTGACAGAGCATTTACAAGGCCTGCTCTCCATTTCCAACCAGTTGATTACTAATATGGATCACTAGAATTTGTAAAGTAACAAATACTTGCGTAGTTATGAACTCAGTGTCTTCAGTCCAAAATAAACAAGGGGTATGTGTGCTAATTACCTGCAAGTAATGCTATAGTAATTTACTGGTTCCTCAGATTTGCAAATTAACACAGACATTCCAGAGAGAAAGAGAGATTATCTGTCCACTTCATCATAGCTACTTTTAAGAGCCTTAACCATATTATGGTTGTGCTGTGTGGAAGAAACAATACCCCAGAGCCATAATGACACTTTATATGAAATTAAGTGTACTTCAAACTCTTCTTGTGCATCAGCTCAAATCTGTCATAGAACTTGACGTGGAAAATATCCTGAATAGTAAAACGTCTTCAGTAGTATAAAATTATGGCATCCATTCAACAACTTTTCAATAGGTCTAAAGACAATGTTTTAATCCAATTTTAGTGTTCAGAACTGAGTTGTTTATACATGGGCTTTTGTTCATTAATTAAAATTGGCCTGTTTTCATCTGCAGAACTCATAAATGGACCAGAGATTTTTTAATAAAATAGGTATTTGGACAGTAGATGTCCCAGGAAATGTTAGAGTGCTTAAAGAAAATTTGTTGTTTATTCAGTGAAATGCATCAATACTGTGCCAAATCTGTAATGAATCAACCTCAGCATGAGATTAGGAGTATCCACATTCTACAAAACCTGCGGTGTGTTGTCCTTTGGAGTAGGCATAAAACCCTTGAACACACTGCCTATTGGTCATTAAACAACCCCAGGAAACTTTAAGCGTAAACACCTTGTAACAGATGGTCTGGATAAAAAATTCTAACTCATGTCTGACATTCATCTGTTGGTATAAATCAGCGTTGTCGCCGTGGCTTTGGTAATACAGCAGAGCTTTGCATCAAAAGGCTTCCTGGCCCTGGCTGCCTAAACAGTCCCTTGTTCTTTTAATTGGATATGTTATTTCTTCTCCCTTTCTCTACTGAAAACAGAAAGCAGCTTCCAGTGTCTGCATTTATGGATGATGGGAATCGAGAAGTGTGTCTTTTAAATTTCCCCTTATTCCTTGTGGTCAAGTTATCTCTCCAGTTTTCTTCATGGTGTAGGAACTTGCACAAGAAAAAAGTGATACAAAGGCATAATCACCCAATCTTAAAGCAAGTTTTTCTTTATGCACCAGCAGGGAAATAGAGGGCTGAAGAGAATGTCAAGTTCTACTAAATCACAAGGTTGGGCATTGTAATACTCAGTCATCCTGGTGTATATAATTCAGAAAATTGCAGAGCAAGGCATAGTCAGGCTTCAAGTCTCACATACTGCTACTGAAAACTTGTCACTCACAAGAAGCTACCTAAGTGCTGGATATTATGCTGGAGTACCTAGGATGTACAGTTAATTACAGAATAATAATTACAGACAGTATCTCAGATACTATCTTCATAACAGAGCTTGGCTTTTCAATAGCTGGTACGTCTCTGATGAGGTGATGCCCAACTACACCACTGAGAACCATCTGAAGATAAAGCCACCTGCATGCAATTTATGCATGCATAACTTAGCATTAAAAGCATAGCCTTCTGAGGTTTCAGCAGAGTGTGGTGTCATCTGGAATGCTCTGCCTTGCAGAAGTCCCTAGAGAGTCTTTCCAACACTTCCAAAGGGAATAAGCAACTTAGAGGCATTACCTGCAGCCTGGCTTAGACCTGCTTCACAGCACCAAGGGACCTGACCCTTTCATAAGCATATGCAAGCTATAGGTTTATGAATTCTTATTCTACAGACACTTTCCCTTTTCTCTTGGGTTTGTTGGAACCATGGGGACCCTGCTCCTAAGGAAGCAGATTCAGACCCAGCCATTTAAATCAGTAAGATAAAGATAGCCAGTACTGATGCTTGCCTCTAGATTCTAGATAGCAATTTTCAGTTAAATTAATGGTAAGTAATATCATCTTAGCACTTCTCAGGAAAATGAGTTGGCTCACTTTAAATCACCAACCCTGTTATCAAGGCAGCATGTGCAGCAACAGCTGCAGTGGATGCTTCCCATGGTAGGACCTCTTTTATATGGCCTTTGGTGATTAGGACCAGCACACTGTCTCACAAGGGCTGCTTTCAAAGAAGCTGAACTGGGAAAACAGTGGTTCCAAGAAATGGAAAATACACAAATGCAATCCTGGACTGGCAGTAGCAAATCAGAATGGTACTCTAAGGGGACATTGCACTGGCTTCTACAGGACAACGCTTGGCAGCAGAAGGGAGGGAAGTTACTACTTTCACTTTATCACATTAGCTTTTATATCTAATTACTATAAAATGCATCCCAAGAGCTGCATCAGTAGCACAGAAGTTGCTCACGCCATTCTTCTCTTCATGTATGACACTGTTCTGTTAGGGACAGTGGACCTTCTGGAGGAGAGGGATGCAGTTCACCCAATAAGACTTAACATTAAATAACTTCCACAGTATTATTATTTTTATTACTGTAGGGCATGGAAGTTGTAGGAATAGAACAGACCCCCACTGTGTTAGGGACCTTCAAAACAGAGTACAAAAAGACAGTGTTTTCCCCAAAGAACTTCAAATTAATTATCCTTCTTCATTCCGGACACGGTCCCTGTACCTACAGCAAAGAAAAATCTTGTTTGCTTATTTATTTTGCTTGGTTCACTTTAGAATAGACAGCTCAGTTTATTTTTCCATTAAAAAGATGATGCCAAGCTGAGTGCTAACATATATGAACTACAACCCCTTTGTTTTTAATAGGGGAGGAAGGAGGTAAATTCTTGTGATTAATTTGGCTCATCCTGGTTGAAAAACAATAAAGATTTGTCTTAACTGGCCATAAATAGAGTGGATACTTTAAACACAAGCAAGCTACCTCTCAAGCTGTGGGTGATAGATTATCTGGGATATGGTATGAAAAATTAGCCAACACATTTACCATACCCTCTAGGAAGGCCTGTGATTAAATTTAACATAGCTGACCTTGTTGTCCTAAGTCTAATGAGCCAGAATGGATAGAAATGTCCTTGATCCAGCTGGTGGTTTTTAGTGTCAGGCTCTAGTCTTATATAATTTATCCACTTTAACCCCACCACTGGTGCAATTGCTTAATGCACTGGCCTGTCACCTTTCAAATGGAATTTTTGGTCTGCTTGATGTAAAGTGAAATTAGACTCAACTGCTTGCTGAGGCAACGAAACATGGCTTCAGCCTAAGACAGCAAAGTCAGGGGTTTACTCTGAGACCTGTACTGGTACAAAGGTGAGGGCTGAGCAATACCCAATACACTGAAATTTGTTTCAGAAGTAGAGGGAAGTGTCTTGAATACAGCTTCTGCAGGAACTGCCTGTTAGAGCACATGCAAGCTCACTTGTACTGTGATAATTCTCTTTTGTGACTGCTCTTTCAGATAATGCATCCAATTTCTACAAATTTGTGCATGACTTAACCTAAGTATTGTGCATCATGTATCCAGCACATGCTACCCAAAACAAGCAGAAGCAAAGAATTCTCAAACAAAAGGATTACAAAATGCATTTTTGCTGCCTGAGTTACATTTCCAGTCTAGAGCTGTAGCCTTCAGTCTGTTAAATCTGTCTCTACAACCATGAAACAAGCATGCAACTTTTTGTAGCGAAATTTTAGGATTTTTCTGGCATGTCAGATCTTTCACCGTGAAAAGAGATTCAACCCTTCCGTGTGCAGACCCTTTCCCAGAGTTGCAGGAAATGGCTGGCTTTTCCCAGCCAAAACTGGCCAAGGACCCACAGGCTGCGTTTCGCTGAGATCCACAACAGCACATATTGGTGCAGGTCTGGGAGGAGCTCTGCAGAACTGTGAGGGAAGGAAATCAAATCCCAGCAGATGCCCAACCTTTCCTCTGGGCAGCTGGGACACAGGAAAGGGGCATGAAAGCTGCCACTCAATCCACTCAATCCAGTGTCCCATGCTGCCACTTTCTTGTACTCAGGGGCCAGCAGACAGCAAGGCAGGACGTACTTAACTCACAGTGTGGAGGATATTTCTTCTAACAATAAGAAGAAATCACACCGATGTTTTTACAGCCCAGAGGAAGCTAATAGAGTGAGGCACAGCACAATCATGGCCACTTATGCAATTTCTCCTGCTTCCTACCCTCCAGACCAGCAGAAACCTTTAACAAAGCCCTCAGTTTCTGTCTTTTTTTTTCCTGTCTCTCATATACTGTCTTGATAGTATATTTCCTGAAGAAGGTAGTTTTCTACAAGGCTTGACTCAGGAACCTTTCCATTAGCTAGTGCAAAAATTGGTTGGGTTTTTGTCCTAAAGCTGGAGTGAGGATGTCGCCAAGTTCCTTACACTGAAGCAAATTTTATATGCCTTCTGTAGTTGGGGACATTCATATTTAAAGCTAAAGCTGTTCACTTACTCATAACAGCAGTTGGAAGTTTTTCAGTGGAGTAGAATTTAAGCCATAAGCCATCCCCTGGCCACTTTGTGCATCAGATGAGTCACAAGGGAAAATCTGACAAACTTTTCAGTAGGGCAAATCAAAGCAACAGTAAATCAGCTGGCTACTGGAAATAAATACAGTTTCTGAGTATACCTCTGTGCTGGAGCACCTCAGAAAGCATATGAAACGTTCACATATCCTTCTTGCTATTCCACATTTCTGGAGTCAGAACTGACTCAATATTAAAATCAGGTTCTTCCTAATTCTTACACTGTCTGTAATTAAGAACACAGATTTAATAGAAAAAAATCTGTTTACTAGATTAATCCAATTGATTCAAAAGAGTTTGCACTTACGTATTTCCATGCTTTTCTGCCTGGTGCTCATCATGTTATAGTATGTGTGTGCATGTGTATATATATATACACACATATATAGTGCATATATATATACATCTATATATATATATATATATATCAATATGCATATATATGTGGTTGGGTTCTTTTTAAGTCTTTGGTCCCAGCTATGTGGAAACATTCCCTTAGATTTCTACAGAGTACAGCCCAGATCCCCAGATCAGTGCCTAGATGCATTATTGCATAAAGCAAGGGATCAATAACATAGTAGAAGCTACAGGGAGCTGCCTCTGACTGTTGCCTGAGCAAGGAGCCAGTTTCTGCCCCTGGAGCAGACCCTCTACACTCAGTCCTCACTGGGTGCAATATAAGACACCCAGTGAAACAGATAATTAATTAGAAGATCACTTTTTTTTTTTCCTCAGGGGGTTGTACTGTTTGAAAGCAAAACAAGGCAGAAGTGGGAGTTTTCACAAACCTGAATGGCAAGAGAAACCTCTGAGGAACACCAAGCTGGCACTCTCAAGCAATGAAGGTGGTGATCAATGGCCTAGGATGAAATCCTCATTGATGGAAGTATGGTCACCATTTCAGTTGAGACAGAATTTCTTTCTTGTCCTGAGGCGATGATCTTCATAGAGTGGGCTTAAGGCATTTGCAGAACATAATTTTAAAGATATTTAGGTGTCTGATTTAATTTTTAGATGTAGAAATGACTCTACATCTCTAGATATAGAAATGGCTCTGACCCTGCAGTTTTGAAGTCACTGCTGCTTAATCATTGACTTAGTGACCATGAGACTAAAGCTTCGCAGCGGAAGAAAGATGAAGCTTCCAGGGTTGATAATAATGTGCTATCTACTCTCCATTGAGTCAAAACAACAACTTCTAGAGCTGGTTTGCTGCTCCTATACTTTTTTGTGTAGCAAAGTTATGGCAGGAACCAGTTTGTTCAGATCCTTGCACAGGTATAAAGGCATAGGGGTTAATGGAAGAATTACTTTACTTTTTTGGGAATGGAAAATACTGTGAACAGTATCATGTCTAAGATGGCTTCGGTTTTCAGACAGTGTCAGGGTCAGGTAGCTTAATTTTTCTATCATTTATTTTTTAATTCTGTTGGTTATGGGAATCCAAGAGTGACTTTCTGTTCTTGTTGTTATTGTCTTCCCTTGGCTTGTTCATTTTGCTTTTTGGCAGTCAATAACAGTAGTGCACATCTTCCCAGCAGTTACCTTGAGCTTGGGTTCAGACCCAAGACTTCAAGACCCTGATCCTTTTTGTTCCTTGATCCAAGTGGGGTTCCTGCCTGAAGCTGAAGAGGCTGTTCCTACCCTCAAAGTCAGACTCTAAAATGCTGCAGTAGGGTTTCCATTCTCACACATAAACAGCAAAGGACCTGACCAAGCCTCCTTAATTCAGCAGAAAGACTCTCTTTGGCTTCACCCAGCGCTGGATCAAAGACAAATGAGGGGGGTATTTTTCTTGCCAGGTGGCATTTCAGTGTTGATAGTGTAACTGTCAGACTGAAGGAGATGATGGAAGGAGGGTCCTGAAAGTAAATGTCAAAGGGATAAAATATGGGTAGAAGTAATTTAATTTTCCTTCTTTGTTGGGTCAGTTCATTTCATCTTGAAACTGAATACAAGCTCAGCTCACAGATCTTTACAAAATCATCCAGACATAATGTGATTTGGGAAAATAAGTGGTCCACATTTTCTTGATGTGACAACATATGGGTATTAGCATTTTTTTCATTTCTCCAATCAATATACGTAAAATATGCAGAAGGAAAACAAGTCATGCAATAGGATTGGGATTATTTTTTAATACTGTCAAGATTTTATCAGTCAGAAAATGAGATAAAGAAAGGATAAGTCAATTTGAAATTGCATTGGACAGCAGTGAAACAGACTCTCTCCTCCTCTCAATTTGTGTCAGCTTCTGGATTTCTTTTGTGAAGAAGTATTTTAGTATTTTAGTAAGCACATGGAATGGAAAGAGAGAAGGACTCTGATTTCTTCTTTGCAATCCCTTTTCAAGAGCTTCTCTTTTAATTTCCCAGAGGTTACCAGCATACTAGCATATTTTTTTTCCGTATTTTAATTTGAATTATGAAGAGTAGGAGCAGAGGGATCTTGTTCAAAAATCCTTTTATTTTGCTCCTTGAAAAGGAAATTCTTTACAATTAAAAATGTCTAATTAAAAAGTCTTTTTTTTTTGGTGGGTTTTTTTTTGTGTGTGCGTGGATTTTTTTTTCTTTCTTATTCACTTCATAGATCAGTTTCTCTGACATTGCCACAAAAGATAAAATTTACTGTGTAATTGGATTGTGGCATAGGAAAAAAAGGTAACCGTCTGTATTAACTTACTATTTTACAATGTTCCCAAGCATTTGTCCACCTGAAATGGTTCAAGAGTGGCAAAAGGATTAAGGGAATATAATTTGACTTCGCTGAAAAGAAAACATTAACACACTCTCCTGCTCTCCAGCAAACAGTACAAACAACAAACAGAGGCAAGAAATACTAAGATAAAATTAATGAGATACAATACATGTATCTCAAACTTGTAGAGAGGGCTGACTTAAACAGAATTTAATATACCAGACACATTGCATTGCAAGTGAATTCTCATTTCGCCAAAACACTAGCAGATGTTTAATCAATAAGATGGACCATAAAGGGCAGCACAATTAGTAGGTCTGAGAAATGTTCTCCTGTGATGTTAGAAAGCTGTAATTATGGACCAGATCTCATAAGTGTTTTGCACAGATGACACATAATACCAATATTCTAGCTTATAGAAAAGGCTGCATGGCACTTGTAATACAATTACAGGCACAAAGACACAACAATCCTGATCTTAGAGAATCTTTTTAAACAAATATCGAAACTGTCACTGAATTAAAGGAGAAGAAAAGGCTGAAATCAGCTCCTTTGACCCAGTTCTCTGGGGCATTTTTTGTCACATTTTTGCTGAGATGAGCACAGAAAACAACCCCACCTTCCCCAACATGCCTCCCCTTATACCTTACGGTAGAAAATTCAAAACTGTGCCATCCCCCTCCTCGGGATGGGAGGTCACGTACGGCTCATGCAAGCCATGGTCCTGCCAGCATGAGATGGGACAGAAAAGAGTAGCCAAAGCAGATGAAAGGATCCTAAGGGTGCTCTAATTTAGCTTGAGGAGCAACACTTCCAGGTCTCACCACTAACCTGTTTTTATATTACATACTCCAATGTGATTGGGACCCCAGCTAATCAGCAGCACGTCATAGTCCCTCTACTATCTGTTACTTGGCTTCTATGGCAGGAGGGAAGAGGTTCCAGGCTTCTATGGCAGGAGGGAAGAGGTTCCCTGCTCCTGGAGAAACACAGAAAGAAGAATTATTGAATTGACTTTTTGAGTCCTTGATTTTTTGACAGTGCAGTCATAATGTTGAGCAGAATAGCAACTGGGAACATCAGCGGGTTCATGGCTGTGGTGAGAGGTTTTTTACCCTATCTTCCTCTCATAATTCTCTGCCTTCGTCAGAATATGATTAAGAAACAGTGGAGGAAGTTCAAAAAAACATTATCCTTCTAAAATTAAAATGAAAGTCCTGGTTGTACATCCAGCAGAAAGAAGCCATTAGTTAGACAAGAGTTCTCCCATCAACACCACATGCAGAAACATAATCCTTCTAAATTGCTGGGATTTCAAAAATATTGCCTTTGTGCATGGATTTGAACTTCCATATTTACTGCTTTAAAGGAATCAATACAGCAATGTTGAGCAGTCTGGATTTGCCATACTTAACCTGTAATTACAGCTCCTTACTGAAAGTTATGGCTGGGCTGCAGCCCTTCAAATCTTAGATTAATCAGACTCAGTTTAGCGTCCCTGCCTATAAATTCCAGAAAGTTAGAATTATTTCAATATAGTGAATCATGAAGGTTTTGGCAACAATCTGAAGAGTATATTTTTTCCATGGGAAAGTGAAGGAAGAAATATGGTTGGATGGATTATGTAGAGGGGAAAAAGTCCCCTTCAAAGGCATGTTCTACAACTTAATTAATAAATAGTCCACTGGTTGGCTGGTGCAGTGATAGGCTTCATTGTAGCTAATGAAGCTTCATCAATGTATGCCAGATGAGAATCTGAAAAATAATTCTTCATGTAAGATTTATAAATTGTACAAAGGAAATATGTTGTCAGAAAATGTGAGCAGTAGCCCAATTAATGCATCCTTTTAATTTAGCTATTCCCAAGGAGCATACATCTCATTGCTCTGGGGCTGAAGTAGTGCGGGTCATTTTATACCGTGATGGATGTCCCAGGCACATCCCATAATGAAGTGAAGTGCAGCTGCAGGCTAACCCACAGACACACACGAGTGAGTCAATGGGCAGCAGGGCTGGGGCAGATAACAACACCTGAACCTGCGGGGCAGAGCTCCTGGATCACACCCTTCTCCCAGCCAGCAAGGACCCCCACTACTCCCTGGGATGAGGACCTTCATCCCTACCTCTTGTAAGCGTGGCACCCAAAGGAGAGGGGACCCCAGTCATCAACTGGGTGTCTTTTCTCACCATAAGACAACTGATAGAGGACCAGGTGGGGAGGAGGACTGTGAGGGGAACAGGGGGAATAGAGGGCCTGTCCTGTGAGAGCAAACTGGGAAAAGCTTGGCATGTTTAGCCTAGCAAAATGAAAGCTGAGATGGGATCTGATTGCTATCTATAAATACATTACGAGGGTAAACACCAGGGAGGGAGGAGAGTAATTTAAACCAAAGGACAGTGTTGGCACAGGAACAAATGGGTCTAAGCAGGCAATGAATAATTTTCGGCTGTGTAGGAGAGCAAAGTTTCTGAGCATGAGAAGAGGGAGACTGGAGCAGCCAGAGGGAACTAGTTGGAGCTTAACTCCTTTTGAGACAGCATAGTGTCATGGCACAGAGACATGCACCAGCTGTGAGCTGGGCCTGGTAACCCAAATCATCACTCCCCATCCCTTGCCTGCCCCTTCTGGGTCATCAGCAGGTGGAGGGATCTGCCCCTCAGCTCAACCCCTTTATCTGCTCAGACTCCTGTCCCATGCACTGCTGTCTTTCACTGGGAACATCAACAGTCTTCAGGTGTGAGGCATGCTTGGTTTGGGCAGGAACTGTGCTTTTATATATTCTCTGTAAGTCAGAAAGTCAACTTACCCTGTGAATGAATATATGTATTTTCAAATACGATGCTTTTTAAATTGTATCACTTTTCCTCAAATTGAAGTAAAAAAGCAGTAAAAAAAGTCAGAAGTTTGAAAAACTGATGAAGAATTTGATGTAATTCTGATGCTGATTTGCTTTCATAAAAGCCTTTTTCGAAGCAGTCAGACTAACTATAAAAATATTTTTGGATTATTTTTGATTGTTTGTTTCATGACCTTGCATTTTTTTTCTTTCCAGTCAGTATACAAAAACATAATCTGATTTAATGTACCTCACGGGAACAGACTTAAATTCAATTTTTGTGTATGGAAGCATATTCTAATATTTGAGATAGCATATACAACTTGGGCAAAATAGCTGGGATATTTTTACCTCTGTTTTGCTTCTCTAATAGTCTTTGCTGCTCATACCTACAAGTTTCTAATTGCATATGTGTACATATATGTGAGTCCACACATTTAGTTAGATTTTATCCATTAATTTTTTTCTGAACTCTTTCAAGGAGACACAAATTTGTTCTCAACTGTGTTTTAAATTTTCAGCTATTGGCAAAAGATACCAAAAACCAGTTCAGATTTCAGCACTTTCCTAAAGTCATCCATCCAGTCCCAGTTTTATTCAGTAACTCTCTGTTTAGGACATTTACCTTGTAGGATGTAGGCACAGATTAAGCCCCTCTCTGCCTGAGGTCATCGTAACGCCCCAGCATCTCTTTTCCCAGTAATGTGTCCCAAGGCTTAGATTTACACCCTGTTTGAAAGGCTGGGGATGGAGAGCTGTTCTCAGTCCTTCCTGTTGGTGTCATTCCATTTTGGATAAATAACTGGGTCCTGATATTTTAGCATTCAGACCAGCAGCTGTGTTCCCTCACCAAATACTTAAGTATGCTATTCAAAGTGGAGCAGTTTGAGCAAACCAGCCTGAGGGAGGCCAGCTTCAGTGTGCACTAATAACTTAGCAGTTGAGAGACTCACTTGAGAGATAAGAAACCTTGGGTCAAATCATTGCTCTCAATCTATAAAGTGCAAAATAATAAAAAAATTACCTACTTTAATCTGGTTCCTATTTTCACATGTTGTAAATGGGTTCTTTATTATTATTATTATTATCATTATTATTATTATTTAATCAAACCAATAATTTTTTTTTGGCTCAGCTGCCAGACCGAACATTTCCTGCCAGTGTGTGACAGGTTCACATGGAATATTTCATGATGCTGCAGTACCATTTTGTCCCATCGACTGCCTAAGCACAGCAGCTCTGTGCCATCCCATACATTGCAAGTCTCAGGACGTGCAGGCACTACAGCACGATGTACAGTAGACAGACACTTGAACTGGTTTTAGTTATCTCGGGTACTGAAGCAGAATGGCCACATTACCATGATACAAAAGTAGAGTAAATTAGCCCTGGAAATGTTGCACCCATTACTGTCACTACCAATTACAATAATTAATGTTATTCATCTCTAGGCAGCAGATTAAAACTGAACTAACCCATTAGTAACTGAATGTCACTGCGACTGGAGGGTTGTTGGATTGCCTGCGTGAAGGTGGTGATTTCATTTCAGTTCCTGCTGGCAAATGGCCATGTTCTTTAAATGAATAATAAATGAATACACAATAAGCAAAATCCTGGCTCTCTGGAGCTCTCCATTAACTGAAATGGTGCAGGATGCAAACACATCTGTGTCAATTATTGAAAACTTTATCATGATACCAGGTATTTCTGGGTTTTAATACAGAAAGGAGTTGAGGATAGAATGGATCATGGAGACTGAGGTTCTCTATTTCTCTTTTAGAAAATCCCTCTAGAATAAGGGTGTTCACGTACCCATTTATAAGTTCTTAGTAGATGAATGAATGCCTGCTCCACTGCTGCTTGTTTGCACTCTTTCCTGTTTGTTTATTAAATGATCAGTTACAATGAAATACAGGACACAGTCTGGGCAGAAACCACCCCTCAGCAACAGCACATGCATTACTGTAATGAGATTATTTTATGCATTTCTGTGTAAGCACACACTAATCAGTTCCCAAGCACTGTTCCAAAAAATAAAATAAAGCTTAAGTTTTAGAGACTCATTAGTTGTAATTTGCTAAGCATGGGAAAGAAAACCTTACATTAAATTCTATAAATAGCTACTGCAATTAGACAATAGTTAGGTCTCTTCAGCTGATTTATTCACTTGCCTGTAGGCTGCTTTCCGAATCTGACCTTTTTTTCATCCTTACACTCTTAGTTCCTGTTTAATGTATCCATTGGCAAACTAGCATGCTTTGACACCCCACCTCCCAATATGGTTGCTTCATGCTTGCCCCTTGGTGAATGAGAAACAAGCAAGGAAAATTAAACTGTTGAAGGAAGAAAACAAGACTCATGCAATTTATTAAAGAGAGCTATATGAACAAGCTCTGTCTGGAGGGTTTTTTTTTGTTGGGGTGGCTTTTTGGGAGGGTTGAGTTGGGGTTTTTTGATGTATTTTTTAACATTACTTTTTCTACACGACGTACAGGACTAGAATTAGGCCAAAAGTTTAACCCTAATGTGGAACTGACAACATCTAGCTGCTAGTCTGCAGAAAAATAAATATTGTATGTTACTAGAGCCCATAGCCAAGATGAGAAATTAACCTTGTGGTCTTGGTAGAGGGGTGCTGAAAGAATGACTTCTCTGAGCTACATACAATATAATTACTATGTTTTGGATGAACCCAGAGCAGAAACAGTTTCCTTTGCATCGCACTTCTTGGATGCCTCGCATGCCATTCCTCTGGGAGAAGATAAACTCATATGGAAGAAAATCTAATTTTCATTTGCTTTCCAGATGTGGCACCCAATTGCTGCATGTTTGTCCTCTTTTTTGAGCTCCTCAGCATATAGTCATGTCCTGTTCCACTCTAGGCTGTCATGTAAACCGAGCAAGACGCATTCAGGTGTGGAATTTGAGGGAAAATCAATAATGCAATGATTAGTGCACAAGCCTCTCAAATGCTCAAACTTCCAGGTTGTAGTCCACAAACTCCCAGCACAGCATAAAGGTGTAAATAATTATTAGACTCCTACTGCTTCTCAGAAGCTTATCTCTGCATTTTGCCAACAGCATTAATAGAGACACAGCTTTCTAATTGCATTATATACATTATGTTACGTTTCAGTCTTGGTAAAGCAAATTAATCAGCCGTGTCTAAAAATAATGACTGTGGCTCTTTAAGCTAACTGTGCATCCCAGCCATCTAAAATCCAACTCCTACGTGGTTTGCAGTATCGCCCATGTTCATAGACAAGCAAGATGTTCACGCTGCAATATTTAGACTCTGTAATTCTTTCAATATGCGAGGTGCTAATCTGCTAAAATAATCATAATCATTTTTTCTATGCTTTATTTGTCCTTATTAAGTTACTGAAACCCCTGGGCTGAGACTTTCGAATATTTGCCTCTGTCCTACACAATCCTCTTTAGCTCTAGGAGTTGACCCGTGGGATGAAGCTTTAGCTCAGAGTTTTAGATACTGAGAAAGATTTATCTGTGTCAGTCAAGGTGAGTACCATAGGCCTGTCCAGGGGGCTGCACAAGAGACAAGGGCTCTGCAGCGGGCAGCTGCACAAGTGGCAGGGAACATGGTGATGACAAAGTTACACACACCCCTAGTTCCAACCAGAGGAAGATGGCTTTAAACTCTGTGTGGGACCTCCTTTGTGGAGACTGCCAGAGTGGAAATGGTTTGTCTCCCATGTGCCCTGCATTCATCATCTCTGCACAGGTTCTGCAAACCTTCAACATGGATCCAACGGGTAGGCAGTGGCCTTGCCTGTGCCAGTAAGAATATATTAGATTGCTGCAGGGGAGGTTAGAGCAAAACGGTATTACTTTTTCTCCCTGTGTTGCAAGAAAAGGATATGCTTCACAGTTTGTGCCGATTGAAGAAGAACTCTCCTGAGACTGCATTTTATAAAGCAGTTTGTTTACTCTCCAGCAGAAGAGTTACCCAGCAGTCAAGACTCCTGACTCAGTTGTGCTCTTAGTGCTGCCGATTCGGTGTTCCAAGCTTAGTAAGCTGCAGAGAAATCTCACTGAAGAGATATGGGTACAGAAAGACAAACTGAGGCTCTGTGGAAGACAGGAAAGAAAGTTTTTTGTCCTTAATGCAGCAGTAAATCCCACATTGTACAATCTGCAGTAGCAATAACAGCACCCCATATCTCTCCACAGGACGGTGGCATGACCTAGTAGGTGGGAAGCTCTCAGTAATCCTTTCAGCTGTTTTCTTCCCTGCAGACACCGAAATGTAGCTGAACTCACAAAGTCCTTGTTGGGATTTTCTTTTTCAGCCACCTCTTTTTACAAGACACAGCTGGCACTTCTATTCAGCATCCATCAATACACCAGTTGCAATGCCCTACTGCAATCTTATTGTCTCCATTGTCGCCCTGTTTTCTGTTGTGCTGCTGTAAATGAATCGATTTGTGCAATTAGCACTGGAGCTGTAAAGTGCCTAATAACAGGGAAAACAGGAGCCTGTGAACTGAGGAAACGAGATGCACAACCAGACTGGGGTGGTGTCATGTTGCATTTTCTTCATGAACAAAAGTAGAATATACTCATTGCAGCTTCAAGGTATTTGGAGGTATTACAACAGTAAAGGTCTCAGTCTAAGATTCTGTAAGAAGCTGGGAGGTACCACTGATAGTAAGTTTAACTTAGACTTTTCAGAGTGTGCATTTTGACTTCAGTGTAATGTGCTTGAGAATCAGCAGAATTGGTGTTTAAAGTAATCTTTGGCTAAAATAAAACTTTGCATTAAAAAAAAGACTGTCCAAGGACTTTTTTACCTAAATAAATGGAAATGTTCAGTCTTTCTCCCAATGAAATACGGCATTCTGGGCACTTTGCTGGCACAATGGAAACAATGTGAGAGAACACACAGAGAGCAATTTGACAGCGACTAGGATTGCATTTGAAACCTGCAATAGCTGGAACTTAAAGGGGCCACAAGCTAGATGTAAGCTGTACATGAGAGCCACTAATAGCATGTGGCACAGATCCAAGCCTTCAAAAACACATGCAGAAAATGCAGGGTCATAGCTCAAAGTGATTGAACTCAGCTGTACTGCATTGTCCAGTTTGGTGAGGATGAGGAAGCTTGTGCTAAAATGCTGTCCTGACCTTTAGAGAGGATCTTAGACTGACATATTCATGCATGGTTGTCTGCATTTAAAGGATACAGCACCAGTATCCACTAAATAAGATTTTTCATGGTTTACCATTGAATTCAGCGGAACTGCTCAAGTGCGTAAATGTTACACAGCTGTTTGTATAGTGTCAGGACCTCAGACATGATGGACAAGTTCATTATGAATAGATCAAAATATGATGAAGCTCAAGTTACAGTTATAAATTTTGCATTAGTTTTTAAATATTCAGACTATTCTCATACTTGGACTAATTGCTGTAAGGCAACAAAGCAAGTCTAATATTGATGACGTGTCTGCTTACTTCTTCTTGACACTGTGGAGATGAACTGATGGAGAAAATACAATGGATTTTTTCCAAGCACCTCTAACCCTTGTATCTTAACGCTGGTATATTGCAAACGTGGAAAGCAAGAATTTGAGGACGTGCACTTTAGGGCTAAAACGTTTGGAGCCAAACAATGCTTAATGAGAGGAAGAGGTACACGTACTCCACACAGAGTGAGTACTCGCTCACTACAGAACTGGTATCTCAGGCTGTGATACAGAACCTTTTTTCTTTTTTGCTCCACTTTTCCTCTTTGTCCTAGGCCATCACACAAAATCCATTTAACTAAAGATAATAAGGATGCATGGGAGGTAGATCCCTAGATTGAGCTATCATTTTTATGCCAAGCATCCATTCTCTTTCAGCTTTTACGAAGAGAAAATACCTCATGTGTTTAGCCTTGTACTAACCCACAGCTGACACCCACTGCCCCTCCCAGCACCACCAGGTTAAAAGATGTTCTGATATTTATGAATGCACAAAGTCACATGTCTCATATATCTCCAGACCTGAGGTCCCATTGTCATGTCAGCTCACTTGCTCGACCTGAAATCCTTACGGAGAGAAATTAAAGAAAAAGCTGTAACCGAACAAATATCCCTTAATCAATTGCCCTCTGACACGTCTCACTCAGAGGTTGGCGCTTGCAAAATGAATTAGTGTAATAAGCTCAATATGTACAGCAGATGGCATGGACATTATAATAAAAGTAGATGAAATAAAACCTCAAATAACTTGTAATGATTAATAACTATTGATCCCACTAAAGCATTTCTCTTCCTTCAGGGATGGGAGTAAAGAAGGAAACATTAGCTAGGTGCTTTCTTATATATTGTGTATTATTTTTCCCTTCATACTGAGGTGTAAAAAGCATTGAATGTAGAACATCTTCAAGCATTCAGGTAAAAACCCTTTTATATAAAAGTTTAAATAAACTTTCTACCTATTTGAAGGAGTTTAAATAGGATTTCAAAGTGATATTTTAAAAAAAACTGTTTTATGAAGTGATTTTTTGGGGGGAAACTACATATCTAAATCTCTCAGCTTTATGGGGCATATCCATCTGCATCAGTCACATTGCATTATGTTGTTTCACAAAATGTCATAACATCTCATAGGACATATTTTTTTCTGAAAACCATTTTTACCTAAATGGTAGGGTATGCTATTCACAAGGAAAGTGAGATTAGCTGGCAAGGTAGGACAATATAGAGCTGAAGGGAAAACAGAAAAGCCAAAGATGAGAAACTTAATTCAGCTTTCCCTTAGAAATAATATATTTGAAAGAAGAGGGGAGGGGGGGGAATCTCAAAAACAGTGTTCCTGCACGTGTATTAGCAGGCGATAAAAAATGTCTAAGCCTTGATTTATGTGAGTTCAATCTCAGATCCCAGCTCAGAAAATATTTTCTCCTAATGGGGGCTGCACATGTGTCATTGTGATTGCTGCAGTGGGGAGTTTAATTTCCAAAGCCCAGAAGATGAAAGAAATAACAACTATAAAAAGTTTAAGCATAACTGAGTTATCTGCTGGTTACGTGCTTCCCAGTTCAGGGAACTATTTGCACAGCTTAACTCTGTCTTTAGGCTAGCATTTGTTTAACACAACTGACTTCGAAACTACTTCGGCACAGAGGGAAAGTTACGCACTAAATTAAAGCTGTCATGCAGACTTAGGACCTTGTTAAATTATTTAACCTATTAGTGTAGCTGAGAATTAATTTAGGCAAAGGCAATTTACCCCTGTTAATTTACAGAGCTTAACAATGTCTCATATTCACCAAACAGGTGAGTTACACGTGTGGTTTTTATTCAACCAAACACACTTATTTACACAAACACCTGTAATTCTTTCCCTTGGTAAAAGGAGGGAGCCTTTCAGACCCCTGGCAAGAAGAGAGAGCCTTTCAGATCCCTTGGACAGGTCCCACTGACAAAAACTTGGGGACTGACTACTGGAGATAAGGGTTTTATAAGATTACATGATTTGCCATACTGTTTAGGACACCATGTGTGAAATTGGGTGGTGCCTGAAAATTGCCAAAATTGGTATTAGTAAATTTATTAACAGTTACTTTCAACAGGTAGGAATCTAAAGTTCCTACCTGAAAAGCAGCACCTTGTTACACTCAGTGCTGTACCAGCCCCTCAGAGGGGTCGTCTTTTGAAGGGCAGTACTTGTCTGAAATGAGTTTTACACTACCAGGTGCAAGTAAAGGTTGTTTAAAGGAAGGGAATATCCTTTCTTAGGAAATTTTTGGTGCTGTTTCCATCTTCCTTGGTAAAGAACAGTCTCATGTTCTAAAAAAATAAAAGCATCATTTGTACCATTTTATCACTGTTTTAATCACAGTGGGATTTGAAATTATTACAGAATCATTCTGCTTGTTGTGATTAAAGTATTGAGAAAAAATGGCATTTTTTTCTCACCTGAAACTACAGTGAAAAACCTTTCTTCAAACCTCTCCCTACCAAAACCAAACAAAAAAAAAAGGCATGTGACAGGCTGTCATTATAAATATACAGGAGAGGAAAGTGAATAATCAAAAGAGGCTACAGCACAGGAAGGCTGAGGCTTTGCTGCGTTCACCTCCTGGAATGCTATTTTTACCTCGCCGCATGCTGCAAGCCTTGTGGTGGGCTGCCGTCGTGCTGGGGGGAAGTGAAGGTCCCACAAAGACATGTGGGCAAGGAGGGCAGCAAATCCAGCTGCCAGCATTGCCCCAGAGGGAGGGAATGGCCAGGCTGGGCACAAGTGGGGCAGGACCCTGGGGCTGGGCAGAGCAATTTATCTTTGGGTGGGTGTCAAGGTCCCTCCCTCGTGCACACAAAAAGCAGTATCAGCACAACCAGCTCCTTGATGGGTGGTGGTGCAGCTGAGCCTTCCAGGCACGTACGAGGAAGACACAGCTGCTCTTTTATCTTCAGGGTTGTTTTTAAGACACCCTCTAGGTCTCTGTGGGGCCTGTAGAGATGTTTAGGTGTCCCTACTGGCATTTAGTTTCATGGAAGTGTGTGCACCACAAACACTAAATTCTTTCAGCTATCAACAAAATTTTGTTAATAAATTAAATGCCTGCCCTTCCTTTTAAGATCAGTGGAGTGACACCTAATCATGTCCGTCTTTTCTCAAGCTCTGATACACAGACCTCTTTTGCCCTTGAAGTCCTTTAGTGGCCCCCAGTCCCTTGCCAACACCATGTGGCACAAAGGTGGCTTTATAGGTGGTGCCCTCAAAAAACATAAATTAGGTTTTGTCCAAGCAAAACTTTACTTCAAGTTGAAATACTATTGAGAAATTGCAACATGTCATTTCAGAAGGTTCATTTGGAAACAAGTGGGAGGAAACTTGCTCAAGCTGTATCAAGCAGGCCTGTCAGACCAGTCAGCATCCCTTCAGGAAGGTTTCCATAGATTTTAAAGACTGCTTGGGCCGGGCTTCCTCTGTCTTCTAACCCAGGCCTGCCTTCCATGGTTGAACCTGGATTTTGCAAATGGATTTTTTGCAAGACGTTTGCAGTGTGTGTTTTTTGATGCATCCCCAGGCAAGCAACCATATACCTGCTGTCTCATTTGTCATTGTACAATTGTTAACCATGGCAGAGCAGGTTATGGAAGGTTTGCAGTGTGAATGGAGTGTCCTCCTGAAAAGCCTTTGACTTCCAACACAGTACTTTTCATTTAGAAGTCATGGTGTGAATGTAAGAGAGGAGCAGAATCCTTTTCTTTTGATTTCAATTAGAAGAGTAAAAAAATCTAAGCAATACATGCTAAATTCTCTCCCCAACCCAACAACAAAAACCAGCTATAGGTGAATCTCTAGGAGACAATAATTCTGCTCAAATTCTGAATGAAACAGAGACTTTTTCATTTTTCATTACCATTTTCTTTTTTCACTCTTTTATCAAACATTTTGACTACCTTTCCAGCCATCCACATATTTAGCCTTCTGTTTAAAGCTTTTGTTATTGAAGGTTTTAAAAAAAATAATGCATTAGAAAAAGACAAAGCAACAAAACCCCCACTTTAACATAAACCACATTTAGTCACTCCTCATTGGGGCAGAAGGATGGTGATATTATGAAAATCCTTGAAGAATGTCTCCTAAGACATCAATCCCAAGAGACATGGTGTCTGCAAGGGTGAAAATCTCTTTGCAGTAGGATAAAAGCAAAATAGCTTTGGTTGAGTGCTGGCAGTGCTCCGACTGCATCCTCCTGCCCCACCTGAACCCTCAGCACACCCACTTTCACAGAGGTAAGTTTTTACAGTGATACAAAAGGTAGTCACCCTGAGATAATTCCTACTTTTCCGTAAGAGGATGAAAAAAAAGCTCCTGTAGCTCAAGTAAATGAGAAAATTGTTTCTGTGCTTTGGGATTCTTAAAGGTTAGGAGGAGCAGAAATCACCAGCAGTTAAGGAACAACTGAAAATAAAGCCATTGAAAGAGACAAAAAGAAATAAGAAGGGAATCATAGCTGGGTCTTGGGTATTGTTGAGCTTCCAACAAGCTTTCATGGCTGTCTTTACAATCTTATTTTTCAGACCTTCCCCCTCCCACTGTGTTAATGAGGAGGGAACTGACCTGCCTACTTATTTTCTGTCTTCATACTTAGCAACAGAGCAACATGCTGAACAGCTGACTGTGTGCACTGTATTGTGGATCAGATCCACGCTCTTTGTGACTGATGATTGTAGCATCTCTGAAAAAGCATACACCAAGTTCTGCATTTGTATTTGCTTTGGGTAGATAATAGCATTTTCTCTCAAGCAAGCTTTCCTTTCTCCACAGCATGATCATCAGACACCATGCTGAAGCGGCACATATTTTATTCTAATTAACTCCCTTAGATTTAAGGAGGAATGCCTCTGTAACTGCATGGAACTCCACAGAAACTCCCCCTGAACTCGACCTATGTAATTCAGTGTTTGCAAGCAATGAGCAGCTCACAAATGTGCCAACTCTGTTTGCTGGGCAGCTCTGCACCATCTCTTGGGCAAGGAGTTTTCCCCTCACCTTTCTCTTGCAGCCTGTGGCCTTGGTCTCCTGTGCTCCTTCCCATTTATGAATGTTACTGGGAAGCCTCGAGTATAGACTGAGGTGACATTACCAATGGTGGTACCTCTAAGAGGAAGTGCTTCAGATGTCGGAGCTGTGAGTCAGCACCACTTATGTGACTCTGTGCCTTCTGCAGGTGGTGCTTTTTCTGTCCAGCACGTGTTCATCATGCGTGTTTCAAGGGTAGCCAATGTTTGCCTTTGAAGTATTTCTGGGAACACATTAAATGGAGAGAAATGTGGTGGTAGGAGTTGTGGGCAGCTGATGTGGACAGAGAATGAGGTGTGTTTATAAACCATGAAGTGAGCCAGGAAGAAGGAACAAGTAAGAAACAGAGGAGGATGTAACCCTTCATTTGGAGTGATATTGGATTTTCCCCAGACTGGACACAACTGCATTTTCCTTTTCCTCTTTAACAAAATCCCACAGGGATTCACCTGGAGAGCACAGTGGGCTAGGAAGAAGTAAAGCCCCAGCTGCAAACCAATTGCTTTCCAGTTTATGAGCTTTCCAGCTCCTTCCAAGATCAACACAGTAAAACAATACAGCTGCATACCTGCAGACAATATAATGGCAGAGCAAATTGCTCTCACAGAATAAAAGCTGTGTTGCTGTACCAGAAGACGCTTTCAAAACTCCGTGGGAGAGCTGTGTGGATTGCTTTGACATAGACAGGAAAAGCATTTCTTTGTAAAGAAGGTGAAATGACAGCTTTTAAACTATGAAAGCAGCTACAAGTTATATGTATAAGTTTCCTGAGACGTAACAGGCTTTCAAATCAAGTAACAAGCCTTAAACTGGGGAACATAATCAGACGTAGTTGAGACAGGAGCTAAACCTAATGCAGGATTTCTCTCCCTAGTGCATACTAAGTTATGTTTCACATCCACATAGCCTGAAGCTTCAGCATTTCTCAGGAGGAAATGTATGTACAGGTGAAGTTCTGGAAGAACACTAACTTATTTCAATAATTTTCTTTGAAAATATTAACTATTTCCTAACCAAGTTTTGTCAAAGAACGTGGACTCAGCTGTGTACAAACTCTCAGAACATCATGTACAAACTATACATATACTCCTTTAACTACATCAGACAAGTTCCTGAAAATAGTTAGTTTCTGTTCCTGACTCTTTCTTGCCATTCTGTGACACCTTGCACAGGGCACCGGACATTTTGATCTCCTCAGAGGTTAAATCCTTGGAGGTGCTGTGACTAATTCAGGGGCTCTCTGATCTCCCCTGTCACACCACAGTGATGCTGTAATCTAAGTAACAGCAGCCACATCTCTTAATTAAAAGACCATGTTGAGCCATATGGCACTGCTACACGTCAAACTGCTGCCGTGTATAACTCTGGGCACTGTGTACCCATGTATGTGCTGCTTCAGCTTTTCAACCTCCAGATTCTCAAGTACAGCAAAGTTGATGACTACATTGAATCTTTTTCAAAAACCAGCAGAAAAGATCCCTGAGGAATGCCAACTTCATGTGAAAAATGAAACACCCATTGTGTTAATTTAGCTCAGTTTAACTGCACCATCGGGAAGGCATCATTTGGGTTTTTTCCCCAATTAAAGGGTGCCATGTGCAGTGCACCCAACCAGCCAGGAATTAGGGGGAGTTATCCCGGGACTTCTCACTGACAGTGAAGGTTGCAAACAGTTCTCATTAGCATGCAGCCTACTAAATGAAGTGTAAGTAAGGCTTTGCATTAAGAAAGGAAAGAGTCTGTGTCCCAGAATACTGATTGCTGTGAACAGCAATGCTACAGTGGAAGGCATTAGATGGGAGAATGCTTTTGAGAGCAGAGTATAAAGAAGGTTTGGCTGTTTCAGGTCAAGCATTTGATTTTAAGAGATTCCTAATCAATTTACACCCTGAAACTGGAGTAAGCATCTTTCTGCTTTGTACAATGAAGGCCTTGGGAATTGCATTTTCTCTTCAGGACAAATGTGGTAAAAAGCAGGAGTAATCTTGAGCTACCAAGATTATATATCATGTATCTCAAGCCAAACTTGCCTTGCAAAATCACTTCAGGCTTTTGGTGTGGCTCTTTTGGAATTTAATGGGATGGGGGCAGAATACAGGCAAACAACTGCCTGCCAAGCAGGCACGAGGTTCAGATCTCAGGTTTTTCTTCAGGAGCTTACAACTTCAAGGGCTTTAGGCTCAACTTCCTCACTGATCTCCAAGAGGGCATGACTGTGTTGCTCTCAGTCAATCCACAGCTTTCTCATGAAAGCAATCCAGCAAAAAAAGCAGTCACCACCTCAAACCTGAGAGCTCTAGTCAGTAAATACAGCTGCATACAAATTGCTTCCCCCCAGGCAGTGTGTCCTTGCATCTGTCAGAACTGATGCCTCTCCTCAGATAATGCTGGAGCTCCCTCTTGCCACCAGCTCCCAAGAGAACTGAAACAAAGGGGAGAGCAGTGGAGGGAGGCATGCTACACACATTCCCACTCTGCTAAGCTCTCAGACTCTCCTAGAGCCTCCAGGAGTGTCTGTTGCTTGTTTCAGGACCTGACAGACATTGTGGATAGCACAGTTCAGTGTTGAGTCTCAAAATACATATGTGAATGCGGTAAAGTATTTGAAGGACTTGTGGTAATGAATTACCTTCTGCATTGTACTTAGCCTTAAGGTTACTCAGGCAACCTAGACATCAATATGCACATAACCAACTGGGTACTGAAACAATTACTGTTTTCCACACAGCATTTTCATTCCGTACCTTGTTATGAAAGTGATCTGCTGGCACCTTCAATCAGTACTTGCCTTGCCTACATAACCCTATTACTAGAAATAGAATCTTGTAATTATTACCTAACAGCATAGGTATTTGAACTGCTTTCCCACTGCGAGGCTGGTTTTTAACTGGCATGGTTTTGCTTCTTATTGATATACTCCTGTAGCAGAGGATTTTCCTTTGGACCTATTATCTAGAGAAAGCTTTTACAGGAAATTTTGGTATTAAAAAATGGGAGTCTACAAATCTTGCTCAGAATTTTTTCTCTATCATTTTTCTTAGCAATGATACTGAAATTGAAAAGTATGCTCCTTGAAAAGGCTCTGCCCCACTCACAGAACAAGTTACACATATTGTATGCGGTTCTTCATAGACCTCCTACAATTGCTCTCTAAAGCTTTTCTATATACCAGTTTCCCTCAGAGGCCACAAAAAAGGTCACAGTGGCTGATGCTTGAAGATACCTAGCTGACTTTGTCCTCGAATTGTCCTGGTCTGGGATCCAGGTAAAGCAGGCTGCATTTTTTAGTTTATCATAGAATGGTTTGATCTGGAAAGAACCTTAAAAAATCAGTTCCACCCCCTGCCATGGGCTGGGATGAGGGCTCACTCCAGGTGCGGCTGCTTCAGGGCTCTACGTGGGTGGGTCATATGGAGATGAGGTGAAAAACGAACGAGGTGCAGTTGGAATGAGGCACGGAAATAAAGGGCTGCAGGAGGGGGTCTCCCCCGTGGTCTCCTTTATTGCAGGGGTAGGCGAAAGGAAGACGAGCACTGGACGGAGAACTCTGAGGAATAAGGGGTGTGCGGCCGGTTAAAAGGGAGGGGAGAACTGGGAGGAGTTGGAGGGAATAACCAATGGGATGCAGGGCAGGGGGAGGGCACAAGGGTTCAGGGTCCAATTAAAACAATTGAGGGGAGGGTACAATAAACGACAACCAATAAAACACCGAGTACAAAGAACTTTCCAGGAGGGTGGGTAGGTCCAGAACCCTGGGCACGCCTTCCTTCTGGAAAAAAGGGTGGGTTTTACACCCTGGTCCTGCCCAGGGAGCCCTCCTCCAAGGAGGAGCCTCCCACCTCGGAGGTGCAGCTGGAGTAGGAGGCGGTGGCAATATCCAGGGAAGGACCTCCCACACTGGGCCAACTTTGACTGCCCCAGGTTCCTCAGAGCCCCATCCAATCTGGCCTTGAATGTCCAAGGATGGGACATCCACTTTTTTGGGCAACTACTTCCAGTGCCTCACCACTCTCATGGTAAAGAATTTCTTCTGTATAAACCTAAATTTCCCCTCTTTTAGCTTGAAGACATTACTCCTTGTTCTTTCACTACAGTTCTTGATGAAAAGTCCCTCTCCGTCTTCCTCGCAGGCCCCCTTCAAACACTGGAAGGTTGGTACAAGGTCTCCATGCAACCTTCCCCTCACCAGGCTGAACACCTTCAACTTTCTCATCCTGTCACAGGGTTCTTTTTCTCTGATTGAGAAAGTGCAATAAAAATGTAATAAAGGAAAGTGCCCGTGTAGTCTGAGATTCAACAGGCAGCTGCAGACGCAGCAGCTTAGAAAATGACACCTTTGGCCGTCATCAGAGATGGGGTCTGTGTTTTGTGCAGCCCTAGAAGAAGTGGCAGAGTGGAACACCCCACTGCCAGAAGTCGTAAGGGCTGCCTACCCATGCCAGAGGTCCTGTGCTTCTCCGTCTGTGCTCCAGGGGAAACAAGGTGTATTAATGACACCTAGGTGTATTAGTGTCACACGATGTTCATCTGGAGTACATTACTTGCTTTTTTATTCTCTCCAGAATTCAATAAGAAGAGACAGGTTTATAGAAATTATCACCAAACCCTGCTTGTGCACATTTGCAAATCTCTCTGGGTGTCTATTTTGAGCAAAATGTGGTAAGATAGTGAAACCTTGTCCCAGCTCATTTTCAGGACATGCTTGATTTTATTCACATGAGCAGTCTTACTGAATTCAGTGGAAGTACAGAATTCTTTAAATGAAAAATGGAGATGAAATTCATTACAGAATATGGCCCAGAAGTCTGTGAAATCTGACCTGTGAAATTTTGACTGCTAATTATCAAACTTTTCTTTCCCTGTTAACAAAAAAACCCCAAACAAGCAAACAAAAAAAACCCCACCATCCTTTTAAGAAAAACAACAACAGCAACAAAAATTATTCTAGTATTGAGATGTATTTTTAAAGGGGATTGATAATGTTTCATGGTCATAGATTGGTAAACGCATAGACAGTTTCTTCACCCTCTACATCTAAGTGCAGAAACAAAGCTGTAACTTAGTATAAACTGGTTTCTTTATTTGTTCAGTCTTTGCAACACAATGATTTGCAATTGGGACAGTCTGAAGATTGTTTGTAGGCCGCCATTAGTGTGGATAGCTGATAAGTGGCTTTGGTTTTGTCATGTGTTTGTGTCACACAGGTTTTGTCAGTCTAATGATATCTGTGAGCAGACTGATTTTCAGATGTCTGGTAGCTCCTTAACACTTTCCAAAACTGGAGCTCCATCAGTAGGGATTTTAGGGAGTCTCCAAATGGACACTGTGAAGCATCAGGGCTTTCCCCACTATAGCTAGAGCCACAAATTGAAACAGATGAGAGACACCTATAGATGGAACAATTTACAGCTATATTTATCTTCAGAGACTTCCTACACATTGCCATCTTAAAATTTTCTTGGTCCTAGCACTTTTAAGACAGTTTTTGTCTGGATTAAACCACTTGAATAAAGAAATTATCATTTATAAATGTACCAGGAATGATCAAAAAGATGCTTTCATGCATCTCATTTTTTTCAGTCCTAAGTTTAGTAGGGATTGAGTACTCAGGTTTTGTTCACAGCTGTTAAGTAACAAGGAAAGCAGTGAAAAACAAAGCAGAACAACTAAAAATAGTAATGTGGTGGTGAAGCAGGTTAGCAGGTAGGATAGGGAGACCTTGACTCTTCGGAGAGAACTGTTTGGTACATTGAATTGTTTGGTACTGAGCTTTGCAGTTCATTCTTTGTGATGCACAGCCAAGAGGGTGCTACAGGAGGACTCTGCTGGTCTCAGCTGTCAGCAAAAGATGGTCAGGAACACCCAATAGAGCCAATGTTTGTACAATTGCTTATAACGAATCATTGCCAATGTTGTTTGCTGTATACCCTTTCCATCAACCTTTTTCTAGCAATAACTGAGGAAATTATTGCCCCTTCAGTTTTGTACACATCCTCTGGCAGTCATTCATACTTGAGAAAGGGACACAAACCCATAAAGTATCTGGCTGACTCAGTACTGTGCGTTTAGGGCTCGAGGTGGACCTTTCTGATGCGGAGTTGCCTTGTGTCTTTAAATGCTCAGAATGTGTAGTCCTATGCATAAAGATCACAATTTGCAGCTGATCGATTTTCCTAGAGCTGGTCAAATTAGTAGTTTCTATCAGTTACCCAGGCAGGAAATGACCCAATATCTTGTAATTTATATCTCGTACTCCACTAGTATAATATGTATTTGAAAATAATTTATGCAAAGAAATACCATTCTGTGCAATCTGATTTTGATTACTCACTACTTGCTAATAATTTTATACACAGTACAGGCATCAAAATCACATCCTACTCCTTTTGCCTCCTTATTGGACACCTAAAAATGTATAAAACTTTGTGGGTTTGGTCTGAATTTTCAGGCTAATCAGCATAATTATGCACATTTCAAATGTTTTACAAACATTTCCTGAAAAATGTTAGGGACTTAGAAACTCTAAAGTACTATGATTATAGCAGCTCAAAATTCTGAATTAATGTTGTAGGAAGTTCTGAAAGAGTGAAAGGTTTGTTCTTATTTTGGAATGAAAATCAAAATATTTATAACTGCTAAATGGAGAGCTAACACAAAATATCTCACCTCAGAGTTGTTAATTATGAAAACGAATAATCACCTCTTCTTTACTTGTGTTGTAACCTTGGCCATGCTGAAAGATTAAAGAACAGCCTGAAAAGCCCGCAATGTAGTGGAAGTGAAGTGGAAAAGTGATCTCGAAATCTGAGACATGGCTGCAGTTTTTCAGGCTTCCCAAATTCCTTGCACAAAGTCAAAAAATCAGAGTTCCTGAAAGCTTTCTGAGTAAAGACTGATTGAAGTGTCAATGATTTCAGCTGTGTTTTGTACCACAAAGTTACACAGGCTCTGTTCCATTTAAGCAAAACAGTCCCAAGAAACAGAGATGACAGAATAAAGGTCAATAGTCAAAGATATGAGCTCTTTAGTGAAATTTACTGCAACAGGAAAAATTACTGATTATATTTCTGTGCTTCTCTTTCATTCATTTATTTTTTAAACGAAGTAAAATGTCCTGGTACAAAGACATTTCTTTGCAATGTTGCTTGGTGTGATTTGGCATAGCCCTGAGATAACTGGCTTTCTAACCTCTCATCAGCTCAGCAAAACTGAGCTTTTTCTGCAAACATTTTACTTTCAAGTGACATTTTTTTCCTTAAAGAAAACATGTTGTCTTGAAAAATATCTAATAAACTCTAATGAGTGATGTTGATCCACAAATAACTATAGAGATATCACTTTGTGTTGGCTTGCATAAATATTGACTGTCAGTGTAATGAAAAATTCTAGCTTTTAATCTGCATTTGTAATGATATTTGATTGATTTCTACAGGTTCTTTAGAATTTCTGCTGCACATTTCAAACTGTATTCTGTTTTTTGTGTGGAGAAACAACATATTTTGTCCAGTAAAAGGGGATGCCCTTTGCAAAAGATCCATTTTCACTTCTTGAGGTAAGGTGAATGAGTGTACTGTTTAATTATTTAGGAAGTGAAAGCTAATGGACTTCCTATAATGTGGGTTCTTATAATTTCCTAGAGCATCCTTCTCCGTATACCTGTGTGTAGTTCATCTCTGTCCTTGTAAATCAAGTCTCATGACCAATTGCAGAAACATTTGGGAAACAGAATACAGTGTTTCAAAGAAATTTCTTTGTACCAGGAAATCACTCATTTAAAAAATAAATAAATGAAAGAGAAGCACAGAAATATAATCAGTAACTTTTTTCTATTGCAGTCAACTTCACTAAAGAGTTCACATCGTTGACTATTGACCTTTATCCTGTCATCTCTGTTTCTTGGTACTGTTTAGCTTGAATGGAGTAGAGCGTGTGTAACTCTGCAGTACAAAACACAGCTGAAATCGTTGACACTTCAATCAGTCTTTATTGTGCCGAAGTCGCGGTAGGATATCCCTTACTTAAACTGTAGCGTCACAATAAAGCAGAGTTGATTTCAGCGTAAGAAGGAACGGCAATTGTATGCAAATATATAAATGTCAGTGCAAACAAAGGGCAACATGCAAACAAACATGCTCTTGGCAGAATTTGTTTTAATTTTCAAATGTAATAAAATAGAGTAGATGAAAAAGAAGACAGAAAAGAAGAAAGATTAACTAATCATGTCACCTTAAGTCTTCAAAGTCGTGCTGTTCAGAGCACTGAGATCAGTTACCTGAAAAGTGTGAATGCTGCAACAGAGCTTATGTTGAGTTAAGCTTTCTCAAGACATTTAGAAAACATATTTAATCCTAAATGTCCCTGATCCAAATGTTACACAATTTAGTGCAAATCTGTTATGTGAAAACAGTATGCTGGCTTCCATCCACGAAAGAAATTAATGTTCAAACAAATCACGGTGTTGTCTAAAATGCAAGTTACAAAAGTAAGTAGCAGATGACATTAAAGCACTCCACAAATGTATGTGATCAAATAATTTCAGAGGAAGCCTGCAAGCACCTTAAAACATGCTAAATTAGCAGCGTAATAGAAAAATATACAATGAAAGTAGAAAGGAAAATGTGAACATAGTCATAGTCCAAAAATGGCAAAATTCAAATAGTATGAACAGGTGGAGATGGCTCAACAAGGAGCTCAGTGGATTATTCTCGGATTACTTTTAAATCTATGTTCAAATCCTCATTTTTACTGCAACTGAAATAAGCAACTGATGACGTGAAGTTTGTCTGCAGTGGAAAGTAATCCATGTGCTAAAGACTTCAAGAGTCAGAAGAGGTTCTTTATGTTTCTGGGTGACTTACAGCAGTCAGGATCTACATCCATGTACAGGCCCAGATTCTCCATCTGCCTTTTGACATATGATCTCATCTCAGTAGATAGGCAAACCTGAGCGTTTTTGTTTACTTACAGCATATGTGTGGGAGGAAAAAAAGCATAGGAGCTGAAAAATATTTTCACATAATCTGGACAATAGTACAGAGTCTGTGAGGATGTTGAATTTCAGATTTAAAGGGTGATCCAAGGTGTGATATTTATATGCAGTTCCTCAGGTCAAAATGGCCGCTGTAACAGTGAAGCATGAAGCAAATGCATATGCACACATATCCATGGATACACAGTCTCCAGACTTTCAGTGCAACTGTGGGTTAAGAGCTCCTCATCTCTGGAATGAATGCACATCCAGCCTGCCAAGTTGAGCTGCTGCTGTGGATAGGCAGTGATCACACATGGGAGGCCCAGTCCATGTTACGGGATGCATCTCAGTCCAGCCCTGGGGCCGTTCCCATCTGAACCACACTGGCATCCACGCTGCTCACAGGCAGGTGTACCTTAACAGCTTACGGCTCATTCCAAGAAGCGATACATCTCTTCCAACAAAATGTATTTCCATTTCACCACACCATTTCCTCAGGATGAGGCTCACCCTCTTCCAGGGAGATGCTGCAATTTTCTGGGTGCGTTATCTTGACTGACCCAAGTGACAGAGTTGCTGCAAGTGCTGTGGTGCATCAGCCATGAAGCACACAGGACAGCTGGTTGGCTAGGTAGCTCCTGTGTACATGTCCTGCACACCACTTCTGGCCTGAGCAGAGCCTCCCTGAGCCAGACTCAGGCCACTCCTTCCTCCCTTCCCTGCTTCTGGACAAGTAAGCATAATACTCCCTGAGCATTGTACAGGCCTCCAAATATATTTGCCTCAGGGGATTTCCTGACCCTGATGTTGTTTGCCTATAACTCCCAGTAGATCTAATCTCCAGTGGCTTTTCTCATATGTGTCCCTGGAGCCATGTCAAGTTTTGCATCCACAGACTTGTTTGCATCCTTAGCAGTGTGGCTGTTGTGTTTTGACCCTTAGCTGTGACTGCTTCTTTTGATTTGTCTTCTCCTGACATTTTTCTGTGACCTAGCATAGGTTAGAAGCTGTAACAGGAAAGGCATAATTAAACAGAAAGCTTACATGTACTGACAAGGAGTGGTGGAAGTACCGAATCCTTCATAACAGCTATACAAGGCCAAGAGGTACAAGATCATGTAACCTCAGCTGAATTTGGCTTAATATTTGATAGAGTCTATTCAAAGCAGTGTAATAAACTCAGAACATCTGCTTTTCATTGTCACTATTAATGTGGGCTTTATATGTTACTTTCTCATTAAAAAAAAGATTCTCCTCTAAGTTGTTGTTTGTTCAGCATTGAGCTGATGCACATGCCAGCTTTTCTACCCCCTGATACAACAAGAGCCTGACTCCTTTGCAATGTAGTATTTGGAACTTAAGCAATATATGTTTATAAGTTTATAAGCTCACCCAACTGTCAGTGTTTCCTAGCATCTTAAAAATCACACAATTTCAGGGTTTTCTCTTGTCTATAAAAATTATGCAAGTGCATGGTTCTTTTTCATCTTTTTTGCTACATTAATCGAGTAAATCATTACATAGTTATTATTTCTTTTAAATTTGCTTTTAAAAGTACTGTTCTTCTTTCTTTCAGGAGGAATTTCTTCACTGAAAGAGTTTTCAAGCGTTGAAACAGACTGCCTAGAGAAGTGATGGAGTCACCATCCATGGAAGCATTCAAGAAATGACTGAAAAAGAGCAAAAAGTGCTATGGTTTTGTTGACAATATGGTGTTCAATCAAAAGCTGGACTCAATGATCTTAGAGGTCTTTTCAAACCTTAATGATTCTATGATTCTATTCTGTGGTTCCCTGTCTATTTTCTTGAATTCTTATCCCAAATCATGCCAGGGGTCAATATTTTGTCTCCCTCTCATCAGCAAGCTTTATCTTTAGCATGCAGCCCAGCCTCCCTTATCAGCTTTCATGTCAAACAACTGTGTAGATGCCTGATAAAACCAGGGGACTTCATGTTTTTGAAGTGAAGCTGGTTCTTAAAACAACTCTTTGTAGCTGCCATTCCCACCCCTCCCGTTTTTCAGAGGCAGACTTGCTGTTGCCTTCTCTGGACGTTTCACACCTGCCGCCCCTGCTCTCTCCTTCCCCCATCAGCACATCCCTTGTACCTCCCCGGTGGTCTTGGCACGCTATCAGTTCATGTGCAAGTAAAAATAAGCAAGCTGTGTGACAGAAGAGACTCGTGGCTGTATGTCAATTTTATTTTGTTGTTTGCTTTCCTATTCTTTAAGAGGGAAAGGGAGTCAGAATTACTGTAGCCAGGAATGTGAGGTTAAAAAAGCACTTGCTTTTCAGCAGGACATAGCTATTCCTGTATAGTTTATGGCCTTGCCATTGCTCTAGAAGCACTCTGGCATCACAGCCTTCTCCTGTTCCTGCCCCTTGTTCCATATCTGCACACTTCAAGCCTTTCAGCACGCATCATGTGTGAATTATCAATCTAGCAGCAGAGGTTCACAGAAGGGACAGTGTGTCTTAGCAAAACGTCTCTCTTTATTCCCTCATGTAAGAAACATAGCTAGCTAAATCCTGTCCAATATCCTTTTCAACATGGCATGCAAACTACATAGAGAAAGCTAGGCCACCACTCCTTGGGTGCAGAGGATTTTATGGAACAGATCTAGATGATCCTTACAAATCAGTAAGAGTAACAAGGTGATAAAAATAAGTCCCATTTAAGTTATCTGTTTGGAGGAAAAGAGTGAGTCAACATTGACAATGTATTCATCTTAATGAGGACAAATATTTATACCAAACAAAATTAACATATCAGAAAATGCAAGAGAGGCATATAATTAACAAAAGGCAAGGGAATTGCCGTAACACTGATAAATTCTTCATTAATAAAATATCTGTTTTAAAATGTCAAAATGAGTATATTTTATTCATAAATTGTGTAGAATTTAGCACACTAATTAAAGACATAGACTCCATAGATATTACATGGCAATTAAACCCACAATGCCAGTGACCCAGCCAAATTAATGTTGGCCCCAACTTAAAAGTAGACAGTATAAATAAATAATTCACACCATCACTAGAGTCTTAACCAAACAGTTCAGTGTAGAAAATTCTGGGAATTATGAATGACTTTGATGTGCATTAAAAAAACACAACAAAATAAAATGCAAAATAAAACACTCAAATGTTTTATTAGAGGCTCAGATTCCAATCTAAGTTATATCAACAGTGATGGGAAGAACACAAGCACAGCAGGTGATAAGAGTCCAGCTGTCTTTTTAAAGCAACTAAATCTGCTTTACAGATTCTTAGGCAGCAGAAGGTCTCTGCTTACGGTTTCATACTAGAGTTCTCCAGATCCCCAGGTATTGTCATTGGTTTTGACTCAGCCATTTATCATATAAGAGTTATCAGGCTTGTGCCTTACCCTAATTCTTTTTCCTAGGAAGAAAGGGAAAAACTACAAGCAGCATGCTAAGAACAAAGAACATCAAGAGAGGGGAATAAGCACATTTCAAATTACCATTTATTTGATAGTGTATGTTCATGTGGTGGTATGTGGAGTTCCCTCTTTCTAGGAGTTCAAAATTTGACTTTTGGCAAAGAATAGCAACGTGCAAAGGAGCATAAAAAGAGCAAAGGAGTATAAAAGTAGCTTCTCCTTGAAAGTAAAATCCTACAAGGAGATAACCACCCTGGCAGTGTTCCTGGAGTATCAGCCACTTGCTTTTAGAGTTGGGTTCAGAGTAGGACACTGCTTCATCCTTGGTCAGGTTGAGAAGGAAGGGAACAGTGCTGGCTGAAGTCTTGGCATGGCCTGTGCACCCAAAGGTAGAACTGCTGTATGCTGATGTTCTGTATCTGCCTATGTTTAATAAGAAACTCAGGCAGATGAGACTGACTAACCAAAGGAAGCATATAAACAGAAGTGCTCTGCCAAACACAGGTCCCAGAGCCAGGTCAGGATGAGTTCAAGGTGATACAGAAAAGGAGGGGCCTGGAGCAATGCTTGTTATACTCTTCCCATTACAACATCCGGTCTTGCTCCTTCCTGGTGCCTGATGTAAACCATACACCACAGGAAACACGCTACAAAATAGGGAAGAAAAGAACCATAAAAGTGAATTTAAAAAAATCAACTTTAATATATGCTGTGGTCTGCTTGCACAGAGGTGATTAACTTTTGTAACTATTAATGGTAAACATACTGCAAGTGTAAAGCATGCAGTCCATTCTCATAACATCTCCCACCACAAAACAGATCTCAAAATGAAATTTAAGCATCATGCAGATTATCTGCACAGAAGCGAATCTCACCACCATATCTATTCAGTACCTGATTTAAAAACTGGACTAGAAAATATTGATAAAGTGTTTATAATTTTCACAGGTCAAAAAGGCTGCAGAGGACCATGAAGCAGGTCCAGTTTGCTTTGAGCATCAGGGTTTTTTTCCCTAGCTATGTCCCAGGTGAGGCACACAGTGTTGTTATGCACACCATACAGGACAGACCACCAACATCTTATGGCTCAGGATTACTGGAATGTAGCTTTTTTAATTTTTTGCAATTACTTACAGGACTTAATGCAAAATCCTTCTGAAGTAACAATTCTAAAACACTGGATATAATCCTAGGTCCTTCTATTCCAGAAAGATATTGATAGGTTGGAAGATGTTCAGAGAAAAGTAACAGATGTGTTTAAGGCACTGGAGGGACTGATTTATGGAAGGAAATTGCCAGAAATAAAAATGAACATTATATTGAAGCTTTGACCAACCCAGAATGAAATGGGAGGCTGATGTGACAACAACATATGGGGTTTTTGAAAGGTGAAAGTTTCATTTATGGAAAGGAATTTGTATGCAGGTCATCCAAGGGCTAAGGTAGTAGGATGTAAAATCTTGGGTAGAAGAATCAGGAAAAAAAAAGAAATACAAATGATTAGTTAGCAGAGTTGCATCCCATGAGAAGCCACTGAATTATTTTAAACAAGCTTTGGCAATACACTGGGGGCTGTACCTCAAGAGAAAAGCCCTACATAATCAGGGAGAGAGATTTAATAATGTTTTCTCTTTCTAATTTCAGTGACTCAGCACCTCAGTTCATCCTTTCTGCTGCCGTAATTATCCTTTTCTTTTGCTTTTTCAGGCATTTTTTCTTTCACTCACATGTGCCACTCAGCCAATAGTTACAATGATTTCACACATTATTCAGCAAATGGCTTCACATCTCCTACACATAAATGGCCTATCTGCATGCCAATTATCTATCACAGCAGTCCTTTGGCCATGAAGAGTTATACCAAGTCTCTGGGGAGAGTGCCTGGAGTCAGATCCACCTCTTGCCATCCACACTCTCCTCTGCAAGTTAGATTATTTGAGGTTAGCTCAGCTTCTGGGCCCACACCATTGAAATGCTGAGTGTGCTGTGTTTGGGTTCATCCTTCAGGACTGTCACTCCTGGCCGCAGTTCAGTATAGAGGGCATGTCACTAAATCATAATACATCAAGTCTGGTACTGAATTTGTTCCATAATAAGCTCTTCCTGATACAGCTCTGCTGATCTCATCTCAGTCTTTCTAGGGTTTCAATATTTCAGCTGCATGATTGAAAGGTCTCATTTTTGGGGCAGAATTTCCAGAATGGGAAAGTGATCCTGATATTGGCTCCTTCTCTGCTTTCAAGCCATTGCTGCATTCAATTTTTCTTGTAATGTGCTTTTCCAGTAATGGATTCAAGCAAACACCACTTCAGCCAAGGTCATAATTTTGGACTGAGCAAGGTAACAGATCTGTTTATATGCAATTCCAACAAAAGCTCTTACAAAGACAGCAGTTTCTGGTAAGTATTAGCAGAGCCAGTTGCGACCTGATCTTGCAAGCTCATCCAGACTCTATGACTTTGTCTGGAGTTTTTGATACATGAGGGAATATTTCACTTCACTGTCCCAGTTAGAATGAGGATCCAGTTCCTGAATGGACATTTTGAACACTCTTCCAGGAGTAAAACATCAGTAACAGTTTCAAACTCAATTCTTTATATGAGCTTTATAAAGAGACTTTAGAGAATGAATTAATATCATTGCTTCTATATCCCCTTAAGAATTCCACTTCTTGTCCTGAATGAAAGACCAGTGGTATTTCTTTCCTTCATCACAGGTATTTTTTAATGTGTCCCTAAAGACCTCCAACAAAACTCATCGCCAGGAAATCTATTCTGTCATTTTAGTACTCTCAATTTTAAAAACTTTTCTAAATTACAGCTAACCTGAATATTTCTGGTCATAATGTAAGCCTGTCACTGCTTTTCTGCCTTGCTGGGGGCTTTGAAGAGTCAGCCATGCCTTTTCTCTCTGCTACGATCAGAAATCATTCAATCTGCTGCCGGAGACTGTGCTTTTCTATATTTTTTTCATGAACTCCACTGCATTCCTTTTTTATTGATCCCTATATTTCTTGAGGTGTTCTGCCCAAAACTGGACAGATGTTCTAATATTCAGCTGAAGCTTTATGGGATTCTGAATAGAGGTCAAAGTCTATTTCACTGTTTCCTATTTATACCTTCTGATATTTTTACAAAATGGCATGAAAATACTGCCTTTTTTTGAGCACTGAGATCCCCAGACTTGTTCTGTAGAAATGCTACCTACAGCGTTATTTTTGAGCCTGAGTTTATTCATGGTGATGATTCCTGCTCATGGACTTTCTATTTGTCCCTACTGAATTACAGTCTCTTTTTATAACTCCAGTTCTATCACCCATCTAGGGCATTCCAGATTTATCCTGTCTTCTGACGCACTTGCAGGTCCACTTAGTTTGGATTTTATCATCTCCAGATTTTAATAATCATCCTCTTTTTTTCCACCCTAGTAGTCATTGATGAAAATATTAAGTATCACAGCATCAGAGACAAGCACTTGTAAAACTCCAGAATCACAGCATAACTTGTCCAAAAAACACTCATGTTTTCTCTCCAGATATAGCTTTCCTAGCAGCTTTATTGCTCCCTGTGACATATCCATCCATTCTGCACCCCCCTTGCTTGTTCATGTGGTCTTCCTGTGATACCCCACAAAAAAATGTGTTAAATTATATGATGTGTATACTTTTCCCTAAATACAAAGGAAAAATATGCTATCATCTTCCTGAAATGAATGAGTTGTTTGGTATGGTTTCTCCCTAACAAATCCTCACTGGCTGTTGGCTCATATTCTTGTTTTCTTTCATGCATTTACAGCTAAGTTGTGGGCTTCTTTCTTTCAATAATTTTCCTTCCTCCCCTTTCTATAGTGTTAGATGCTTTGTTTGCCCTTCTACTGTCATTTGCATATGTTGTTTTCTGTGAATCACTCCTTCCTACAATCTCTTTTGTGAGTTCCATTATGTCCTTTTTGTCAGAAGCTGTGATTTGTTGCATCTAGATAAGCAGAGATGTTGTATGAGTGGGAACATGTTCTGTGTTGGATCAATTTCTGCATGATTTTGAATAAGTAACCTTAATGCAGAAGGCATCACAAAGCTGATTTGCCAGGATCATTCTGATTTTCCTAATATTTTTATACACTGGCTGAAACAGAAGCATTTAAAAATAATGCTCTTTTAAGCCACGAGCATAATACTTCCAGATTATGCTCAAGCATAGCTAAGACTGTCTGAGTGTTCTGGTATATCTTGGTTCTTTCAGCGTCTGAAACAAAGAAGACAATGATTGTTTCTGGGGAAATGTAGAAGCTATATTAAAGAAAACTTTCTGCAATATTTTGCTTTCAATATTTCACTGATTTCTAGGGAGGAAATAAAAAATCCAGTAAATTGTAATAAAACACTTCCCTTTTGACAATGAAAGTTGTCATTTCACCCCCAATGTTACTTTTATAGTTTCAAAACTTGTTCTTGGCCACGTTTCAAATATTTATAGCTCTCATATAATGTGTCTCAAGCAAATAGTTGGTCTTGCCAACTCTTGCACATGTGCTAAACTCTGCTATGTGAGGTAGTTAAGCATGGGAGTGTTAGCAACAGCAGAGCCCCAACATAAGAAGACTACAACTTAAATCACATTGACAGACCAAAGCAACTGCTGCATGTTTCACAGAAATATGTGGAGATCTGTGCAGGACTGGAACCTTTACAAGGTGAGAAGAAAAGACCACATGGAAGAAGTCCAGCATAAAGCTGAGACATTGGATAAAGTGACGTGACAAATTAGTTCATGCGGTCTGTACTTATGTTGCTGTTAATTTTCCTTTTTTTCCAATGGTCTGAAGTAAGCTTGTTCTCTTTCAGCATCATAAGGCACTCAGAGAAGAGCAAGCTCAATTTCTCATATGCCACTGAGGATTTTGGAACTGACATTCAGGACAGTCACATCTCTGAAACAGAGAAAAAAAAAAGAATAAATAAATGCATTTTTCTTTCTTATACATTTGTGACATTTCAAAATCAAAGTCTTTTCAGCAATCTTGGTAGTTGAAAAAAGGAAAATGAGTAAATGATGGAAATTTGCTTCCTGTTGATCTGAGGTAAGTTTGAGAAAGGGTGGCTGGCTGTCTCAGCTCCATGGGCTTGAGGAGAGTGGAGCTGGGTGCCTGGATTGTTCCTGCCTCAGTGTTGAAGTTACTGCTGCCTTCAGCACTGAAGAATCAGGTCTGCATGGCTGACTGCGACTCCATCATTGGGGGTGATCTAATCCTCCCTGGCAAACACATTGTGCAGTTCACCACCCCATTAACCTTGCCACGGGCCCTGGCTGTGCTCTTGTTCATCAATCTGTCCTGTTGACCATTTTCTCCAAACAGCTGCTGTCCTCTCTTGGGATGTGGTGCAGCTTGGCCTGAGCATTGTGTGAAGGGTGGGCACATCATTCTTTTTTGGCCTGGAGGTGTGTAAGCAATTAGGATAATGCACTGGTTTACTTGTGTCTGCCCAGCTCAGTGGCAGGCAAGACTTTGCATACCAGCTTTGGACCTCACTTTTCTGCTCCTCTACACACCTCCTGTGTTTCCTGTGTTACCCACCTCCTTCTCTGCTGCCCCCCACCCCATGTCCCCTACCCTACTCCTTTGCGTGCTCTGCTGCCGCAGACCTGACTCCCCACCTCCCTGCAGCCTTTGTCACAGCCTCTCCTGCCTCCTGTTCGTGGGCAGCCTTGTCTGAGATCCTGGGCACGCCTAGCCAGGCTGAGCAGGAGAGCCTCCAAGGCAGCCTGAGACATATCTGCTGCTGACTGCCTGTTAGGCCGTGAGACGTGCTGCCACTCAGCTGCTAGCACACCGTCTCCAGACCAGATGTTCTGCGGGCCTGCTTTAATTCGGTCTGAGCTGTGGTGCAAGCTTTATTTTTGTGTCTATTTTTCAAGTGCTTCCTCATCTGGCTCTGTGATTTTTGTACACCAGTTTCTGTTTTAACCCTTAATCTACCAGTGACTGTTCTGCACGCACACTGAAGACTCATGCAAACACTCTTACCACACCATTTCCCTGCATACTGCTGCTTTCATTTCTGTTAGTTTAATGTCAGTGTATAGAGAATTTCCATTTACGTTCAAACCATGTCAGAGCAAAAGTAATTCCTGCAAATTTTTGAAGGCACCTTAGTTATATAGAAGACTGAGCCTCCCTTAGCTGTCCAGGGACTTGAGTGAATTTAGATGAGAAAAAGGAGGTAGCTGCTTAAGGCCAAAAATCTTAAAGATGTGTAAATAACTTTGGACTGAAAAAGAGTTTTTTAAACCCATATCTCGCATCACCTACAAAAGTTCCAGTAGATATTTTTAATCCCACTAGGCATTCATTTGTAGGTATGAACCTTCATTTATAAACCCTTCAGTTTTAAATGATCCCAGGATACTTCTGAAAATGTTTTCCTCGTACTTTCTTTTTAGCCAGTGTTTGAGGCATGACTTTTTTCTCCCCCACTTTGTGGCCTCTACAGATGTTTAATATTTTTTCGGTGGTAGAAGGCTGACAAGTCTTATAACAGCAGGTTCTAACCTAGTTATTAAATGTTAACCTCTTGAGGTTAAACAATCTCTTCTGGTATCATTAAAAATGCCCCAGGAATCCTGATGTACCCTCCTCACATTTACATTGCTTGTTTAAGGAGAAAAATATTTCAGTTCTTCACACTCCAACCACCTCGTGCACAGCAGTCAGACAAGTAGTCTCTGTGCCATTAATTCATTTCTTCTTCCTGTCCTGACAGTACCCCCTGCCAGAAAAACTCCCCAAACCATCTGAAGTTTGCAGGGATTCGAAGGTATAAGAGTCCAGGAGGGCATATTTTGAAACACAGTAAAGCAACCTAAGTTTACCAACACTTAGTTCAGAAAATCAGGGCCATTTTCAATCCTTCTGCCAACAATCCCATACCAAGGTGTGCTCTGTCCCTGAACAGTTAACCCCCTCAGAGATTTTGGAAGTGCTGCACCCTGCAATGTCAAGAGGCATTCAGCTGCTTGGCCTTTACGACTGCTGAGCCATTTATTGACATGCCTGTGTTCGGATTTGTGTATCTCACTCAGATAGGAACAATTTAGCTTATTACTCACTCTCCCCAAAATGATACATCTATAGACTGACATTTAATGGTACATTCACCCAGAAGAACAGATGAGATGTCCAAAGCAGTTAAAGGAAGAGACATTTTCATTTCTAATAGCAGTCAGGATATTGGGAACGGCTGGTGCATCCATCAGCAAAGTCAAACTGCTGGATTTTCTTGTTGCAGGACAGACTTCTATTATGGCCTCATTGATAGTGTTCGGTGATGTCTCAATGGAGTGCACTGTATGCAGAAATTGATGTGTAACCTTTCTTCAGGACGAAAGTGAAGTCCATGAATAAAAACTGGCTGTGTAGGGCTGCACACCAAGGTCTGTGGTATATAGTTCCGCTATCTCTCATTTCTCTGGTGCATGCACAAAGGGAATGCCTGCAATTGCTTGGCAGGAAGGTTTTGTGACCCAAGTGTTCTTTTCATAAAGGCGAGAAGCATCTGAGTTAAACAAATTTACTTTTTCGCTTAGGTAAGGGTCCTTCAATGGACTGGTATCCTGTGTAGTGCTTTGGTTTGTGCTGCATTCCTTTCCTACCACACAGTGGTGTCACTGCCCTCCTTCTCCCATCACGGCATCACGCCAGAGCCAAGGCAATGGAAGAAGGCCACATTTCCATGCCTGAGTACATGATGGTGTCTGTGGAACCTTTGTGAGCATTTTGGGCCTAGCCAGTTTATTCTCATTCACCTCACTTCTGCACTAACCATGTGGAGCACACATTGCCTACTTCGAATCTGCAGGACCTGAATTATCCTTGACATGCTGCAGAGATTGGCTTGAATTCCTTGCCTGGGACTTTCTTATTGTTCCTTTTTTAATCAGAGATGGCTTTTGTCTGTTTTTCACTCAAAAAGAGTGTTGTAAACTGCAGACATCATAGCTGAGAAGAGAACTGTAACAGAAACATGCTTTTTGACCAAATGTTTTTAAGATTGGAAATCAGCGCAAAAAGTACTTCAGAAGTGTTGTTTGGCTGTCTGACAAGGAAACGGATCACTTTTTACTGTTGCTGCAAAACTGTCATATAAGGTTTCTTTAAAGTTGTGTACTACATCTAACTTTCTCTTTAAATAACCAGGAGATAGGGAGAGGAAAGCTAGAGGGTGGGGAGACCACACCAAGGCTGTCTGTAATAACATGTTTGATGATATTTACTTTTTGCTTTTGAAAGAAGAGTGAAGTACCTTCTCTTTAGAGAGAGGCAAGAAAACACTTCTTTCTAAAGTACCTGGGGCCAGGATCAACTTCTGTTCACAGACACCGACACACCATTTCCCTTGTCTTCAGCAGGAGCTGCTCATGCATCTGAAGAGACCCCCAGGCTCTACAAGTTTGATAACTTCCTAGCCAAGGAGTGCATGTTTCTCCCTTCTCAGTTTTTATCATTCACTCACTATCCTCCAGACACAACCTTTGTTAAACTGAAAGCCTTGAGAGAAAGCGCCCCTCTGAAAGCCCCTGCTCATGTGTGTAAAAGGCAATTATGATTCTTCCATGTGGAAGATTTTAATAGACATCTTCTGCCTACAGCTTGATTTGTACACTTTTCCTAGCCTACCTGAGAAGCCCAGAAACAGCAAGTGCACAGCTGTGATTGCATTCCTGCATGGGTCTGTGCATGGGGGTCAGCACAATGTGGAGCAGAGTCCATGCTCAGCACTGTCGGTGTCTGATTTCTAAGGGACCTTTCCCCCCGCTTTGACCTTGCAGCTCTCTGTTACCTAAACTCTGAATAACCATTAGCAACAGCCAGACCCTTGAATTTTCAGCAAGGCAGTAGGGTATTTCTCTCAGTTGACAGCTTTAAGGCTTCTTGCATTAAAGTCAAGGGTTTTTCTGCCAGAACCACTTGTGCGAAGGGTGGGGTAAGCTGAGAGACTGAGGGCCTTCTCTACAACAAAGCCCCAGAATTACCTGATGCTGACATGGCACTGGAGTTTTGCCTCTGGCCACAGGTACATCTCTTGTGACAGTGCTGCAGTTTGTCACCTACCCTACAGCTGTGCCCCAGTAGATACACATGTGAGATGTTCCTCTGTTTAACCCTCCTGCCAGTCTGTAATGTGGGAACCACTCTTTAAACTCCCAGCATGATAAGTCCTTTGCTACAGGCCATCCGGTCTGTCCTCCCTGAATACAAGAGAGGAAAATGATGATCTCCACGACTGAGAGTTAAGAGCTGTAAATCATGAATGAAACCACACATAAATCTTAGGAAGCACCACGATTTAAGATGCACCTTAGCTTTCCCTTGTTATCTTTCTTAAAACATTTCCTGCTCAATCTTCTGCACATCTCAGACCCTATTCTGATGTGTAGAATTCTTCCTGTGCACATACAAGGTCCCTAGTCTGGACATCACAAAACCTGTAGGCTCTGGAGAGGACTGGAGGTGCCTGGATGTGATTAACAACATGGGTGCTGCTTTTCCAAGTTTCTCAGCACAAAGCATTCATTGTGGCATTAATGCTATATATCCTTGTGTGTACTATGAGCCTGTACAAGTCCGTACTGCTCTGGGATTGAAGGCACAGACTAGTTTTCAGTCTTACCACAATAATGTTTGTTTCAGTATACTTTAATACCTTCAAAATTTTGTCATCGTTTCCAAGCTGAGGGATCTTTTCTGCTTCACTTGTTATCCATATGACAGTAAAATAAATAGTCCATTGGAAGTACACAGAGAAATTTTAAACTTAAAAGCTGGAATGCAGGGGGTTTTTTCTTTAAAGGAACACTTGAATTTTGTCTTAGGAGATGTGAGGCTTTGCCAGTTTCTTGTTCATATTCATAAGGTATGAAGTCTGAGTAATACATGAAAAATGCAAGTATCCATGTAGCTAGGAACTGCAAGCCAAGAGTCATAGATAAGAATATGAATAAGGATCCCAGTAAAGTGTTTCCATGCTGTTTAAACTCTGGCATTAAGTTACTTCTAGCGAAAGATGCTGCTAACTGAAGTTTTCCATTTTTTGGAAGAAATAGACACAACACAGTCAGTGACAAAATAAACCTCCCCCAGATTTTTCTTTCAGGCTGTCTTCACCAGCTGTAAAAAACTAAAAAGACATGGAGCTGAAAATCCTGTTGGCCCATCAAGGCCCTTTCCTACCATTTCTGACAGTAGTGGCAATCGTGATTCTGGATCCAAAGAGCTGAAGAAATAATTCCTTGCATGTTGTCTTATTAACACCTACCATTAACACCTACCAATATCTCACCTACTGCAGAATCCAGAATGGGTGCCTGGTCATGTGTAAATGTGTTCAAGAAATATGCAGCAGATCAGGCACTTTTTTTTTCCAGTGAACATTTTGTCAAGGATGATTACAGGTCTGCCTCAGACGTAAAGGTCTATAGAGTAAGCATGGCAAAGACTCCACTCCAAATATTTTCATATTTGTTCCAAAGCAGTCAGTATCCTTTTGGGGTGCTCAGCAGCAGCCAGCATCAGAGTGTTCACTGAAAATTACAACACTTATAAATAAATACACAATCTCTTGGCTTTGAGGGAAGTTTGTCTGTAACCCAGGCAAGCCGGAAGTTGCTTAGGGCCTAACACAGGAACAAGGATTGTCTTTAGGAAGACATCCCGTGAGTAATATGACAGTGGATCTTTTTATTATTCTTAGATATGACTAAGAAATCCTTTCTGTAGCCTTTTTTTCTTTTTTTTTTTTTTGCCTCGGTTTTGCTGAGGTCATCAAATATAGGAATTTTCCCTTTTATCAGTCTGACAACTATTACCTTTTCTATTTCCTCCTAGTTCTCCTATTACAAGATAAAGACAAAATAAGGGAGCTTATGACCTTTGTAGAATCACTCAGTATTTTGTATGCTCCTATCTGCATGGCTGCAAGGGCTAACAAATGCCCATTTAAAAATATTTATTTTTCATTGCTGTAAAAGCAAATATCAGTCACACTTAATGTGGATATTACGTGGAACAGTGATTCTGGTGGAACATGGGTGTCAACTGGAAGAAGCTCAATGAGTTTCTTGCTCTGTATTAATTTATTTGAATGCTGCTAGAAGAGCATTATCAGTATTATCAGTATCAGTATTATCTTGTCTGAACAAGATCTATTTAGCTTGTACTTCATTTCTAGAGGTGTAGGAAGGAGTTGTCCCTTTAATTGGTTGATGTCCAGCCATGGTTTTCATGCACTGTCAGCATGTCCTGTTCTGCAAGTATTTTTTTGAAAGACACACCCTCGGCTGTAGCATTTGCTCATTCCTCTGAAGTATGACATTCTTAGAAAAAAAAAAAAATTATTTTGAAATATGAGAGGACCCCCAGCTGGAATATATGATAAAAAAGATTCTGCCAAGATAATATATCCATTAATACTGTCCCAGATTGATCCTTCTAGAAACTATTTTTCTTCCAAGTTTTGTTTTTAAATTTCTCTGAGCTTTCTCGAGAACCATTTACTCATCTGTATCTCACCAAAAAAAATCATACGCTCGGTGCCTATCAATGCCAATGAATTTCAGAAGCCATCGTCTTGTGGGTGCCATGAAATATTCACTAGACAGCTCAAGCTACTTTCCGAATATAAATATCTGTCTGTGGATTATTTCCAGAGGCAGATGGGGCACAAATCAAAATTCATATGAATCTTATTTAAAAAAAAAGCCCTATAACAAAAGAGTTTGTTTGGATGACTTACAGATTAGATAAAGGAAGTTATCACTGCAAATGAAGTACTCATTAAATTAAATATTTTTCAATGATTAAAAGAAACCCATGTTCATCTACTAGGGAAAATTTATGTGCTAAGGCACCAATGACATTGATTTATGCATAATTGGATATAAAAAAGCAAAATAACATTGAGCTTTCAGATGTGAAAAGGTATCTTGAGAACAAACTGCAGGTTTCTTGGACATTTTCACAGACTAACAATAGTCAGCCCTTACATTTAATCTTTAAATCATAATATCAAATGATGAGGTCTACTTCCTCGAGCTTCAGGAATCCAGAAACATGTCACATAGCCTGCTCTTATCAAGGCAAAAAATCTGGGTGCTTCCAGAGGGTCATTATTGCTTGTATTTAAGACTCCTGAAATGGGGTGGAAGAAGGCGGGTGCCTTTTCTTGAGCTCAGGAATGCTGAAAGGTTACAGTGGATGACTAAATGGCTGCACTTCTGGCACATGATGGAGTAACAGAGAGAGGTGGTGCATCAATGAAAACATGGCTGTATTCTGAGGACTGGGACATCTTAATTTTACTGTACAGGAGGGAGGTGAGAGTATTGGAGGAGGGGAAAAGGGTGGGCCCTGTGCAGTGGGAAATGGGCATGACTTAGTGGTATTGGTCTGGCAAGCTAGGAGAGCTTGTGTTAACAAGTACCAGTTTAGGATGTTCTGGTCTAAAAAGGAAATTTCCTTTAAGGAAATCCAGTCTGTGTTTATGGGTGTATATGTTGTGTTTAGTGGAATATGGGTGGCCCAGAGCCATCAAGAGCTGCACTAAATGTTGAGCTGTGGACACCAGAACTAGGCATTCCCGGCTTCAGTTTCTCTAGATCCCCTCTGCTCCACTCTACAACAAAAGGAGAATAGGATGGGTGGATGTGGGGCTATAGGCAAAGTATCAGGCAGCTAAGACTGAAAAACTCAAATTTGTCAATCTAAAAAGTACAGCCTCCAGAATAATTCTGCATATCATCAGGAGCATAACTGGCATCCTACTCTCAGATAAGAACCATTTTACCATGCTTTCATAAATCCAGCCCCTGGAGAGAACATGGATACTGGGTGACAGTATCTTGGGTACTGAGATAATGGTACTGGGTGACAGTGGATGGTATCCAGTGCATGAAACAAAATATCTATCACAGGCATTTTTATCTTGTTTAAATTATGAGAGATAATGCTAAGAATACATCCTCAGTCAATTATCCTCCACACCTTTTTCCCAAAGCTTGCATTATCTAACTTCAGAGCCATTTTTACTTGCTTTTTAGTCCATACATGTTCAGGGCACATCTTTCAACAGCAAAATCATGGACAGTTGTATAAAAGCAGCTCTTGCCAGTGCAGCACAAGGAAGCATCCCTGCTTCTGAGCTGTTGCATCACAGTGAGGTAACCATTTTCTTCCCTTTACCATTGAAACTCTTTGTAGCTCATACCACCAAACTCTGTCCAACCGTGCAGCATAAGAGAAGAGCTATAGAATGAGCAGGCAAAAGGATCTTTACTCATGATGAAAGTTTGAAATTAAAAAAAAAGTATAAAGCATAAGAAACAGAGTTAAATTTCCCTACTTTTTGGGGCTTGGTGGTCCCAGCCAGACTTAGTGGGTGTGTCAAGGCTTAGAGACATGAAGATCTCCTCACTTCCTACCAATGTCATGGATCTTGGGCATATCCTGCCTGCAGGTGTTTGGGTGTCGGATTGGTGTGTGCCATGTATCTCGTAACTTCTGGTTTCCTGTGGAGGGGAGCTTTGGTCTGCAGGCAGTCGGAAAGCGATGATGCACGCGTTTCCACATCTGGATGCCCAGTGAGGACAGACTGATAGTGCTCCCAAGCTCACCAACCTTGACTGTCAGGTGGAGTCGTGTCTCGTAAGGGTGCAGAGGCTGTACTTCCACATGTCCATTCCCATTCACTGTGGTTCTGCGGATCTGCACCGGTATGCATCCACTGGCCCTGAGTGAGAACTCAGGGGTGAGGCCTCAGTCAGAGTCAGTGGCTGTCGTGCTACGCATTTTCCTGATACATAAGGAAACCTTTCCCACAGGACTCCTCTGTGGCTGTACCACTAGAAGGCAGATATCTAATGGAGACTTTTGACTCCAAGATTAGACATCTTTTTAAGGCCATCTGTAACCTCAGCCAAAAGGCAGCTTCATCCAGTTGACAAGGCTCTAGGCAAATGACCGATCATTTTAGGTGGTGAGTCAAAAGTGACTGGTTTTGATGACAGCTTTGTCATTTCTTAGCTAGAGAAGTTGGTTCAACTTAAGTAAAACATAGTTCATGTTGATCTTAAATAAACAGGAACCCAGCTTCCACTGAAAAATCCCTAGAAGATGAAGACCTGCTTACTTTGCTCCTATTCTTTACATTGATTACAGTGGCCTTTGTTTAAGGCCCTGAGTGAATTTTATGTTAACACATGCATGCTAAGTACACATTTGTACAGCCAAAGGTTAGGGGGCTCATAACTTGGAAAGCTGAAGCTCTTGCTTTTGGCTGAACCAAAAGGAAAGACTTTGCTTCCTCAGATAGTACTGGTGGATTTTAACTCTGGCTCTGGAGAGTCTCGCTGCCGAGCACAACTCCTCTCCCCAGGCTGGACTGTACATAGCCTAGCCACCTACAATAAGCTGGGGGGGGCGGGTTGTACTGTTTTTTCTTAAGCAGGTAAGGCTGGCTGTGCCCCTGTCTGCCTATGGGAACTCTCTGTGCTGGTGCATGCCAAATAACTCAAACTGGCTATTTTTGCTGCCAGCAGCAGTAGCCTTGCTGACGGTCACCTCAGCTGGTGTGAACATCCTTAGCATCCTTGCTTAGATTGTGCAACTCAGGTTAAGTGCGTGGTGCAAAACCTTCAGCATTATCAGGTTAAACCTACTCAAAAGTCAGTATTACTGCCAGCTGCAGTGTAGGCAAATCCCAAGGTTTCCTGTATTATTTGTGCTAGCTCCTGGGCAGTACTTCACTGTAAAACCTCCCCCCTCCTTTTTAATACAATCTTTTCTTCAGTCATGCTAATCTCCAAAGACTCTGAATCTAAAGAGCAGCCTCATTGATTTGCCAGCTAGATCAAGATAGAGGGGGGGAAAAAAGGCTGGAAGCAAATGTAGATTAGATTGAACAGCTATGCAAAGGATGCATATATAGTCAATATTAAAATGTGAAGAGTAAGTTAGTGGCATAATGTCAGCATCACTGGTGGTACAACTAGAAAGGTTAAAAATAAATAAATCCTTTCTGAGTATAATCTACTTCATTTGGGTATTGTGTGAGCTATGAAGATTGCCTTTCGAAGAGCTCAAAAAACCTCAGACATGCTCGCGACCATCACAAAGCACAACAGTACTTTTCAGCCTGCAGGAGGGACTTGGTATCCCCAAATGTCTTTCAAGTTCCTCTGATTATTTAGCACCTGCCAGCCACTAGCTTAAACATTGGTAACTTTAGGATGAATAATCAGAAATGGGCTATTTTTCTGGGCAGACAGGGAGAGAGCGGGAGGGGTTTGTCTGCATAGCTTTCCTAACCTATTTTCCACCATCTCAGTGTTTGGGTGAGATGATATTTACAGACACTGTTTCAACCAAAGGGAATGATAAAAGGAAAATAAAAGCATAATTCATGGATGAGAGGTAGTCTACAAACAGCCTGCACAAACATATGTCAAGACCTGTGGCTGGGGAAGTGCAGATCAACTTCTCAAACAAAATGGCTCCTCCACCTACCAATCATGGTTAGAAAGCAAAGGAGAGATCAGAGTTCCCCTAAATGGAAATGATAAATTCCTTATTACACCTCAATAAAAAGACTGTTCAGGCCCATATTCACCTATCTATCAGTCTTTTCCAGCAGGAAAAAGTTATATATATATATGTGTGTGTATGTGTGTGTGTGTATACTTTTTTTTTTTTTGGTCTTTGAAAGGAATCATTGCACCAGATTTCATCACAGTCCTCCTGTGGCAGCTTTCTTTGAAGTTGAGCAGATAAACACTGTCTTCAGGGATTCTATCTAAACTCTTTACACACATTTGTTCAAAATGAAAATGTGAGCTGGCAGCAAGCCAGACTTCCCCCATTTTCTCCCTCTTTCTTTCTGACCCCCAAGAGACACCACGGATGTGTACACACTGCACATGGGCCTTTCAGCCCAGAGTTCTGATCGTCTCAGAGCTGAGCTACTGCTAGAGAGAGAGCCTAGGTCTTCAGCTGATCTCAGGATGGTTTCACATTTTATGGCAACTAAATTTATTCAGAATTCACCTTTCCTTTCCTAATTGCAGGCCAGCATAAGCCCGTACATTTTAGGGGGTTATGTACATCGCCTTCAGAGGCGATTTGCACAGCTTCTGTTTCCTGTCATTTGCTTTACCTGTAGAGCTCGGTATAAATCCCTGCTGCAGGTCCACTCAATTAATGTGGAAGGGTCACCGAGCAGGCAGAGGCAGGAAAAGTAGGCCATCAATAAAAACAATAAAAATTCAGTAGAACTTTTGATGCCCTCTGCAAATCAGTGACATTGTTCTTTTAGATGTCAAACAAAAATGTGTTACCATTTACAAGATAAGCTTAGAGAACAGCTGAAAATCAAACAGAAATTTCTTAGCTACCTCCTTGTCAGCTGAGAGCATCACCGAGACCGTTGTTACCAGCATATCTAGTAAGCTTGCTGCATGCAAATAGCACTTGATTTATTTCACAAGCTCCCAGATAAACCCAGTGATCATTTGAATTGCTGTTAGCCTGAAGCATGCTACAGAAGCATGGGGAGCACTCAGGAAACAAAAACTCAGGGAAATATGTGTGAAATGTAATCCTGTTACCGTTTGGCACATACTGAACGCATGTGTCATCAGCACAGGAAATGAATAAGTTACAGATCAGGAATATCCCCTGGACCTAGGAGACAAGCTGGAGGTGATTTTTCATTGTGCTAACCTCATAATCTCGACAAGCTTTCAAAATGTGTAGACACTGCTCTCCTTATACTGGCAATACCACCCACATTTTTTTCCTTGCTTCATGTTTATTATTGTGCTTAATTGGCCAAAATGATTGACATGTTTCTGCTTCAATACAAATTCTCCTGGGTCAAGGGTTGAGGCTTAGCAAGGGGATTAGAAGTAGGCCTTACTTGATGTTAATGGAGTCCTGTCTAGTACAAAGCAAGCAAGGATGAAAACAATAATACTACATTTTTCCAGTGGAATCATTCCTGCTTCTTTTCTTCAGTTCCCAAAATTAAATATGTTCTTTATGTTTCCATTTTCAGTGCGGCATCACATCATGAGCATTAACATTTGCTGTGATGCAGTTTATAATCAGTTTATTCATTATTTAATGGTGGATTTATTGCTTTTTCCTCCACTCATATCTAGGAAACCATTTTTACATTAAATTTTTAGTTTCTGAAGATACAACTGACATAAGCATGTGGTGCACAAAGCAAAAAGCAGATGGGGTTGTCACCTGTGAAGAGATTGAGAGCAAGTTTTATTTCCCTCAAGGAGTCCTCTGTCTGTATGCCATTATCATGAAAATGTCCATTTTCTGGCTCAAAGCTTAAGCCAAAGAAGTCCCTGCCAAGTGATTACCTGCTTGTTTTGGCATTCATTACTTGCCTGCTTTCTGTCTCAGAGCCATACATTCCTAGAGGTGGGACAGGATGTTCACAGGCTGGGATTATCTATGTGGCTGACAAAACCAACACTGTGATGGTACGTCATGCTGCCATTATTTCTCCTTAGCAATTAAAGGTGTGACCCTCCCTTGTATTCTTAAAGGGAAAACTCCAATGGCACTACGTGGTACAGTTGCAGTACTAAATCCACTGATGGTAAAAGTCATCCTCGAGCTGAGGGTGGCTGAGCTACCTGACTCCATGGGGCTTGAAGTGTGGAATTTAGTTATCAAAGACATCTGTATCCACTATGATCATCAGCAAAACCACTGTCCTAGCTCTGCTTACTCCTGTTTCCTGCCCCTGCTACGGGTGTGTAAGTATGGAGGTGAAGGTCTGCTACTTAAAAAGATGCCCCAAATCTTCTGAGATCTCATAATGACTACAAGCTCAGGCTGTCTGTTTTTACCATGTCTTTGAGAATCCTGCTCCTGTATTTGAAATTCAAGTGAAATTCTCTTTGGCTGTGTTGAGTCTGCACACATCATGTGCCAAGCAGCAATGAGTGCTCAGGAAAGTTGGAATTTACTTTTGACATACAGCACTATACCATCACGGAAATTTCAAAACAAAAGAAGTTTAAAGATCTTCTTGAGTGTTTTGCCCTTTTTTTTCTGAAGTTCACAGTGTCAAAATCACAAACAAGGCAGAGCTCTGCCCCCTTCCCCCTCCCCCTGGTCATTCTTCCTCTGGCTGTCACAGAGCTCTCAGACAATAATCAGCTTCCAGCTACCTTTCCCTGCTGTCCAGACTCCCAGCTATGGATAAGAGTTCTGACCTTTCTATTCAGAGCCTAAGGTGTCTCTGCAGTAATAACAGCTCTTTAGGGAGGGCAAGCTGTAGGTAGTGTGATCCCTGCCTCTGCTCCACAGCTAAACTGCAGCCTGAGAGAGAGCTCTGTGACATGAGCATCATCCCTCCTAAAGGAGGAAGATCTGGCTGAAGAAATCCAGAGCATCCCCTTTCCTTGCTGTAGTTTTCTCCTCTGCTGACTTTTTTTTCTGTGTTATCATGAAAATTGGTCATGGGGCCTACATTACTGAGCCAGAACGTTAGGGCAGCAGGAATTTAATGTGTCTGAGGATGGCATGTATAGCTGTGCTCTCTCCTTGTTTAAACTGTGCTGAGTCATTTGTGATGAATAGCTCTAATGGCCCTGCAGATCAACTATACTGCTGGGTTTTGGTGTTCCAGGAAGGTAGGGTAAGGATTATTGAGGCTTTACAGAGGAGATTAAGTGTAACCCACATTGAAGGTATAGTAAAGAAAGCAAAAGAGAAAAAAAAAAACCCAAACCACCAAACAAACAAAACCAAAACCAAAAACCTTAAAGAAAAATTATTGTGAAAAAAAAGGTTGGATTATTTCTTTTCATTTTGTGATTCAGGAGTGCTTAGAAAGAATACACCTTATGATTATACATTTTACTTCTCATTGGCAGCAAGTCTGGAAACCGTCTGGAAGATGCCTGTGGCCTGAACTGTGCAAAATACACCAAAGAAGGTTGCTAAAAGGCCTCAGTACTTGATCAATTTAAGATTTCTTTCTTGTGACTGAACTTTTGCGTCACTTGATATGTCACACCTGACAAGCATTTTCTTTTGCCATGGTCTCTATATTAATGTTCAAGTTGCAAGCAGGAGGAATAGAGGCAGAGATGAAGGCAAACAGCCAGGAGTCCTAGTCTTTGAAATGATCCTCCCAAGAGCTTTAAGTGAAAACATGTGTAGATTTTTTAAAAATGTAAATAAATCCTTCACAATTGTTCTAGAATTCTTACCCTTTTTGTTCAGCTTTGCTTCTAGCCAAGAAACTGTCTACATTCTTAGTCTAAACACATCCTCCTTGTCTTTAATTTTTCATAATTAAACACATTTTCCATAGTGTGTAATCCAACTGGGGCAGGTCTAGATGATTGCCTTTCCATGTTGTTATAAACCGAGGCCCTTGCTGCAGAAAGAGGGGAGAAGTCTCTGAGCTTGCCCAAGTAAAATACGAACAAACACAAGGCCCAAAACAGATTTAAATGTCTCTGCAGTTTGTCAACCCCTTCTCTGACCCCACAGGACTTGGCGGAAACAATAAACAAGCACAGGCACATCTGCTGCCTTTCCTGCAGTCCTGCATGTGCCTGGAGGAGGTGCATTGCTTGCAGGTTGTGAGCAACCCCGATGGCTGCTGTGCTTATCTCTGAATTTTGAGATATGTGGGAGTGCTCCCAGAACTTCCCAAAAGAGAGTGGTGGCTTGCAGATTTACCCTCAGTTTTTCCATGCAATGTCAGCAATGACACAGCTTTCTTCTGCATTTAAATGGAAGCCTGCATATGTCAGAATTCCCTAACAGTCTGTGACAGCATGTCCAATTTGCCAAGGAAAATTTCTTGTGACTCAGGAACAGCTGACCAAGGGTCCTCTTAAGACTGAGGTAAAGGAAGACTAGGAAGAGAAACCTTCATTTGTCTCCTTTAAAGAACCGACCTTGCTCGTTGACCATGATTTGAATGAGAGGAGGTCTGGATGAGGTTTGGAAACACAGAGCACAGACTCTTAAAATCCTGCCAGTAGCCAATGAGAGTTGCTCTTTGCAGTTAGATAACTTCAGTGTTTATAATATTCAAGGAATTTCCTGTAGTACGTAGAGAAAAGTACAAATTATACTGAAAACTCGGACACAGCTGTATCTGCTTATCTTAGGTAAAATTGAGAAGCTTTCAAAGGATGCTGCTGTTTGTGCCTCTTTACATCTGGTCACCTAAACACAGAAGCTGCAAAATAAAGATTCGCACCAAATGCAAAAAGGGATGTTTGCAGCATTTCAGTGTTGTCTGAAGCAGATCAGTTCTACAACAAGAATTCCAGAAATATCAGAAGAATTGAGTATCTATATTATTTTCAAAAGTCTCTCTAGTTCAAAAAGGACCCTTGTCTTGCATCTGTTTATCTTCAATTGAACAGATTCTCTTTATTGCTTTCATCCCCCTTGCTAGTTAGCTCACTCTCTTTTTAAACTTAATTACTTTCCTGACTTAGAAGATGGTGTTGTGAGTGAAGAGGTCTGAGACCCATTCCCAAGTAGTTACTCATTTCAGATGCTCCTTCTTCAAAATCATGAGATGCAAAATTTGTGGGATCATAGTCCTCTGAGGAGAACAGTTCCAGGGGATGCTCAGCACCTAATTCCTGCTAAGAGAATGAGCAGCATCCTTCAAGGGTCCTGACACAAGGAACCAGAGGCTTTGCTGGACAGAGACGTATGAGGGGCAGAGCAAACTTACCCAAGGCCTGCTTCCTCAATTCTTTCACTTATTTAGGACAAGCACAACAGCAGGTCTTCATGTATATCTCCTGTATGCTTGAAAGCACCTGTTCACCCCCACTACATGACTGAAGAGCCCTGTGACCAGTGTTACAGTCACTGAAGCAACTAACAGAAGTCACGGAACTAAGTCACGGAAACTTAGACCACCATCCTTTTGAGATTACTCTATTTGTCATTTCTTATATATTTTACAGATGGTCTGTCTCCTGATATTTTCTCTGATTCTTAGTTTACACCTGGAGTTTTACAGAGATTAGTTTTCCTGCTGACATTTCTTGATTATTTGTCCTGTCCCACTCTAACTTCACTATGATTCAGCCTTTCTGTTGTTCTGCTTCTGTGGAAGTTACATGATACATAGTTACATAGCCTATTTCTAATATTTACCAGGCATATCTTCAGAGTGAAGGACTTTGCCTTCTAAATTTTGGATTATTTATGTTCTTCCTTGCTTCTCATATGTCTTTTATGGTTTCTTTAAGAAAAAGAAAAAGCATCCATGATGTACAGTTTGGCACGCTGTGGACAAACACTGGGTATAATCAGGGATTAAATGACGCAGTATTTTAAATTGGAAAAAAAAAAAAGACCTTTGTGGCTGGAAAATTTACCATCTGTCATGATGTCTGTGCACAACTGCAGATCTTACGTTAGTCCTGTTACCAACACTAACATCCAGCAAGGTAGAGGTCATCTCTCTCTCACACTTGTCAGACTTGAGACCATATTTGAGATATAGCTCATATTTGATGTCCCTGTTTGCATTGCTTTCAAAATTTTCAGTGCAAACACAAGCTACAATAAATGCCTTTCTGTGCATGCAGCTCCCCTTTTTACCCGACCATGCTGCTAAGAAACCAAACAGCCACTCCTTGCCCCATGAAAGGGGAAAAGGCTGTTTGAGCAGCCCACAGCCACGTGAGAGCAAACAAGAATGACTCACCAGCTGGCCTGGGGGTGCTGTGGCAGAGGGGATGTAATCCCACTTTGACAGCAGGTGATGGATTTAAGAGAGCGGACCTTTGTAGAGCCCTAGGTCATTTCACAAACAAGCAGAGCAGGTTCCACCCTTGGTGTGAGCTAAGCATGCACCTAAGTGTGCTGAAACCCAGGGGGCTTCTGCTTAGATCCCAGTACTGATCTAGCTTCCTTTCATCAGTGTCTATTAAAATGACCACAGTCTCCACAGCAGGAAGTCCCTAAACTGCTCCATGACAGGAAAGAGAAGTGAATACCAGAGGAAGGAATGCTCTGTTGTGCCTTTCCTCTCATGGGTTTTCATTAAACTGATCTAACATCCATGACATGATGCAAGGCAGGATCTAGTATGCCATTCCTACAATTCATTCATCCAAACTACATGAATTAGGTGATAGAATAGTCCTCTTGGCCACTGTGGTTCTACCGGGATGGAGACAGAGTGAAAAATCAGGTCCACTGTATTTAACTTGGTTTGCTGATCCAAAAAGACAACAAGGAAAAACATGGCTAACGTAAGGGTGGAGAACAAACAGAAACTTAGGACAAATGGACATGAATAGAATATTTTCCAGTCCATCTTTGTCTCTGCAGGTGTTGGGTGTTCCCAGTTTTCATTCTGATGTGCAAACAGAAGAGTTCCCACCTCCAGCTCCACAATTTCTTCATGCTCTTTGCAGTGTCCTGGTCCCATGAAGAACCCTGAAAAACAGAGTCTGAGGCCAACTTTTGAGAAACTGGCTGACAATGTCGACAGGCAGTGCTAGCTTTCTAGCCCAGAAGGAAATGTAGAAAGATGAATGAAATTCAGATAAATACAGCACGAAGACATAAAGAGGGGGGAAAAAACCCAAACAAACCACCCACACAACAAACAAACAAGGAAGCAAACAAAAAAACAGAAGAAGGTGTCTGAAATCTGAAAGGCTCCAAAAGTGATCTTGTTACAGATATAAACTATGATTCTGTTTTCTTTGAAAGAGAAACTAAGCAAAATCTTAAAGTCTTTCAAAAACTTCTCTCCTGTCAAAAAAATTACCCATAAATTCCAGATGAACAAATCATGAGTTTTCTCTGTTTTTTCATGTCATTTGTTAGCTGTAGCTTTCTATGTCCTTTCATTTACCTAAGTCTTGTCTTTTCAAGCCAAATTTACTGGATTAACCTTGTTCCTCAGATAGCAAATTTTAACTCCAAGATAAGCCTCACAAGGGGATTTATGTGAAAAATAACTTTTCAACCTCCAGAGCCTCCTCCAGCTCTGACTTAGTCATGGAGAGTCCATACCAGCTGACCTGAAGGCTTGGTGCCTGGCTATAACTCACATGTTTCTGAGCAGTGGCCAAAGGAGTCTGTCAGAAAGCAAAACATATGGAAGCTGTTTTTCTCTGAACTGTGGGGCCTGAATATTGAAGTAAGAGGTCCAGCAAACAGCAATATGGCTCATCTTCAAAACAGGAAAGGAATAGTGTCTCATCATGCCTGAGAAATGCTGTGGTAGCAATCATACAGAGAATAAGCATCATGAACTTTGTGATTCATTGGTATCAGGCTGGTTTCTACACTCAGAAGACCAAGCTGCTGAAATGAAGGTGAACATGGGTGAATGAAAGCTAATTTGTCTCAATTATGATAGAAACAGGGGTTAGTGTTCCTCATGGTGAACTACAATAGTTTTGCCTGCATCTGTTGTGAGTTCTAAGAGGGCAGCAACTCAAAACTGCATCAGAAGCCAAAGTAAAATAGGATGGACATTGAAGAAAGAGCCCTTACAAAGTCCAGAAGCAGAAACACACAATTATGTGGGTATGCGATTTGCATTCTTTAGCATATGAAACACCCCTGAACATCCCTGAACATCCCTGGGTTCCAGGGTTCTGTTATGTCGTGACAGAGCAGCCCACAAATGCTGGTGTCAGAGAACTGGCCAATACTCTGGCTGCAGATGGTCTGATTAAAATGGTGTCTGCTTAAAACTGCTAAATTTTGTAATGGGGAGGAAGCACAACAACCTGCCGTTCTGCCCAATTCCAGCATTCAGAAACCTTGAATAACACCTTCCCTTCCTGACATCCTCTCCTTTCTCAATCAATCACAGGACTGACTTAACACGAAGAAAGCAGACAATTTCATTTTACAGTCTTTTTATGTGTGTTCTGGTGCTGGAGCATTTAGAACTTTCATTTCCAGGCACTGTGGGTGAGAAACATACTTCTTTAAAAATAAAGTGAGATTTTCAGGCAGTAATCTCTGTGCAGCAGCTATCGTTTTCAGAAAAAAATGTTCAGACTAAAAGTGCAAAGCCTGTGACTGCTCATAGACTCCCTGTCTGTACCAGGCCTTATGCAATAAAGCCCCAGTCTGACTGAAACCCCAAAACATTCACCAATTTTAAGTGATAATATGATAAAGACATAATGTATTATTTTTCTGTCCTGGTCAAGCTAATCCTGCATGAACACAGTTGCTTAGCTAAAGAGATCTGTCTTTAAAACCAGCTAGAAAAGACATTGACTCTCCTGCACACCAGTTGCTAACTGGCATATTTCCAGGCTTTCTAACTTCACCAGTTAACAGAGCAATAAATGGGAGATATTTAAGATTTTAATTTCTGCTAAAACCTGACCATGTGGGAGATAGTCCTATTTTTTCTGTGATATATTCCTTTTATGTGAGAAAGTAAGATCCAGTTAGTGCTGGAATCTTTGCACGATGAGTGTTCACTGGTGAGCAATTCGTATTTGCAATATCTGCATGATATAAAAATACCATTAAAAATATACCTCCTTAAAAAGAGCAATTGCCAAATGCTGTCTTACACATTGCCTTTGGGCCCAATCATGTTATTTAGTTTTCATAAATGTTGTTTAGGATTTGGTCTACGCTGCTGCCACAACCCCATTTGGCTATCACTGTAGGTGATGCTGGCCTGAGCTGTCCCACTGCAGCTGAACTTCTCCTCAAGGAGCTGTGCTCACAGCCACATCCAGCTGTGCTCAGCTGAGAGCTGTGCCCCAGCTGGGCAGCCACAGCACAGTGCTCCTCTTGGCAAAACCAAGCCCGCCGTAAGAGGAAGGGAAGAATTCACAGTCGGTTTGATGCAAATCTCAACTGTTGAAAATTAGCAGTGGAATTTGTCTACCACTGTGACTGGCTGGACATCGAGGAAGTGTCTCCAGGAAAGGCCAGGCTGTGGGCATCTGATACACGTGCAGATATTTTTTCCCCAGCATATCCATCCACAAACAGTACACAGTGCACTTGCGACACAAGGTCTCGGAGTTGGGCATTCAGCTATTGATGCTGAGTCTTGCCTGGTTTTCTTTAGAACTACTGAACTGATAAAGACAGGCTGAAAGGTCTATCTGTCTCTTCCAAGAGAGAGAGTGTGTGTGTGTGTGTGTGTGTGTGTGTGTGTGTGTATTTTACAGCCAGGAATTTTCTGCAGTGTTTCTCATTTACTTTTGTGATGGGCACTAGGCCAGGATAACTGTCTGCCTCCAACATAAATGAGCTTATAACTTTATGAAGCATTTTTCGCTGATGCTTTGGGGATCAGGAAAATGGACAGGCTGTGCAACTCTAGAGACCTCCAAAGAAGTGGAGTGATGACTTGGGCAGCTCTGTGTGCCTGTATGTGCTATCTTGCAGGCCACATATATATAGGATTGATTACTGGTTTTATAATGCATTAAAGCAATGTGAAAAACTTACAAGGGCAATTTTATGAACATTTCTATGTTCCTTTGATAGGGGGAAAGATTGAGCACAACTTAGTTTCTCAATTTTCCTTCTGTGCCTGAAGAGCCTGAAGCAGCCCTATGGCCTGTTGCACCATTTCCCCAAATGGAGATTTTAATTTATAATGTTGTCCACAGCTCCTGACAACAGGGCTAAATTAAACAATGGCCTGTTCCCCAGCAGGAAGATTGATGAATAGAAAAAAGGGCACAGAAGAGTAAAAGTACATAAGAATCTTGCTCTCTACTCTTTGCTATTTCTTCCGTCACAGGTAGGTCCCCTGTACAGCAATTTTATTTTAACAAGGCATCCACTTCAGCTTGACTCTACACCTACATCATTCACAAATATATAAGCATCTCCAGAATGACTTCCTGTACCTTCTCATACAACAAATAGAAAATAAAAGACATATAAGAAGATGTTAGCAACCTGATTGAAGTAAAAAAAAAAAGTAGAAAAATTTGAAGATAATGAGGCCAGCCTATCCTTACTTCACCTAGAGCTCCAGAAGATTACAGACATCATTTATGGTATCAACTACTGCTGGGTAATATGCTACAATGAAAGAGAACACAAGATGCATTGGGTAGTGGCAATGGACTGATTTAATCAAAAAGTCTGAGCATTTACTCTGAATTTCATTCCCTTTGGCAATTTATAGAAAGAACACAGGGCCTCCAGCCAGCTTCCCCCTCTATGCTATGTGTACAGAGCTGAGGCTGTCTCTTGTGTATCATGTCTTTTAAACATCAGATGTCTGCCTACCTGTCTGCTCAGGACTGCCAAACCCAAGCACTTAAATATGATTTGTGGACTCTTTTTTGGTTCCCAAAAAGACTCCCCATAAAGACAACCAAGATATTAGGTTAAAGATCACAAGGGCTTATAAATTATACTTTTTATCAGCCTTCAGTCTCCCGCCGAGAGATGTGCACCCATGTCAGAGGCCGCTCTCGGAGACCTGCAGTACTGGTAATTTGCTTTGAGAAAAAAGGAAAGTGAGCTGAATTTCCCAGGAAAGTTGCCTGCTTCCCTCAGCTGAAGCCCAAGGAGAACTCCAAATCTCATGGAAGGTCTGGAAGTCATGCTGCGTGCTTCCAGATCTGCAGTGCTGAAGGAAGCCAAATACAGAGGATTTCATGGAAGAAGCAAGAGGCATGTATCTATACAGACAACTTCTCTCCTTGCCTCCTGTGGAGCCCTGACTTTTGTTCTTTAATCTAAAATTAAGAAAAACCCAACCAACCAAAAAAAAAAAAAAGAAAAAAGCAAAAAAGCATATAAAGAATATATCCTGCTTTTGTATGTTGAAAGCTTAACAGCAGGCAGAGTTATTAGTGCCATGATAAAAATAATTTGACCACACAAAAAGCTTTCATGTGCTAAATGTTAAAAAGGCCTTTGTGGATTTGAATGGGGTGTGTCGAGGGAAGTGAGAGGAAGGAAGTTTCAGGTGCAAATGACTCTCATGCTGTTACATTTCCAGTCTATTAAAAATAATATATTTTTGTTTTACTTTAGAAACTTAAAAGCAACACAGCACTAATATAATGGCACATTTTAACACAGGGAGTGAAAAATAGGATCATATTTGATGAAAAGTCACATTTTCAAATCCTTAGCTTACTTCCACTAAATTGGAAGCAAGGAGGGAAGTTAACATCTGATTTGGGTTGACAGGTTTGCAGCCAATACTATTTCCCTTCCCGCTACTATTTTCTAACATATTTTTTGCAGCTGAGAGTCTTTCTGTAGCAGAATACTGGCAGTGGCAGAACCCAGAAGAAGGAACTTGTCTATTTGCAGAAAAGGATCATTCTCATTGGGCGATGTCAGCTGCTGCTGGCTGCTGAGATTTACAAGACCTGGTTCCAAAACTCAGATACTAAGTGCCTCTTTCTCTCTTCTCCATCCTACTTCAAACTGGAGCAAGGAAAGTTAAGAACTAAAATGGAGGAAGAAAACTCTTCCAGCGTTGATTTGTCAAATAGAGCTGAAAGCATAAGCATAAACAGACAAGCATGCTTGCCCTGCCTGGTAGCATCAGAAAAAACATTCACTAAACAATATCCCCTTTCATAATGAAAGTCACTGCAGTCCTTACTAATGTGTGCTGTTCCTGGGGCCACAGCTACAAAAATGTGTGTATAGTTGTGGTCTTGTGGCCTCTGCAAGTCTGGTTGTACACAGGACTACCCATTCTATGAACTTAAATTTCTCTTTAGGCCATTGAAGGAACAGGGTTAAGGTCATTATATTGAACAATAATAACAAAGAAATCATTCTGATGGGATATGGAACCAGAGCCTCAATGACACTTAGTATTTATCCCCAAAAATATCTGCCAGTTTTTCTCTCCTGGACTCAAATTATTTTTGAGAACCAGATGTGAATGGCTAAGTGCTACTGGTGATGCTTCTGTGATATATGCACTGCAATGTGTCTGTCAGGCTTTCAGTGAGACTGCAGATCTGCCTGGGGATAAGCCAGCTACTATGTTCCAGATTTATGCCCTTTGGGGTTTTCCTGGCTCAGAGGCACACAAAGTGCATCCTGGGTCTATTTCTAAAATTATTACTTATAATTTCCCTTCCCTCTGGGTCCTGTAATTGGACTGATGTTAGTAAGGTGTCTGGCTTTTCAGGAAGGTACTTTAGAAGAAAAATCCTAATGATAATTTTAGAATGTGTTTTTAATTATATTCTGTTTTATTACCCAACACCATGACCCCATGAAGCAGGGGTTGAGTGTATGGCAAAAGAATTTTGTCCTGACTTGACAATGGGTTTATTACTTGTCAGGTAAAAGGCAAAGACTGAATTTTTATTCAGGTCTTTTGAATGCCAGATCACCAAACCTACACAAACAGAGACACATAAACAAGTTTATTTTCTATACTGCACATACCATATGCGTGTGTATGTGCATCTTCAGGCAGATATTCTGCCCAGCTAATCTGTCTCTACATTGAAAACCCAGTGCTTCCCATCAAATTCAGTGGACAGACCCAAAGACATATAGATTTTCTTTCTCTTCCCCTCCTCAAATTATTCCTGGTACCTTTTGGAAATACAAAAAAATACCCTGTAAGTAGTTATATAAAATAACCAGTCATCTCTGTACTCAAGGGAGAAAAATATAAATAAGCCCAGAAAATGGAGGCCTATCTAGCCTGGGCTTCCAGGCACTCTTCTATGGTATTATGTTTTTGTGTGACCCTACATCCATGAGACACAGAAAGTATTTTCCCCAAACAAATCATGCAAAATCATTTTTCCCCAAAATCATCATGAAGAACTTCCATGCTTCCCAACAGCTGCTGATGATACTTTTGAGGGACAGCTTGCTCTTCTGTTGCTGGAGATCCCCAATGTGGCTTTGCTACCCATACCTCGATAGTACCAAGGGCTGGAATTAAGCTCTGTGGCACTGCCATCCTCCTCTCCTTTTCCTAAACATGCAGGGTGTGGCAGAGGCAGTCTAATACCATGGGCATTGGCAGCAAAGGACTAGATTGTACAAGAAACTGAAGCACAGACAGAAATATTCATCTGGGAGCCCTTGGTTCACCACCTGGGTTTCAGCTTTCCTGGATGAGGGAACTGACTAATTAGCCATGAGAGGTCAGCTCTTACAGCTCCACACCCATTTCCTACAGCTGAGAGGCACAAGACATGTACAACACACTTTGGTGAGCCAAGAGAGGAGGAGGTCCAGCAGTACACTGATGTTGTTGTCTCCTCAGGGACCCACCTTTCCAACAGAGGATGGAAATGGTTCAAGCCTGGGGCACTGAGTGCCTGGGCAAGATAATGATGGCTCCCTTGAGAGCCTCTAATAACTCCTTCCCTCTCCCTCCCAGGTACATACATTAAGCAGCATCCACTGTTAGGAGTGAACCTGGCAGTGCCAGGTTAATAGCTGAACATGATAATCTTAGAGGTCTTTTCCAGCCTTAATGAATCTATCATGATTCTACAAGTCCTGTGACTTGATAATATAATGAAGTCAGACGTAGGGTTGCATTTGAACTGTTAGAGAACTCAAAATTGGCAATGTCCCTCGTCCTTCCATTTCTCCCTGGTCGCCTCTGACCCTGGATAAAATGTACTAAATGCCTTTCCAAATGTTGGCTCTAGTTGTTAAAGGAGTGACAGAGGAATTGTCCTTTATCTCACAGAGTTTTTCTGAGTACCCAAAATATTGTGAGGTATTCAGATAAGAGCACAATGGCAAGATAAATAACTAGGAATCAACACAAGCACTGCCAAACCCTCATCACATGGTGGAAGCACACAGCTCCCGAGGTCCCCATTTCTTTATCAAACACTAAGCCAGTACCTAACATTGTCTTGAAGTTTAGGGGGGGATGGAGGGAGAGGGGATGTCTGTTTTGGGAAAGGAAGGAAGCTCTTCTTTGATAGATAGCTTGAAAAATAACAGCTATATGACACTACCAAGATGTCTGGGATATTTGAGTTGAGCAAGGAAGATGGATTATTGGTCAGGGTTTGATGAGCCAGCTAAGAGTGTTTGACAGATTTCTGAAATGTATGATAAAATACGTACACTTTACACGTTTTTCAGATTAGCTTTTTATACAAATATATATGGGGAGGGGGCTTTTGAAAACCTCTGTAAATATTAATCTGTGATGGTCAACTATCAGTCCAAGTTCATTGTGATGTGAAATTTCTACCGTACAACACTAGTTGCACTTGGGTTGAGCTTAATTAGAGATGTGCAGCAAAATCTTTCATGCTGCTTTTCCACCATTTTGGAAATTAAGATCTCTGTCACACAGGGGTTAATAATAACAAAGTTAAGAATAAGTTTAAAGTTGAGTCTTTCCAAATTTGCAGCAGCCTTTTTCCTTTAAAGGGTGTCACAATGGATATGGCTCCAAAACCTGATCTATTATAGCTCAGGGATTCTGTAGTCTTTAGTTCAGCTCCTTTTATAACTGCAGTTTTTAAAGTTATCACCAGATGTACGTAATTACTCAGAGTTGCTGTAAAATCAGTCTCAGGGAAAGGAATCTATTATTATGACTGTAATTTTTTTTACAAGATATGGGAGCAAAATTATGCTTATAAGGTTCTGTTCTTTGATTAAACTCATTGCTGACCTATTAAGAAATTTAACTTTTTTCTGTTTACATTAGGAGTTTGATTGTGTTTGCTTAAGCCAGGGCCTCAAACACTAGATTTTGCCAGTTTTTTCACTTGGATGGTGCTAGCATGATTTAGGTCATGATTTTGTTTCCTCACACTCAGCTCACTAGCCCTACCCAATGATTAAGCTGTTGTACTTTGTCTCAAAAACCTAATGGAATTAATTCCTTTATAGTGGGTTTGGTAGGGAGGTTGCATATTTTTAGTCCTCCATACATGTTTTGCGGCTAAACCAGTGGGTCTTAATTGTAGAAGACTGGAAAGTACAAGGTTTGAACATCTTTTCTTATCTAAGTTTTTCTTGATAATACCTGAGGTTGTTACACATATAACTCTGCTCTGAAGCATTTTCCTGGAGCACTTGGAGGGTTTTCAAAGGCACTTAGAGTGGAAGGGGATAAGATATTACCAAGAGCTATTAAAAATATCCAGACATGATTATCTAAAGAGCTTCACTTGCACTAAAACGAGATTCTCAGTATGACTATACTTCATGAACAGTTATTCCCACAGAAGATAAACATTACTGTACACATGTTTTCCCACTTTCCCTGGAAAAGCTCAACTTAAAAGTATGACAGGGTCTCAAATGTTCTACAGTTTTACTACTCAGGCTGTATGAAACAATAAAATATCAACAGAACACAAATGCTAAAATGCTAAAAGAATTCTCTGTATTTTGCCTCCACAAACACTGTTTCTCTTTGACTTTCTCCTACTTTGCTGTAAAGTTCTCAGGAGTCTGCATTTCATTATCGCATCCGTATGAGCTTGGCATTAAAAGACACGCACTTTTGAATTGTTGTGCTGCACACAAACCAGACAGTATCTCTCCCATAGATCTGAAGAACGTAAGCAGCGTGTTTTACATATTAAAGATCACTTATCGACTCATACACATTTCCCCTTTCTATTTAACACTCTAGAGTTTAATATATGGCATAAAGGCCAAATGCATCGCTTTCCTTTTCAGATCAGAAGAGATAACACAAAACTTATAAAGAATGCATGAAGCTCTAAATATAGAACTGGATTTCAGCCAGTTTAATGCTGCTTCCTGTGCAATAGAAGTGTGTTTTACCTCTGGTATGCAAAAGCAATATGTACCCAGGGCCGAGGTATAGCATTTAAGAGCCAACAACTAAATGCCAGGCACTGGAAAAGCATGGAAGCACTTCACAAAGGCGTTAGCTTGGCTGTTAATGGCAGCTTTACTGTTGGCTTTGACCAATATAAAAATAAAGTAGATCTCCATGGAATATTGCAGTCAAGCGTTCAGAATCTGGTGCACTTAGAGATTATTTTAATAAAATGATGACAATAATGAACTGTAGTTTGACACAGTGCAGGCAATAAACTCAATGGAGTCTGAAGCAAGCTCCCAGAAATGAGGCAGCCAGAGTAAAATACAGTGACTAACTGTTATATGACCAAAGCAAAGGAAAGTACCCAGGGAGTAGATTCCAGTGCACTCAGGAATGGGAATAACTCTAGATAGAAAGGATTCTCTCATTCAAATGTCAGTGAACAGACCCAGGTATCTGCTGCAAATCAGAGCAAAACAGGAGCAAATATTAACCCCTAAATGAAAAGTACAGAAGAGCAACATAGAGAACAGAAAGCCAGATAGGAACAGCTGGACAGTCTGTGGGAAGAATGCAAGACTGGATTTTTAAGGGCTATTTTTCCCTGGCTTCCACAGGCTGGACCATAGACATGTGGCTAATGGGCGCAATGTAAATGAAATCCTGAAGGCAGAGTTACAGCAAAAAGTGAGGATGGCAAAACACGAGACCCATCAGGGTGCTACCCAGTTAACCACTGTCAGTTTTCACACTGGGAATAGCCATAGGAAAATATACCTTCTACACCTGCAGAACAGTGTGACTTTTTTTTTTTTTTCTCAAAAAAGCTAACTTTCTAGATAATAAATCCAAAGCACATGAAAGAAAGAGCATCTCAAAATTTCAGAAGGCCACTTAAAGGGGAAAAAAGGGTCTATGTGATGTCTCATGATCCTAAGATAGTGAGCTAAGCATCATCAGCCAGACACACCTTGTCATTTTAATTCAGTAACTGGAAATTTCAGAGACAGAAATTGGGGCCTGCACTCTAAACATTGTATTCTGGCAGATAAATGGATTCATTGTGCTTAGGAAGCCTCAGAGCTGGATTCCTTTTCATATCATTTTGTGGGGAGAGGGCAATGCCTGGACCTTTGTAAACAGAAAAGGATAAAATAGGACTTTTCACTTAAATTTCTCTCCTTGCCAGGAATGCCAGCATGCAGCAAAAGCTGAAGAGATACCAAAATGAATCTACCAAACTTCATTCTTAACAGAGTTTTGGTTTAACTCTTTTTCCTTAACGAGGACCCGCTCTGTTCATTGTGTTACTACAATGCCCTTTTCTTGTGTTTTTCTATTCTTTTAAGGAATTGTCTCCCATGCAAGAACTCCCTCCCTGTAAATTGTCACAGACATCAGATGGCAACAGCCTCTTTCTCTGAAGACACTTTTGTATCTGAATAATCTTATGAATGTTAATGCTCGATGGCAATATAACCAAAGCCAGCCTAGCCAGGCCTGAGAAGGGGTTAGCAAATCTGAGCACAAGGGCAGGCAAATTAAAAATGATCAACCAACTAAAATTCTTTAGGAAAGAATAGGAATAGGAAAAGGGAAGTAAATGAAAGAGGCTTACACATTTTAGACAGCAAATGCCTCATAAAGGTTGTCTGCAAGTGTTGGGTGCCTACACAGATATCTATCCACACAGATATCCATCTACATTGAAATCAATATTTGTCTTTTACAAAGAGCACCTCTGAGACCTGCTGAGAATGATGAAAGAATTATTTCATGCACTTGAGAATATTTGTGTCTTATTTCCTGGGGCCCCCTTGTCCTGCTGACAGTGTTATTTGGGAGGCCCAGTAAGCAACGGCTGCTTGGAAGCATTATTCCACTGTGATTGAAAACAAGGAAGGACAATGCTTTCCCTCCTAATCCCACTTTCTTTTTTTTCAGCAAAGGAAGAAATACAGCCTTGATTTAAGATGTTGGACATTTCCATCAGAAAAGGAAGTCTAAAAGTAAAAGAGATGCAAACAGTGGAGTTCAAAGCAGCCAAACTCCAAGACTCAAGTGCCGGCCTCCAACCATACATAATGCAGTGTCTTCCTATAGAAACCTGCTGCTTTTGACCCCTCAGTAAACATCATTCTAGCACAGAGGTGTGAGCTGGGCAGTATAAGAGCTACCTAGCACAGCAACAGCGGGTATACTCTACTGCTTTGTCTGTAATAGAGAAACAAAGTAGTGAACAGACCTTTTCATTTCAGAACTGGACTGTTTATACCAATCCTGTATTTAGGTATTTTTAGATACCTTTTGGGAAATTAAAGGTGCTATTTGAGAAAAAAGGCCTGGACATACAGAACCAACAGTGGCAGGCATGACATAAAGCATGGTGGAGCAGGGAAGAAGCATCTCCAGCTGACCCATTCACCCATCAGTGTTCTGCCCCTCCATATTCCTAGAGATGTGTGTGCTCTTTGACCACATGCCATGACCTGGCAGAGAAGAGGTTAAACACCAGCTCAGGGTAGCAACACACACTCAGAGTAATGAAAGTCTCTCAGATTAGTAAGGCTCTGTGGATGAGTGATGACGATGAACATAATTGGCAGCAGGAACCCGATTTCCTGCAAGCAAAGCGTGTAAGTGAGCAACAGGGAAGGTATTCAAGTCCTGGAGCCATAAACTGTTCTTCTGGATCAAGTGAAAGCTATTCTTGGTATAGACTTCAGGATAAGACAGAAATTGTATCCCACTTTCATCCATGTCCCCAGTCTTTAGATTAGATTTGGCTGCTAGCAACAATTGAGGGTGGCTGGAGATTTCTTGGCTGAAATATTGCACTGCTTGTTAGAGGAGAAATAATGGATCTGATATTTATTGCCTGCATTCTTTTCCAGACCTAAGAACAAGTGGTTTGTTTCTTATCTGTGCACAGTGACACTAACTAAGGATCATGATATGATTTCAATTTCATGCTTTGTATTTTTTTGCACAAAATATTTTCAAAAGGTCATTCAGGTATTTTGACACGTATTTTCCCAGAACTGGGCCATAACAGAAAGATCTTTCCTATTTTTGCAAATTTTGTCAATGTTATTTATTATTTTAAAGATAAAGATGTATTTTGGCACTGCTGACTACAAGGCTTTGTTTAAAATAGATTTCATTGGCTTGTGGTTCATTTCTGTATTCAATCACGGAGGTGATAGGGAAAATTTTGGCAGCTCTTTACACTGAGACAACATTAAGTGCAATCAGGAAGTGTTTGTAGTCTTTTCAGTTGCATGAAAAATTTCATCTTCTCCTAATCCCCTTCCTAAAAATACGAAGCTTTTTTACAGAAATCAGCTCTTTTCATGAATATATAAACTAGCTGAAAACCCTGTTTTCTGTCAGTAAAGTGACAGAAAAGTTTTGAGCAGACCTAAGCTTTGCCTTGTTTTAAAGTGCGCCCAAAAGTTTGTTCTTACCCTTCTTTCTCACCTACCAGCTTCCCCTGCTTTCAAGAAAGCACACGTGTTCAAGCAGTGGTTTCCCTTCCCACAATAATGTGATGAGTTGTGGTTGCACATACTTGGAGCCCCCTGTGCCAGCACTCGAGGTGCTGTGTGGGCCCACAGCTGCAGGGCACAGCCCTAGGACTGCATGACCTCAGCAAATGGAGGGACGAAGCTCAGCAGAAAGCACATTGCCACTGTCATCACTTTTGGACAACCTTCCTTTGATATCTTCAGTCCTCCTTCACCGAGTCCTCTTTCCTTAGGTTATATGCAAAACAGCCGAGCCTCTTCACCTTCCTCTGTTCTGTTTTTCAGGAATAGATGCAGGCAGCATGCTCAACTCCTTTGGCTCCTGTCATGCCATTGCATTCCTGTCAAGCTGCTCCTTTGAATCCCTGCTCACTAGTCTTTCATCAGCAGTGACCTCTGCACTGCTTGAGTCAGCTAACACCTCATCTGCTTTCATGTGAAGTGCCTCCTGGGCGGAGGATATTGCCAGTGGCAGGTGGGTGAACTCCTGCTAGTCACTGGTGTGCTCAGGCCATCCCTGCCCCCACCCCACACCCCCTATATCCAACTCAGTTTGCAGGGTCTGGGCTATGTGTGTGAGAAAATGCATCGTAGATTTGTGGGCAGTATAGTCTTGAGTAGAAAGTGATTTACTCACACTGACTTTGAAGAGCTCCTTCGGCTCTGCATATCTGGATCTTGTCAGTGTGTCTTTTGAGATCCTCAGAGTAAGCTATTTTTTTTTCGTACCTCAAGTCTCTTCTTTTCTCCTTCTTTCCCTTTGCTTCCTCTCTTTTTAGATGTGTGCTTTAGTACATAAATATACAGTGTACAAAATTCAGTCATTTCACTCATTGAAACACATCATTGAACACATCAACATTTGGAGGGTTTGAGTTTTCCTCTCTTTCATTTGACTTCAGCGAGGTCTGAGTTTAATGGCTCTTTTACTATTTTCTGCTAGATAGAGTAGCATGGTAGTTTGTAGCCTTAGGACAGACATTGTGGAATATTTGTCATAGTCACATGGTCTCTAATATCTGTATTTTTAAATAACCCCTTAAACCTCATTGAGAGCCTAAGGATGCCTAGAGACAAAGATTTCAATAGGGCTGTGTCTCAAACAACTTAGAACAGTGCTCTGAAAGTGATTTCTCAATTATATAATTTGTTTGGGATTGCAAATCACTTTCTGGAGATGATTGAACTTTCCACTGCAGTAGACTGGGAAAGTACATGTAGTCAGCTCTGTTGAGGGAAAACTGAATTTCCAGATGATAAGGGGCAGTGTACTGACTTGATTGATAGCAGCCAGCTCAGAATATGTTGGCTTTCTCTGCTACTGCTTCTGCTTCTGTCTTTGTATTTTCTTCTTTCATTTTAATCAGTACAGTCCCTGAAGCTTGTGACTGCTGTCCTCTGGAGCGGTGTTTCCTGTGGAATTCAGAATATGCAGCATTTGTTTGACCTCTGCCTCCTGTTGTACACGGTCATGCCTCACATTTCTTGTCAGCCTTTCTTTATGGCTAATAAATTCAAATATTAGAGAAAATTATTCTTCCTTTCTGCCAGCTGGTCTTGCTTTATGCAAAGATGTTTGTGATGCCCCAAGGATTGCACTTGTATGGATAATCCCACAGGCTTCTTGTTGGTCTTATGCTAAGTATTTCCTAGACTACAAACAACTAGCCTGCAGTTTAACACCAATTTGGTTCTTCTTGAGTGTATCACACACAGACACAGCCAGACACAGAGCTCTGCTTGCTGAGCATTACTGCTATCTAAACTAGTTTGTTTGTACTGTCTGTAGGTCAGATTGATGTCCTGTGCGACATCTTTGATTAATATCTCAGCTTGCTGGTTTATACATCTCTAATTGTGTGGCTGTCAGACACAACAAAATGATCCCCCTTTTTCCCTCATATGTATTTCTTCCCATTTCATGTGTGAATACATGAATTTTTAAGGATTCCTCTCTCTGTTTCTTGTCTGTTAGGCTTTTCTGAGATACTTGCCTTGATTTTTTTTGGTCAAAACCACATAGACTCAAGTTTTTTGATAGTTCATGGCCAACATTACAAGCTCACCTGTCACATACTTCCCATATATTATCATTTACAATGGCCTGATATGGTACAGTATTTTAGGCAAACAAAATGCTGGGTTTGACTTAAGTAGAAAATGAATCAGGCCATTTCTTCCCTGGCTGCCTAGATGCCTATGAAAGTCTGTACCATAACAAGCATTCAAATATTTTTAATAATAATAATAATGAATTAGTTGTTAATGTATGCCCTCTTATAAATATGATAGTCTTTTTGCATAAACTGGCTACTGAATTTAGCAGATTGTGGAAAAATAAAACTCTGTAAGCAGCACAAAGAGTAAAACCTGCCTTTCTCTGGCTTTGTGTCTCAGGGCACACTGCATCAGTACAGACTCACTGGTGCCTGATATGGTTTGTGCTCATACTGCAACAAGACATTAGCAGGGATCTCTCTATCAAACTGTATGCAGTAATTGTGTAGGAAGCAAGCATATCTGAGACATCTGTCCCTTTGTCAAAAATCACCAGTTGATTTAAAAGGCAAGGCATGACACCAAAAAATAAGCAGCCAATCTGAGTGTTTAAACAACATTTCATTGGGAAATCCAGCTTAAAAACAAGACTAAGAAAAAAAGATCACTGCTAAGTGTAATCTTTTATCTGGAATCAAAAATATGCTTTAAAGTAAGACCTCTTGCTAGAGATTTTCACTCAGCTGGGCTAACTTGTTCATTGAACTCCCCTATATGGATAACTTCTCTTTCACTTCTTGTCCAACTCATATTTGACAAATTGTGCAGCCTTATAGGTAATTGACAATATGTCTATTCTGTGTCCTGCTAGCATCAAAATTATCAACTTCCATCTGGTCTGCTTTTAAGAAACATTTCCCACTTCAAAGTCCACTAGCGGCATTTTCCCCATGTTGTCAACAAATTGCTCTCTCATTTAACTTCTGACCCTTCCTGTTGCCCTATAGTGATGCTACAAAATAAATTGTCCTCAAAAAAAAAAGTCCAGAAAGAGTTTTCTCTCTGACTGCCAGCCTAAAGATACGCCTATGCCTGGTCTTCTGCTTGCCTTCCTGACATTAGTTCTGGCAGCTGTGTCTAAAAGAGGCTGATATATTCAGTGTGCTGGAGGTAGGCTGCATTAACCAGAGGTGTCATACCGCTAGAATGACATAAAGGAGTGCAGCATTGCCATCCTATTCCCAGTTTGGCTGAGTGTTGGTTGTAAAAAAGTCTAAGAAAAGCAGTAAAAACTTTTCTTTCCTTCTCACCATATACCTCAGCACAGCATTAATACTGGCACTCACATGGAGCAGTTAAATACTATCATTATCTGTAAAGCCGAGCTGTTTTTACTACTTTTTTTTAACCCTTTTAAATACAGGAAAATTAATTTTTAAATGTATCAGTGCAATGAATTTAAATCAGGGGTTGTCAGAGAATTGAAATAAAACCCCTTGATCTTCTCTGTTGTCATTTATATTCTAAGTAAATATATTTAAGAGTGTAGCTAGGAAAAAGTATAGACTAGGAACCTGGTTAGACTCAGTGGAAAGCAGTGTCATTGAGTTTTTCCTTTCTTTCTTTCATTTTTAACAGGAAAAAACCACACCTTAGAAGCAGTGAGTCCTGTGTGAGTAATACATCTCTATCTCAGGACAAGGCATGCTGGAGCAGAAAGGGTCTGTTAAGTGCTTAGTTCCTATGAACTTTCAGTAGGATTTGGGCGTCTCTGAAGTTTTCTCCACATATGAGTGACCTGACACTTGTCCCTTTCTGCAAACACTCTGCAGCCCACTGCTAGCAAAGGCTGGTTCACCAAGGGCTCTTGGCTTTGGATAAGAAGCTTGTGCAATTATATTTATAGTGCAAGCACTGCTGTCAGAGGACAGCTTGCACTCTACACCTCCAGGGACCACATATTGAAAGAGGTTGGCTGGACAAGGAGTACGTGAGTGAAAGGGTGCACCCACTTTCTTCTGGGAACCCCAGGTAACAGCACCTTCTTCTAGCAGGCCATGGGAGTGAAGGGAAGAGAAGCAACTTATGAGAAACACTGAGAGAAGCGTGGCTGTCCTCATATTGGAAAGGAGGTGATACATTTGTTTGAGCTTCAAAACATATTTCTTTTCTTCTTGACCTAAAACTGGTGGTTTTGCTGATCAATTTAGTTGGCTAGAACACCTAGTAATAAGTCTTGTTTTGAAATAAAAAAGGACAAAACCACCTCTTACAGCTCGAGAATACAAATTCCTCCCCACTTGCCACTGGAGAACACATGACTCATTCTTGCAGCTCTCCTGAGCCTATTGCTGCTGCATAGCTGTCAAGATCCAGAGCACTTCTAACCTTACCTGAAAGCAGAATGGATAGTGAAAAATCTCTGTAATGGTACTATCTGTAAATGAGAGAACTGGGGGTATAAATCAAAGGCCTTTGACTCTCATTTCGGTGAAGCGGAAAATAGAATTGTCCAACTTGAAAACAGAGAAAAAGAAGAACAGAGCATTGGGTATAGAGGAGATGGACAATAGATTAGCTTAAGGATTTAAAAAATCACTGCAGGAGTTCACACATAAGGCTTTTCAGTACACCTGTGTGTGCTTGGAGGTATATCCTGCTACACAAGTATTCCCTGCCCCCAGATTTCAATAAAGCAAGGATGAAAATAATAAAGGGTTCAGCTGTGAAGGCAAAAAGATAGTGCCAAGAGAAGCAAATAATATTCTCTCACAATACTAATTTCTTCTTCTGATTTTCTATCAGTTGAGAAACAGACACCTTGTACAGATTTTACCTCATTAAAAACCAGTATTGTATGAAGAATATCAAACGTGCGCTTCACATTTAAAAAGTGTAAGAACAAAATCTTTCTTTTATATTACATCAGCACTGATATTAGCTTTTAAAATCCTCTAGAAAAGCTGAGAAGTTTTGCAAAAGCTACTTTAATACAGTTATACTGTAATACACCTGTTCTTACATACATAGCAGGAACTGATATAGATTCATATGCCATCAAGATTATATTAAAGAGGTATTTTTCTTTGGTCCAGCAATAGCATTCTGATAGGCTTGTGGTAGATTATAATTAATGTATAGTATGTCCTGTCTCCACCTGCATACACTCATGATAAGAGCTTTTTTGAATCGTGTTTCAGAACCACCCAAAGAAGAATGGACAAGACATAAAGTCTGCCTATGCCTCCTTTGGCTTCTGAGCTCATGTCTTCATACCAGGTATTCTGAGTGTGATAAATCTGCCTGCCAAGAGTTGTCTTCCTTAACCCCTTCAAGATAAGTGAGAATATACATTATTAATTGGTTGTATCAGGGTCATTCACTTAATCAGTTCAGGCATATCAAGATATTATTTTTTTTTCTGAAGTAAAAAAAACTACAAGGAGTATGGAACAAAACTCCAATGTATGTGGGCATACATACATTAGGCTTAGAAATTAACCTCACCTGTCCCCAAAGCCTAGGCATTGGTTCCTGATAGATGTCGTGGTAAAGGTATCCAAGAAAAAGATACACAAGTGTCTGAACAAACTCACGCAAAATTTCTTTCCCTTCAAAATTTATCTTTCTCAAGCATCGCTTATCACCAGTGAAATATTACTTATGACTATTAAATCTGCAGAGTACTTTGAATATCCATTGTCAGCATGAGTCATGTTTCATCAGGAAAATAGCTCCGTTCTTAGTAACTGCTCAATTTGTTCCCTCATTTTTCCTTCCATTCAGAGGTTGTAGCAATACTTCTCATGAAGGCCATGCATCGAGGACACAGATGGTGGACGGGTTCCAGTACCATGACTTGAAAATTAATTACAGGGTTCAAGATACCAGTTCTTGTAGCCAGAGTATTCTATGCCTCCCTCACGTGATTCAGGGCATTCCTTAAAAACTTAAAGGTTTTCACACTTGTGAAAAAACTTAGATGAAATTATTTATGTCTACCCTAAGTTCTCACAAGCTTCAAAAAAAAAAAAAAAAAATTAAAGCAATGGAAAATGAGGTCACAAAATTGCCTGTCTTACGGAACTTTTATTACATTTTGAAATTGTGTAAAAGGCAAAAGCGACTGTAGGTATCAAGCTGCCCCTTCTAAGAATCAGAGGATCATTTAGGATTGAAAAGGCTTCTAAGATCAAGTTCAACCTCAACCTAATCTTGATCTGACCCAGCTTTGGATCTGGCCCATAATGTACCAGTAGGTTATGGTGAAGGAATTTCAACTGGACATACAAGACCATAACAAAAACAGACTATAGTTGAGTACGTAAGATTACTTACAGACATCAGATTTTGCCTTCTTGAATATCAATGAACAAGGTAAGGGACTTTCTCTCTTGTTAAATAATTGCTTAAGATGCTTATTGTGACATTTGAATTTTTCTCCTGAAATTAAAATAGATGATCATGATTCTCAGACTGATAAGCATCTTCCAAAATACATTTTTTAAGCATTAGGCTTCACGATCAGCTGGAGGAGAATAATATTTCCAGCACACTATGTGATTTTTATACTGCCTAATATGAGTGTAGGATGTTCTAGGATAGCTTTTTGTATTCAGTCTCTAAGGAACTGCGCTAGAAGGGCTTTTCTGGCTCAATTGTCAATACAATGGTGCTCAACCATGCTATAATGCATCTAGGGATTAATTTATTGCCATTAACAGATCCATGAGAGAAACACAGGTGGCTAGGAACAAAAACTACCTATCAGGAAAGGAGGAGTATCAAAACCTTTTCAAGTAATGAAAGGAGAAAATAGATTGTAAGTGAAAATGACAATACTGCTAGAGAAGACTGTCTGTTATGGGTGACTGCTGACAAGCAGTAGTGAGATCCAGCCAGTGATGAAGGAAAACCAGACAGCAATATATCTCTGATTTAAGGGATGAAATCACTATAACCTAAGAAACCTCTAGGGAGAGTAAATTTGGCTATACTGGAGTGCCTTTAACTCGTGTAACCGTAAGTAAACTAAATTAACGCTAACAAGGGCAGGTATTTGTAGTAGTGTAACCATGGCAGCTAAGAACTCAGACTAAAAAAGGCTCCACCTGCTCAAGGACTTGCATAAATACTTGCCATTTGGCCCCACAGAGCCCTCGACTACCATAATTACACCTCTAATAATATCCAAGCTAGATATGCTGCACATAATAACCACAATATGGATGCTTCTTCACACTAAAACTCCCTTAAAAGGATCCAAAGCCCTTTGGTGTCCCTAGCAGACTTTCCATTGATTTCAGTGAACTTTGTCTCAGGCCTTTTAACGTTAAAGATGAATGTAACATATTAAATTATTGAAGAGAGTACTTGGTCTTAATAAGAGCAAATTATTTCTTCAGGGTAATAAAACTGATTCAGCTGTAGTGAGATAACAAAGAAAACAGACTCAGGGAAAACTAATTAAAGCATTTTGAGTACTAGAACTAAGTTTCTCCCTCCCTGACATAAGAAATTATTTTCAGAACTTTTATAAAACATTTATTCTCATATAAAGAAGGTAATAAAAGTGATATACTGTAGCCTTCTTCCCTAGCCAAGATCAAACTACCTACCTTCTAAGAAAGGGAGCAAATGACCCAGAGTGTGCCTCTTGAACACAGAAGAAAAATGTTTGCTATTGAAATGTGAAAGTCTATTAAGTGTTGGGCTGTGATTGCTTTCCAATTAGCTTTTACAAAGTTCTAAGGGAAAAAAAAGGACAGGTGGATCCCCAGCTTGCAAGACAGCTATTAGATTGCTACGCAATCAAGGGTCACCAGACGACTGTGCTTTGTTCCATCATCTAGACATTTTTCTATTAAGGAGAAAAGGATTTCTAGGAGAAATCGAAGGGCAAAGCTAGGGAAGGTGAGTTGTTCTTTAATTAGTAAAAGCCATTGCTTTGCACTCCCAAGCAATGGACACAGGCCACTGCAGTAAATACGTGTGGGTACCAAGAAGGTGATTGAAGGGGTTGAGTGGGGATGTTTACATTGCGAGGGATGAATTTGGGCCAAAGAAGCTTTGGAGCCTGAACCAAAGCAGTGTGTGGCAAGTCAAATGAATCTGTAGAAAGAGAAAAGTAACGTGTTAATATGAGCAACAGAAATATGAAACAAGGCCTTCCCTTACAGTGACTACTGTGGGTACTTCAAGCCTTGATAGAGAGGGGTTAGATCTAAATAATCATTTATGCTGGTATTTAACTGCAGATATGTGAGAAGCCCTCTTGACATCGCCAAGCCAATTTCAAAGAGAACAGATTTAAGTGCTTTGCTGGATGAGGGCCAGAGGCAGCTGAAGATAGCACTAAGATCACTTTGGAGAGTTCTTTTTATTTCTGAATTCTCAGAGCTCCCGGACCTCTTCCTGGATAGTCTTGGGAAGGATTATCAAGGTAAAGCAGATTTAAAACATGCAGATTTAAAAACACCTGGGACAGACCTTGAGAGACTAGCTGAACCCCTTTCCATAGACAAGAGAGAATTTCCTTTTGATCTTAAACAGAAATTTTGTATTAGGCTTTTAAACAGCTTTAGGGGCTGTTTGTTGGTTTAGAGGCTATTTGTTGATTGAGACTTTTAAAATAAAATATACAGGTAAATATTTATGTCCCTCATTGGAATTACTTTAAAATCTTCCTGATCTTATTTTTCAGGTCAGAAAAAGGACTGTGTCTGAAAACATTTCCTCAGAAACTGGATTGTAATAATAAATGTCATCCAGGTATACCAGATAGCCTTTTTTTGGATGCCATCCCTTGTTTTCACAAGGTATTTGAAATCAATTATCACACTGGGAAGGACGGTAAAGATGGGCTCCAATTCAACAGAATTGGCTTCTATGTTTTCTAATCCCTGGAAGAGAAATTTTCTCCCTTGTTTTACAAAACTTTCTTTCAGACTGTGCTATTTGCTTGCAGTTGTTTTGGACAATCAGGAAAATCCCACTCCAGACATGGCTGACTACAAAAGTTCTACTAAATTCACAGGAGTCCAGAATTTTTTCCAGTAGAGTTATTTCCTAACCCCTGGGTCAAACTAATAGAAAAGTATAAATTCCCAAACTCTAACGTGGTCTGAATTGTTATGGATAAACCCTTGAGAACCAAAGGCCCTTTCATCCATTCAGATTCGGAATGATGCACATTTCCAGTCTCCTGATTTTTGCAACTTGAGGAAATAACGCAGTGCTAGAACATCCTTCTACCATTCGTATTTACTTGAAATTTTGTCAGGTCTTACTTGGTTGGAAGCAAGGACTTTGCCTTTTTTCTATCCACTTCTTAAAAAATAGGCTTCCACGGGTTCTTATTGGAAATAAAGTATTCAATACAGACTTCACAAATCAATATTGTTCATGACTTAAAGACAAGCACAGTGTCTGGAGGACTTTTTCAACACTGTAATGCAGCACTCTCTGTTTACTCCTGCAGTTTATTAAGAGTTCAGGACATGGATGGTGCACATGCTCAGAACAAACTCTTGCACAGAGAAAAATGTAGTACTCCGGTAGAGATTTAGAATATATTGAAGTCTATTCTGCATCACTGCTTGGCTGGCACCTCAGGAATTTTTAGCTAATTGACAGTGATGATTAGAAAGAATAGCATTATCTCATGTTTAGGGGAGCTACAAAATTCCAACCTCAGCATTCCTGTGACATCTGTGTGAGAAAACAGGGACAACAGATGAAGATGACTCTGGGAACCTACTCTGAATATTTGTATTTAGGGGAAAGGTTTTGAACTGGGTTTATCTTTGTGTCATGATGAAAAGCTGCGTGATAAGGGTGGTATTCTTACTGGGACACTGTTTCTCGTTGCTTGTTGCTGCAGTAAATGTTCAGTGCCCCAACAGCAGCACAATTCATTTGCTCAAAGGGATGGAAGTTGGTTTGTTTTTTTTTTTTGATTGGGTGACTTTTCGCAGGTGTTAAAAAAGGCTATTTAGAAGTACTATCCAGTTTGTCAAGGCATTAAAGTTAGATAAATCTTCTTGCCACAATTGTATTAATGGGGTTTTACATTAACAATTAAGTTTCAAAAGAAAGAATTTGTTCTGGAGGTCTCCCTTTGGCACACAAAGCATTGCATCTTGCCAAAGATCCTAGTTGCAGATATACTGAAATCCATGTTCCTTCCTGACTTCTGAAGCTTGGCCATGATTTATCCCTAAGGGACTTGGCACCTGCCAGTGTCTCTTATTGCCTTGTAAAATTACAAAGTTTTCCGACAAACATTCTTTCCTCTCTCTGAAATCTGTAAACACTGTACTAGATAGGCATTTATTTTAATTAGTATCTTTAACGCTCCATTTTCAATTAATTTGTTGTGTTGCTTGGTTAGTATTTTCAGTGACTTGCCTTTTAAAACTGTTCATTTGGAATATTTTGTTTCTCTGGAGTGAGCTTTTCCCTTCACCCCTGTGGCTCCCAGCTCATGTCTATGGGTAACAACAGTGCATGTACATGTTCTCAACACCTTGGGAGGTGAGCTTACACAACTGTCTTTCATCACCTGGATCAGTGCTCCAACTGGGGTTTCTCAATCTCTTCAGTCTCCAAGATTTCCTTCCTCACAGAGCGTCTCTAAGCCTGAATCACTTCAGTGTTTATTCTCTTTAAAAAATAAGAGAATACATTTTTTTAAATGATTAAGGTTTTGGTTGAAATTGAGCACTGTGCTTAATACAGAGTTTGATTTGTTGCAATAATTTTTGTGAGGTGTTACAACCTACAGTGAGGCATCACCTTTAAAAACATAAAAAATCTTATTTTCAAAAGTTCTGAGCATTCCTGGACTCCAGCAGCTTTGGTGGGAATGTAGGGTCAGCTTTGGCCTTCCCTGCAGTCAAGAGGATTTTTATCACAGAGTGAGTTTTGGCCTATACATTTAAGCAGTATGATCAAATCACTTTTTTATTGAGCCTAGATAAGGATTTCAGTTCCTCGGTTTAATGCACTCCAGTCTGAAACATTTGTTCTTAACAACTGTGAAAAAAAGGAAATGTTCAGGAGAAAGTTGTGCTTTATGCTGCAGTTGAACTTGAAGTGATCTCCTGAGATATCTTTTATTTGTATGTTAAGCAGAATGCACATTTATGGTGCTGTATAAATAATAATAATAATGCTATCATCTCTCTGTATTCTGTTTATGGTAATCTGTTTATTCTGCAAAACTCAGCAATGAAAGTAAAAATAGCCTCACTATGTATTTTCAGTGAAAATCCATAGCTGTTTTTATTTCATACAAACTTGTTCTTCCCCAGTTATAAGGCACTTTGTATTTAAAGCTATCAGAAGAAAACAAAACCAAAAAAAGAGAAAATCTCAAAAACAAATGTTCTGACATCATTAAGTAACTCAGCTCCATAAAAACATGAGGCCATATAATCCAATAATGTTCTTAAGTACTCCACAATCAAATCAGTAAAGAGTTCTACCTAAAAATCTGTGGTGGTTGATGGCCAAAGGAATTTAAAAAATTAAGTGGAACCATACAACTTGAGGAATTAGTCATGAGACAAGGAATCTTTTACCTATAAATCAGTGTGAAACCATCTCAGTTTCAGTAAGTAGCCACACTAGTTAGGGATTGATGGTCTATAGGGATCAACATTAAAAGGCAATAGCTACCACATTGTGGTATACAAGATATTAAAGCTATTTCCCATACCCAACAGAGGAAATCAAGAAAGCATTCAGATGTTAATGTCAGCCAGCATTTGTGAAATGAATAGGCTTGACCTCAGTCCCCCCTCTTTTCCAGCAAAAACGAGAAGCCGCAAAAAGTGTCTCCTTATTTGTGACCTTGAAATCGCCAATTCTGTGAATGATTAACTTAGCGCAGAAGGAGGAGGAGGACAAGAACGCTGGAGGAAGAAACACAGAGGAGCTGTGCAAAACTTGCCCCTCATAATGACTCCCTTTCCACAGATAAATAGTTTTTTCAAGCTCTTAGGCTGCCAATCCTATTCTTTTATCACCTGTAAATATATTAATGGCATGTAAAAAAACCTGTCTGAAATAATTCAGGGAGAAAACATGAGCTGATAGTCTGGGCATTAATCATAGTATTTTGTATTACTCTAGTATGAAAGTCACCACCTTTAGAAACTTTCATTTATCATGCTTCCCTGTTTAAGCCATTCACAGAAGATTTGCAATAGTTTCCTCATTCCAAGTCTAGGAACTTACTACAAATACAATAATCAACATTGGAAACCCCCAACAGCATAATTTTAAAAGCAAGAACTGCATACTGCTGCACGAGGTTTTAGTGTGGTTCAATGCTGACAGACACCAGCAGCCAGCCTTTCACTGAGCAACACATGCAAAAGCCAGGGGATGGAAGTTTACTCTGGGAAGAGATGGGGATCACATGTTTTTAAATCTGGCCACACTGATAATTGACTTTGTCCAAAATAAAATACAGCAAACCATGCTGCACTAACACCTCATTTGCATAGGGATCCTAAAGGCTGAACGCAAAGAGAGCTTAGCTGATGGCATGACTTCCCCACTGGAAGCAGAGTCACCCAATGCAGCAACAATCCTAATAACTCCAGGCAAATTAAACTGATGTCCATCCTTGAACAGCCCTAAGGCATCTCTCAGGATGCTTCAGCTGTGGCTTGGGGGCATGGAATGGCCTGAATGTGCATCTCTCAGGCTGATGGTCAGATGAGATGTTGGCTTGTGCTGGGCTACAGATTAGCGGGCTCCCTGGGTAACCCCGCCTCAGAATGACCCTTCTCAGCCCTAAAAGCTTCTTTATTGGTCAATAGTGCTCTTGAGGACAGTGCCCAAATGCTGACACACAGTTTGTCCAGCATGGAGGATGTCTGGGCATCAGAGAGCAGTATGTGTGGTGCCTTATGAGCCAGTTCCAAGCCATCATGTCTAACTGGTGCCTAATGGATGGCTCTAAAAATAGATTGCATTTCCCTCGGACTAAGGGAGGTGCTGTTCCTCTCCTGCCACTGGGCTTTCCATCGAGCTGCCTCTCCTGGGTGATGGGTGAAGCTGGGTGTCACATCCTTTCAGGTGCCAGCTCCTGCATGGTCAGTCTCACACAGTGCTGGCCCTTCTTAGGTGCCAGGCATTTTGGGGAGGCAATGGGTTATCTGCATGGAGGGTTACTCCTTGCAAGCCCTGCTTGTGTGTAATGCAATTGCTGACCTGCAGTGTCTTTTTTTCCTCCCTTGCTTTAACTTGTTAGCTAAACATAGCAAGACCACATCCCCCCACGTGACCAGGGCTGCTTACTGCATCTTGTAGCATCTATCCAAATTCAATACCTGCATCACTTCTGACAGCTTTTGCTGCAAAGACCTCTGAAGCCTTTTTGTCCCATTTAAGACCTCTCAGTCCTCTGCTTCTGTGTAACCCTTCCTGGCCCTGGGTTGAAGTACATTATTAAAAATTCCTTACAGACCTACGTTAGTATAAATTAAGAGGTAGAGGACATTACCCTGCGTAGAGTGTGAATTTTTATTCAAATAATTCTATTAGCATAATTATCTTTTTCAGAAATTAAATGAACATTATTACACTTGATGTGCTACAAATTATAAAAGTAAAATTTCACTTGTAAGGTTGCACAGTTCTCAAGCAATTAGCCATATTGCATCCAGCAAACCAAAATTAAACACATAAATTAAACCAGCGGGGGGGATAATAATGTTAGAAAGGGGGTATAGACTTTATGTGGTTTGTTCATTCTGATGCTCCAACTAAAGATAGTTCTGACAGGAACAGGTCAGACAAGTGGGGTTAACAGGTTCCTCCACACTTTTCTAACTTGCAGTGTAAAAATCTTACTTGACAGAACAATTATGTGGACTACTTTCACTAGGGATAATAACATAATCTAAACAAGTCATTTCCCTGTGTGCTCTGTGTATAATCTTGCAATCTGTCCCTAATTTTTACCATACATAGCTGTTATTGGCATTTTAATCAATAGGTACATTGGATCTGAACTCAGCATTCATACTTTTTTTATGATTATTGAATGCCTGTGGTTGCATTTATGTGCAGCTACCTACACAAAAATATACAGCCCTTTATAGACACACCTTTTATTCTGGAGGCATTAATTATTACAGCTGCCAAAATTTATCAACACAGAGAAATATTTCCAGGATTGCTAAAGCATTTAGATGAAAGCAGTAAATTAAATAGCTTGAGGAGACATGTGAATGCTACTGAATGGTCTCTAAAGGTGTCTCCCACCCACAGAGTTTGCTGAAATTCTTCTAGACCAGCTTCAACATAGGAAATGTCCTGTGTTTGAAAAATACACATTTGTTTTACCAAACTCAGAGTTATGCCAGTCCCTCAGCTGAGGGACCCATACTGTCCTTTGCTGTGCAAGTGCTCACCGTGATGCTGTGGAGGAGCTCTCCTCTGCTGTCTGGTAGGTCAGAGTCAGCAGGGATCAAGAACACTTACAGCATGCTCTGCTCTCTCTGTCAAATGAAAGTTTTCTTTGAGGCCAGGCCTGGAGTGCTGCAATGGATGGCTATAAACTCTTCAGGAGGGACAGTTGTTTAGCCTGGAGAAGACTGAGATGGGACCTCATCGATGTCTATGTGTATCTGGAGGGAAGGTGTCAAGAGAATGGATCCAGTCTCTGCCTGGTGGTGCCGAGCAATGGGACAAGAGGCAACGGGCGGAACCTGATGCACAGGAGGTTCCAGCTGAACATGAGGATGAGCTGCTTCACTCTGTGGGTGACTGAGCACTGGAACAGGTTGCCCATAGAGGCTGTGGAGTCTCCCTCACTGGACATACTCAAAAGTTGTCTGGACACATTTCTGAGTAGGGTGGTCTAGGGGACCCTGCTTGAGCAGGGAGGTTGGACTAGATGACATTCAGTGATCCCTTCCAACCTTAACCAATCTGTGATTCTGTGATAGGCAAGGAAAGAGAGGTAGTGGGGTAGCCCTGTGTTTTGACTGGTTAGGGATGAGTCTTGGGCTGAATGTTTATGAGTAGGAGTCAGAGAGAAGGCCAAGAGGGCGAAATCAGGGAGGGAGCCTGTTACAGACCATCTAACCAGGATGAAGAGGCAGACAAAATGTTCTATATGCAGATGACACAGCTGGTGAACGAGCCAACTAGGGCAGGCATCCCACTGGAACTGCTGTTTGTGAATGGGGAAGGGCTGGTGCTTGGGGCCTCTCTTGGGCATAGTAAACACAATTTTGATTCTTGGACAAGGAGAGGAGTTATCAACTACCTTGGATTTCTGAAGGCAGCCTTGGCCTCTCTAGAAAACCAGTTTGTAGAGTCCCTTGGGAAGCAGTCCTGAAGGGGGAAGGAGTCCAGGAAGGCAGGACAGTCTTCGAGGTGGAAATCTTAAGGGCACAGGAGCAGGTTGTCCCCATCCCCCAAATGGAAAGCAAGGAAGATCAGCCTGGCTTAAACAGAAAGTTTTTTCTGGAACTCAGGAAACAAATGAACTTTAAAAGAAGGGACGGGGAACATGGAAGGACTACAAGGATGTTATGAGAAAATTAGAAGGATCAAACCCCAGGTAGAACTTAATCTGGCTAGTGTTGTAGAAGACAATTTTAAAAGTTTCTGTAAATACATTAACAACCAAAGGAAGACTAAGGATAATCTCCATCCTTTATTGGCTGCAGGGGTAACATAGTGATAAAAGCTGAGGAAAAGGCTGGGGTGCTTCATGGCTTCTTTTCTTCAGTCTTACTGTTAAAGACCAGTTGTTCATCAGGTACCCAGCCCCCCAAGCTGGAAGAGAGGAACAGGGAGCAGAATGAAGACTCCATAATCCAAGAGGAAATGGTTAGCAATTTAATATGCCACGTAGGCATGCACAAATCTGTGGGACCAGATGTCATCCACCCAAGAGCACTGAGGGTGCTGGTTGAAGAGCCACTTTCTATCACTTACCAGCAGTCCTGGCTGACTGGGGAGGTCCCAGTTCACCAGAAGTTAGTAAATGTGAAATCATCTACAAGAAGGGCTGGAAGGAAGATCTTGGGAACTACACAGCTGTCAGTCTGACCTTGGTGCTAGGGAAGATCATGGAGAAGATCACCTTGAGTGCCATCACATACATGTACAGGACAACTAGGGGATCAGACCCAGCCAGCACAGGTTTATGAAAGGCAGGTGCTGCTTGACTGACCTGATCTCCTTTAATGACAGGGTGACCTACCTAATGGATAAGGGAAAGGCTGTGGATGTTGTGTGCCTGAGTTTCAGCAAAGCCTTTGACACCATTTCACACAGCATTCTCCTGGAGAAGCTGGCTGCTCAGGGCTTGGATGGGTGTGCTCTTCTCTGGGTAAAAAACTGTCTGTCTGGGCTCAGGGAGGGGGGTGAATGGTGCTGCCTTCAGCTGGCAGATAGTCACAAGCGGTGTCCCCCAGCAATCAGTGTTGGGGCCAGTCTTGTTTAATATCTTTATCAATTATCTGGACTAGGGGACTGAGTGCATCCTCAGTCAGTTTGCAGATTACACCAAGCTGGGTGGTAATGTTGATGTGCTGGAGGGCAGGAAGGCTCTGCAGAAGGATCTGGGCAGGCTGGATCCATGGGCTGAGGCCAATTGGTGCAACAAGGCCAAGTGCTGCATTCTACACTTGGGTCACAGCAGCCCCAGGCAGTGCTACAGGAAAAGGACCTGGGGGTGCTGGTCAACAGCAGATGAGCCAGCATGTGCTCAGGTGACCAGGAAGGCCAGTGGCACCCTAACCTGTATAAAAAATAATGTGGCCAGCAGGACCAGGACGATGGAGCTGGTGAAGTGTCTGTGGCTGTTTAGCCTGGAGAAAAGGAGGCTTGGGGAAGACCTTGTTATCTACAACTCCCTGAAAGGAGGTTGTAGTCAGGTGGAGGTCGGTCTTTTCTCCCAGGCAACAAGTGACAGGTTGCACCAGGGGAGATTTAGATTGTATATTTGGAAAATTTCCTTTGCAGAAAGGGTCTCCAAGCACTGGAACAGGCTACCCAAGGAAGTGGTGGAGTCACCATCCCTGCAGATATTTAAAAGATGTGCAGAAGTGGTGCTCAGGGACATGGTTTAGTGGTGGATTTGGCAGTGTCGGGTTAATGATTGTACTTGATGATCTTAAAGGTCTTTTTTAATATAAAAGATTCTATGATTATCTTATACATTTTATATAGTCCTTCAATGACAAAAGGGTAAAAATTCCCTCTTTTTCCTGCCTGGCTTTGAAGAGGAAGCAGATGACATGCTTACCATGAAATGTTCTGGGCTTTGGGTAGTTTTCTAGCAGAAGCCAGGTTATTTGATTTGGCCTGAAATATACTGAATTGTTTGGAGGCTGACTGCTTTAGGGAGCATCTGTCTCCTCGTGGTGCTGCAGTACCATGGTGATATAAAAGTGATTTGCCAATTAGGAGAGATTTCAAAAGAGAGGTCTTTGACTTACTTTCTCCTCAATCCTCTGTCTTTTAGCATGACAGAGTTCTTGTTTATTCAGGTTCTTATGTCACACACTCTCCTAATTTTCTTTTCTCTTCATTGGAGTGCCTGTTCTAACATCCAAGAAGGATTTGATTTATAGGGAATCTTTTATACATGAAGATTATGTTTTGAGTATTTGTCTAGTCCATACTAAATGGATGGAGTTTTGTATGTATTTGTAAACGCATCAGGAAGAAGAGTAACTTCTGATAAAATGCAAGTTCATTTAAAAAACGTTAAGTATTTTTGCTATGGTTGTTTGGAGAAAGGGACAAAATTAGTGTTTCCCAGTGTCATACTAAGCATAGGAAAAAAGAAAAAGGAAAAAATAAGGAAAAGGAAAAATAATTCAGAATTCCTTTTAAGTTTCTCTAAATTACATTAAATCCAAGATTACACAAAGTAATTGAAACAAATTGATCCAACCACTTTTGCATTGCTTCTGTTTTCCAGCATAAGAACTTATGCCTTTCCAGAAAAAGAAATGAATATTTCATTCAGTCATACAGGTGTAAAGCCCTCTGGGCAAAGAGCAGTAAGACCGGTGAATAAGACTGGCCTCAGTCAGGCCACAGCGCCTGTGAAAGAGAAATTCTCAGGGAGCTCAGCGTATGCCATCATTCCAAATCCCACTGAATCACTGTCACGACAAATGTGAGCATTTGCAGCAAGGGCACTGGCTGAGCTTAGTGTTTACTCAATGATCTACTTCTGCCTCAGGAGTGTGCCAACAGGAAGAAGTGTGAGGAGATAAATATGGCCTGGAAAGGGACTTTTGTAAAGACATGAGGAAGATGTTGAGTCTCATTAGTGTAGTGATTCCTGAAGTGCTGTATAAAGGGAATGGCAATAGGGGTATAATTTGGTTGTGACTACCCCAATTTGTCCATATCCCGAGTACATCATCTTCCCGAAGAATTAATTCAGTCCTTTTCCCTTGAATTGATATATGAGGGGAATGATGTAGTTTTTGTGTCTACAACAGTTTATCATCTTACTCTTCAACCCTCCATCTACCAAGTATCAGAGATGGTGATGTATCCACTCACATCTATCAGTCCCTCTCTTCAGCAGTGACACGTATTTCACCTTCTCAGCAGCAGTAATGCCTCCCTTGACTAATGCCTCCCATCAGTGTCCTTCCATGCCCGCCTCATGAAATAAAAAACAAAAAAAAAAATAGAGAGAGAAAGAACAAAGAAACAGCAGCGGTAATGTGAGATCAGCGGTGGTGCAATTTTGCTAGAGTGTCACATACATCCAGACAAAATGATCAGAAATGCTCAAATCAGTCCTACAATTTTCACTTTTCTGCAGTGTTTTATGCAGATGAAACTTGAAGACCTTTACACATTTTTGTAAAGAATCCAGAGCAGTGCTGTGGTTTGATCTATGCATTGAAGAACATCAGTTTGAATGTACAAGGGTTCTTACTCCCCTCATTATTTGGAGAAGAGCTGTTTAAAATCAGTCTGAAAACTCTATATCCACTATGTTTTTGATGATTACAGCATTAGTGGGACTAGGTACCACTAGTTCAATACAGCAGGATTTCTGTGTTCCTCTAACATTTTTTATTTATCGGGTACAACGGAGAAAGAAAAACAATTAATAAAGGGTGATTTTTTTTCAGAAATCATGCAAGGGAACTCCCCAGAACCATGAGTTCAAGTCATGTAATTAGTACTCAGCAGCCACAATAAGGAAATGAAGAGGGGCAAAATAATGCGTACCATACAGAGATGTCTCACAACACCTTGTCAGGTATAAATCTTACATTACATGTAAAGAAGCTGTGATACAGAGTTTATATTATTTTCTGAGAGAGTTTTTGTCACATGTAGATAGTTCTTCCTTCTATTATATTGCTTTAACCACTAGACTATGCTAAGTTAAAGATGATCATAGTCTACTGAGATCTAACTGGGCTTTATCAATTTTTTTTAAATAAATAGTGGAGGATATTAGTGATATGTTAATGGAATTGTTGCCCAGGGCAGCTAGAACTGGAGCAGCAATCAAGAGAGGCTTTCAAAGTAAAAATAGAGGTGAAATGAAAATTAAAATATTAAAACCAAAACCCTTAGATAACCATATACTTTTTAAAGTATCGGGAGAGTTGGGGAGAAGGGGGAAGGTCTTCTAAAAGGTCGTCTCTAGTGTCTACATCATCCAATGCTGGATTGTTGTCCTTAGCTTGACCCTGTAGGGTGAAGCCAGACACACTGGGCTGGACTTGCAAATGCCTCTTAGGGTGTCCCAATGGCTATTTCTTACCCATGAGATCTACATCTTTTCTCATAGTGTTTCAGACTTGGGAATGTGACTGAGCTATTAAGATTTAACAAGTTAGGCTGAAGGTCCTGAGAAGAAAGTACAAGGTATACAAAATATAAGGAACCAACTGGCACAGCCTTGTTTAAAAAAAATGCCTTCACCATGCATTCTCCCTCAGGCACTAATTTTAGGGAGGAGAAGTATGATATCCTATAGAATTGCATCTGAAATTTCAGAGCAAATTGTGTTTTTATCGGAATGAGATACAATGTCTTTGACATACCCATCTTTCTTTGCCAGTTTTTGGCATCAGTTTACACTTGGACAGGAGTGAAGTGATTAAAAGCAGCAAGTGGTCTAATCATCCTTCTCTCAACCTTCTTAAGGCAATTCACTACTGAGGCTACATTTGAAGATCATGTCATTATTGTTCAACAGAACCCAGTGCTGAGAAGATGGCAGAAGCATAAGTTTGTCTGAAAGAAGTAGAAGAGAGTAAAACACTGCCTATAACTTGAAAAAAGTTATTTTAAAAGTGATATTGGGTGTTTTCTCAATATATAGATTCAAAGGACTTTTAAAATTAGTATCTCCAAAACAATGAAAATCAATATTGTATGAGTGATGATACTCCTTTATTAGCTAATTATTGTTCCTGTAATTAACTGAGAACAACTAATCACACTGATACATCTTTTGAATAATTGACTGATTGAGGTAATGACTAGCTTTCAAATGTATTTGTCACTAATTTGTAATTCACATAGGTGAAAATGTGCAGTAAAGTTGATGGCTGCTTGGAATCTGAAGTAAAAGAACAATCCTCTATTCATGTCCATGTCACACTGCTGTGATGAAGCAGCTTTTTAAGTGCTGCTTGAAGGAGTTTGCACATTTGCCATTTTGTCGTTAGTGTACTCAACTCTTTTCCCTCACAGGAGATTGACAAAGGTGTGGTCAGCATCCTAAAAGGAGTAAGATACTCCTCTGTTAATCTGACATTTTATTCATATGCTCTCTGAATTCCCCTCTGGTAAAAGATGCCAAGTCAACAGCCTGAGAAAACTGGAATTTGTGTTTATGCAAAGACTATGGGAAAAACGCAAGCTATTATTCTAAAGCTGGCTTTAACCTTGAATATTTTGACAGCAGACTGGTAACTTTGCTAGAAAACAGTGTTCCAAGGCAACAAAAAACCCTTCACAAATTTTATCAAATACAATAAATAATTTTAGCCAGAAACATAGAGGGGAATGCAGCAAAATGGAAATATTGTATATCAATGGGTCTAAACTATCAGAGTTTGCTTTTTCATTTGATCAAAATGTTAGAAAAGGATGAGAAAAGGGCAAATAACTGGCATGAAAGACATAGAAGCATTTTCATGTTCAGGTGAAATTAGGGTGCTCACCAGCACTGAGTGTTCATAAGCCTCAACATAACTAACCCAGAAAGACAACTCCTCCAGGAGGTGACTCAAATTTCAAGTGCCCCTGCAAAAGCATCTCTGTTTCCACTGATTGCTCAGCAGGCCTATGTACACAGGGCAGCTAAATTAGACATGTCTCAGCTGTCTGAAATTCAATGGTGTGACCTCTAAAACCGTGTCACTTTGCTTAAATTAATTATTGTAGGCTAATAGAAAAAAAAAAGGGGGGGAGTTTTCTCACTGAAATTGAAAAGTATCTCTGTTCAACTCTTCTTTTTTTTGACACAAAAGATAAGAAAGATAAGAAAGAAAGAAAAAAAGTTTTGACAAGAAAGAAAGAAAGAAAGAAAGGTACTTATAGCATAGTCCTACTATCCTATTGTAATTTTAGCACTCAAAACATATTTTTTTCTACCCACATCTAGGTTGATACCACTAAATACTTTACCAAAACCCAAACAGATGATGGCTCCAACATTTAGACCACCGTTGGCCTACCATGGATATCTTCAGGCCAATAAACCTCGTGGATGAAAGAATATTTCCTTGTTCAAATCATGCAACATGGAGCTTCACTGCAGGGCCAACCACTGTCTGGTGGAGAAAGGATCTTGTCATAGATTTCAGATTTGGATTTGCAGCTACAAAGTTAGAGACTATTCTTCTGTGGGAAGAGGGAAAGGGAAACGTGGGATAAATATGGGGTTATTGTTAATCTAGAGAGAAAACCAAGCATTAACCAGGAATAACTTAAGAGGTGGTTTCCTTGTTTTGGGATGTCACTCCAAAGGTGAATCCAAATTCACAACAGGAACACTACTTGAGACACGTCTTCCAAACCTGGATGAAGAAGAAAGGCAAAGTTACATCTGAGATCCAGCTAATTCTCACCACTCCTCTGACTTGAATGGTATGATCGTGAGCAACTAAGATTTGACCTTGAAACAATTTTCATATTTGCAAGGAATGCTCTGATTTGGGACTGCAGATGCACAGCTTGACCAGATGTCAGGCTGGACAGGGTGAGTACTGATTTGCTCTTCCCTGTCTGCAGTCACCAGTGTGGCTCCTGTGCACAGTCTCAGGGTCGTGGTCAGCACTGTAGCATTGCAGGGCTGCAGACGCAGAGGCTCCTGATGAAGGCAAAAGCCAACAGCCCAAAATCTGACACAGAGCCCTGATCACCACTGCCTTGTGGGACCTGCAGCCAAGAGACAGACACCTCTAACTACTCACTCACCCTAGCATGGTGACGTTGCATGGTCTAGAGTTTGTATGCCATTTCTCACTCCTCCAGGCAAGTGCAATTTAGCCCTCACTGCTCTTGTGCATTTTGCCTGCCTTTGTAACACTGAAACAGTACAACCTCTCACAAGCCTCTGGTCTGAGCTGTCTGACCACGTGTCAAATCAGTGTTCAAAATAGAAGATCCAACCTTAAAGGATCAGAAGAAAATACTAAAACCCCATCTGTCTAACCAGACACCAATCCCTGTGTTATCTGAGTGCCTCACAAATGAAGCATGTCATACAGAACATTTGTTGCCATTTATCTCGGGAATGGTGTTTTGCATATCAGCCTTTATCTCGGGATTTTGCAAATTACCTAAAGGCATTTGAGTCGAGGCACAGAGAACAAGGTGAGTAGTAGTTGCAGTCATTCAGACCTCCTGACACTTTTCACAACTGTCAAATAACAAAGTTAACTAATGAGATAGTCCACACCTGTGAAAAGATTCATAAAGACAAAGGACTCTATCTTCTTTTGCTACACTAACCTTTCAGTTAATTGCCAAAAGGCTCCAGGTGACCACCACAGAAAGTCAATTCTGGGCATGTAAGAGTACTTAAAGCAAAAAAAGCCCAACCTGCCATGAAGACAACCTCTAAAGTCACAAGGGAGTTTAAGAGCATGGCTGTTGTTCTAAGCCAAAGTAGGATTTAACAACACCAGACCATCCTCAGTCCTGTAACAACCCTGCACCCAGAGAAAACTAATTCCACTTTTTCCTCCACATTTCTACCTTGAAAATGGAGATAACAGCATTTGTTTTGCTCCCTTCAACATTGTGATTTTTTTTTTAATTACTTTCAGCAACTTGATAGAAGACATTTCTGAGTTTTAATTGATCACAAGAACTGGTTTTCAGATAACAGGACAACAATGATGCAAAAACAATAGGTGGCAGGAAAGGTTTCAGGTTTGGATTAAAACTACATAATTTGGAATAAAAGTATGTAGGATGTAGATCACTGAGATGAGCCCTCCTGAGGGAGCTATTGCAGAAACACTTCCACTTCCAGGGAAAATTTAGGGCCTTACTCAAACACTGACCCTTTTTTGTCTCTCTCTGACTCCAAGTTGTACCCCAAGGGGCCAGAAGTCTAAGTGTTTTTTCAAGCAATTACACATGATTACATAGTGATGCAAAGTGCCATAAAATGAATCAGTGAAGACATTTGCAAAGAAGTGCTCTTATAATCCTTGTGATGGTGTACAATGGAACATTTTATCCACACTCAATCTTCATATTTCCTAGATTTACATTATACATCATAGGCAATGCAATCTGTTGAAGTATGCTTTAATTAGCTTGGCTTTTCTTCTAAACAGAGGTCATATAGTTAATTATTAAGCAGTCAAAGGAGTCAGAGAAGTCCTTTCTATCATGTTCTGCTCCATAATCTTCAGAGTGCAATATCTTCTGGGGAAGGTGCAAGGACTAGTCTTAGGGGAAGTCAATAGGCATATTACTATTCTCTAGAAGTTACCATCAAGGTAGCTCTTGCAGCTGTGAGCCAAAGTCTAAATTAAACAAGGCCTGTATCTGCAGGGACTCTGAAGGTGTCTCATCTGCTCAAAAGGGGCAAGCTTCTGTGATATTGATGACACTTTATGTGGCAATACTGTTGAGCTCTGCAAAGCAAGGACAAAGGATTGGAAGTATCATCATGCAAAGTAGATACATTACTTATCCTGTAGGCTTGGCTACTCACTGAAGTAGGAAGGATAAGAAAGGAGATTAATTTATATAGCCTGACCTACCTCACATTAACTGCACAGCCACATTTTCTTATTTGTGGTAAATGCAAGGTAATCTTTTCCTGCTTATAAATTTATATTCAATCATAACCAATGGAATCTTGTTTGTAACGATTCCCCAAATGCCTGTTCCTTAGAGGAATCCTCTCACCCCTCATGGTAAACTGACAGGGGTTGAGACTCTTTCTGGGGGTTCTTCTACATCCCAAAGATATGCACATTTCAGTAGATTAGAAAAAAAAATCCCACTAAAGACAGAAAATTTATGTTTTGCTCAGAAAATAAAAGAAAAAAAAAAAGGGCAAATCAACAACTGATTCACAATTTATGACTTGCTAAACATTCTGCTTCATAACCACAATCTGTTTACATGAATTGCTTTAGTGTAAAAGTCAGAAAGTTAATTGCTCAGTTGCAGGAACCTTAGATAAAAGCTGGTTCAGTAACTATAATTCACTGCAGCCTACCAGAAGTCTGGAAATAAATAACTTTACACCAAAGTAATTCTACTGCCTTCTGATGCTTCACAAGGAGCAGAAGGGGTTTGAACCAAAAAGAGCTTGTTTTATGAAAGATAATGTTTCTGATTGCAATTTATTCCAATCAAAGCTCCCAAGTAGCATAATTTCTGAGCTCTTTATTTCTCTGAGTGTCCATTTCAAGAACATCCTAAAGCTCAGATGAATGTTTTTAGAAAATAGTGCCTGTGCTGGTCTGCTCCTCAGGCAGATTCAGCAGTGATATACTTTAAATGCCAGTACCTCACTCCTGACAGTCTATGTTTTCTACATTCCACTGGAGTCCAGGAGCCTTTAAGATAATATCCAGAAGTGATTACATCATGTCCTTCCTTTTGCTTCCCATAAAGTGAAATGTCATCTCTATAAACTTCTACTCCCTTTTAGGCCCTCTGGGCAGCATCTCACTCACTTCCCTTCAGATCAAGGGTCTGCAGAAGCTATAACTCCCCAACATCGCCCTGCACTTTGTCAGCTGCTGTTGCCAAACTGGACAAGGACTTTGGGGAAGCTGCAGGATGCATCCCATAAGAGCTGTATTGATGCATGAGGCAGCATGGAGATAGAGCCCAAGCCTGAGCAAGATTTCTTCCCTCCCTGTTGCATGGTTAGGACCTTTTTTCTTCTCTGCCCAAGAACAGCCTTTCCTGGGGACCTGTGGGATTGCTGACAGCACAGGGTGGTTTCCAGCTTCCACAGCAGCCCCACCTTGAAGCACACACGTCTCACAAAGCCAAGGCCCAAGGGCCTCCCCCTACATGCAAGAGCTGGTAGAGGGGCCTTGGATTACCACATTACAAAGATGTCACTCATATCCCCTTTGCCTTTGTAGCATGTTTGAACGGATCTAGACAATTGAGTTGTCACCTTGAGTTGGTGTGCTTTTGTCCCTTTAGAAATCCCAGTCACCTCTGCCCTGGCATCAATGTGATGTGCAATAACTGTATTGCAGACCTTAAAAATAACAGTCTAGGCTTGTTCATGAATGCCTGTTATGGATATTGAACTCAGAAAATAGGTAACTCTCACTTGTATTTGGCCTTTCTCCCTGGCTTCTTTGCTTTGACAGACAAGTTTCCAATATCCTATTATCTTGTATGTTTGTACTACAGTAAGTAGGCACAACTGATTTACCTTTTCTCTAGCATTCACTGCTTTCTGTTCTACCATGCTGCCCCTTCTTGCTCATCTTTTCTTCTGAACTGAACAAAGAAGTTTATTAAAAAAAACGAAGAACAAGATTACTGAAAACTACTGTGAATCTTTCTTCCCTTCACTGCACAGCCTCCACCTATAAACTTTCCTCAGCTTTTTACCTCCCATTTAAAGAAACCTTCCTAGCCTGGCCATTTTCCTTTCTCTTGCCCAACTTCAGCTCTGTGGGAGCACAGAGCCACATGACTTTCCAGCACCTTCATCTTCACAGCAACATCCCACGCCAGCCCTGTCCCTGGTTTGACGGCCTTGGGCCAAATGGAGCCACAAACAGCAAGCAGAATTGTAACAGATAATTGTTCACATAATTAAATGCTTTCATTTTTTTTATTGTATTTTGGCAACTAAAAATCCCAAAAAATGTCCATACCAAGTCACCAGCAAGGTCTGAAAAACTATAAGCATATCCCCCCCAAAATCATGAACTGTGAGGCCACAGGTTTAAGGAGCCACAAGTCAGTGAGACTCTCATGATGTGCATGATGCTTCTTTCTTGTGAAAAAGAGATCTTTTTCTTGGACTTCTTTAAAGATGCAAAATTATCAAGCAGGAAGTGAAGAGGCTTAAGAGATAGAGAGGGTTATAATCATAGAATTAGTACCATCACAGATGTCTCCAAGAGCAACTGTACTTAGGAAAAAAGTTACGCAGTGAACATATGAATCCCTGCTAACTCAAGAATATAATTCACTAGGTACCAACTGACTGTCAATGACTACTGTCTGTTTGCTCTCAATTTTTTTTATTTTTCTAACTCAGATAAATAAATCTTGTTTTGACCCTAATGCATGACTCAGTGTTCAGTACAAAAAGCAGGTTAGTAGCAGCAGTTGCCTCAGCTGGGAAGTACCAGGTGCCTCTATCTCTCGCCCCTGTTGTACCAGTAACTACTTGGTGTGGTGAAGATAAGAAAAATGCTATTCAAGAGTTCAAATGCTCCCAGTGAAACTAAAAATTAGTGCCAAAAACAGCCCCAAATTGAAGAGCAAACGTCAAAAAGTCCCCTTCAAACCATATGAGGGGGTAGAAAAGAAGCAGAGGAAATGAGAGATAGAAGGATGACCTCTTTTTTCTGTGCTTTTTCACTGAATGATTTCAATAAACCTAAAGCTTTCTTTTTTTCAATAGTAAATAGAAAGTTACTTCAATGAAGGCCATCCCCTACAGCCACAGAATTCATTCCCTTAAAAAAAAATTAAGAAGGTACATCTTCTTTTTGCCGGTCTATAAAGGTAAAGGAAATTAAAGTTACAGGGATTAAGCCTGCTGTGACATCTAGGCATTCATTCATTTATCTCCTGGCTGAACTTCAGTCGTGTTGCAGGGCATGGCTCAGCATGAAATTGTGAACCCATCTGAGAAAGGGACAAAGGGGTCTCCCAACTTATTTCCTGTGGGCAGCATGGAGCTAGAAAGGGCACCATCACTGCTCATGGTGACCAGAGCTGTAAATGTTAAAACCTGAGGGTGTTGGTGAAGATTATATTGCCCACAACTTGAATGCTTTGGTTGTTTGATGAGCAACTGAGGTTTAGCAGCCCCATCTAGGTCCCAACAATCTCACTGGACTCACATGTACATCCACTTCAGGATCCCTGCCCCCCAGCTGCTCATGTTAAAAACTGTTAATGTTAGGAGAGGGGTGGAGAGAGGTTGTACAGGTTCTTGATACTACAGGAGGATTTCATCTCCCCAGCTCTGACACTGGTTCTGCAGAGACCTCCACTCTGGAAGGGAGGTAACTGCCTAATATGGATTTCAGCATGGACCTCAATAAGCATTCAACTAAGGAAATAATATTTAGTCACCACATCTAGTGAAGGGTGAAAACCTTCATGGGTTTAAAACTGACTTAGTTAATGATGGAAATCTGTCTGCACTAATGTGTTCCTCAGGTAAATGTGCCTTCTCTTAGTTTAGTGAAACTGCTTCTTCACATGTGTTTGTGTGTGTGTATGTTTATATATACATAACTAAAGTAAATTGCACTCACACAGGAATAACATGTCCTCTGCCCCCACAGAAGCTTAAAACCATTCTGTTGGCTGAAAGAAAATGAGCAAGGAATAGATAAGGTACAACTTTACACTTATGAAATGTTTTGTACTTTCAAACCTTTAAACTACATCTTTATTGGCAATGTGCTTTGAAATTTCTGGAATCCATGTATAGATGGAAAACTTCTTAAAGACATTTCTTATTTTCATTTGATCCACAGTGCTGCACACAACAAGAGAATATGCATAAATGTTTCTGTGAGAACAAGGAGATATTTCAGGCTGTGCACCCAAGAGAACCACAGCTGAGGCCAGTTTGGATATGTCATTCTTTTCTGGCAGTGTGTTTCCTGCTTGCTGTGTCTTTATCATGGGAAAGTAATGTGCAGAAAGATTCCTACAGAGCCCCTTGTCCTAGGTGACTTGGAGATCACAATGTATGTTAAGACTTTTCTCAACACCAGGTAGTATTGTAAGCTGGATTGCTTATAGCTTTGAGAGACTACAGCTATTTAGTGGAAGTATTCCTTATGGTGGTGGTGGTTAGTGGTTTTCTCTATTTGTAGTAAATACGACTACTCTTTATCTGAGGTTAGGGGAAAACACTTCTTTTTTCACTTTTTTTTGGCACCTTCTCCCAACTTCAATTTGAAAAGTACCTGCATCCTCCTATTTTAAATAAACTGTGGTTCTCATGTCAGGAATGTAATTTCCCTCTTCCCACAAATAAAATTCCCAAATTTCACCTCATTGTAGCCCATTGCAAGAGAAGAAGAGAATCTCTCAGTTCATACATGCAGGGAAAATTTAAGTAAATGCTAAATGTCTGCCCCACTGGACATGAGTCAGCCCAGGACTAAAGTATGATTCTTGCAGTTAAGTTTCTGAAAAAGTACTGTAGTTCAAATGTTAAAAAGACCACAGCAAAATCTTAGATGAGTTGTTGTTTTTTGGGAAAACATGCTTGTAAAGTAGAGTGGAGATGAAACTGCGGCGTAATTCTCTGGGAAAGACACTAGGAGTTTCCTTAGTCCAAACTACTGCTGAAAGCAGTGTCAGTCAAGAAGTCAGATCAAGCTTATCAGGGCTGTAGCCATTTAACCTCCTTCAAAATTTCCAAAGATGGAGCCTGCTCAGCCTCTCTCAGCACCCAGCTCCACAGCCTGACTGTTCTCACTAGGAAATACTTTTTCTTATATCCAGGTTGATTTCTGTCTCTGTTCACTAAATCACCTGCCCCATTCAGCAATGGGTCCACATTTTTCTTGTTCATCCTTTTACTAAGTAGCACAGAAGCTTCTACTGTTTTCCTTGATGTCCCTCACAAGTATCAACTCCAGCTGAGCACTGGCTTTTCTAGCACCATCCCTACCCATCCAGACAAAGTTTCTAAATCCCTCCTTCAAACCCCTTCTTGCTGTCCTTCCTTTGAAATTCTGCCTTTTTCATTGCCCAGTCATCTCATGGCCATGCCTGATTCTGGTTCCCCTCACTGTGCCTGAGAGGAGACAGGGCAGCAGTCAGGGATGGGGGAAGGGGTCAGGGAGAAGGAGTGGATCAGACATGAAATCAGGAACAGCAAAAAGCAAGCTTCCTCTAAGCAGAAAGAAATTCTCTGTGTTCTATATGCTGGGTATCTGACTTCAAACTCTGGAGCCTGATTTCCTGAAATGCTGAGTATTCCAGCTGCAACTGAGCTCAATAGGACCTGAACTCTGCTTTAAACAGATAAAGCTGAGCACACTGGAAAAATCTGCCCATAGGTACTTTAGACTGGAAAACCAGAATTTTTTCTGTGAATTTGTAAAATAGGGCTAATAATATCTCTCATTCTCACAAGGGTCTTGTATAAATAAATGCAGTCATTGCAAAGTGCTCAGATACCACAGGGATGAGCTCAATAGAAAAGCCCAGGAGGCAACTGAAAATTCTGTCTTTAGAGAAGGGTTTGAATAGTGTGCAGCAAATAAGGCTTGAGTCCTCTCATCTATGTAATATGGAGTAAACAAGAGACTGAATAACTGCTGATTAAGTGAGCAGCATCCATCCTGCATGATGAACGAGGTATGGTCCTTTGGAAAAAATCTATATGCAACTGTGTCATTAAAAACTGTGCCATGATACATAGACACAGTGGAGTGGACATTTATCTCCTGATAATCATTGTAATTCTGACTTTTCCTGATTTTTTAGTAAAGTGACTCTGCAATCTTAAAACAGTCCTTTTAACATAATTTCTGCACACACTTGTATTTATGTTTACTTAAAGTATTTTGGTTTAATACAGCTTCAAACCAGTCTATTTTTGGCATACAGACTTATTCCCATAATTTTGATAAATCAAGGAATACTGTCACAGTTTACATTTTCTATTTGTTGCACTAGTTCCTCCTAGTGTACATGAATCCTTCTAGCCTATCAGTGACTGAAAATTAGTTTCTTCTGGGGTTTTGTAGTTTCCATATTTAATACATTGCATCAATAATTGCATTACAAATGTATGTGTTAAATGTGTATCTGGCATAAAACAGGCAATTCCATTACTTAGGGATGCTGCATTCATGTCTGCATACACAGAAAAATCCTGGATGATGTGTTTGTCACAAACACTTGTAATGAGAAAGGAAAATTGAGTTGTGGGTTGCTAGAAGGAGTTTAAATAAATTGGTTTATTGCTATAGAAAATTTCAAAACTAAGATGCTTTCTAAAGCAAGGTGTAGTACTGATCTCAGAAAGTAATTTTACTTCCTGAGAAGTAAAAGAAGCCAAAAGAATTTTTTTTTTAAATTCCGTTCCAGTTTGGTCAGGCACCTGCATTCAAAACGTGTCCTACTATAGAAATAGAGTAATTTTTGGGCTACTTGCAGTCTGGCTAAGCTTAATATTAGCTTTTGTTTGAAAAGGCACTGTGCTATCCTCATACAACTTTCTGTTAAAAGACAACCCACTGCAGGGGATTTACCCATCAGTTCTTGGGGCAGCTTCTCTAAGCACTTTAGCCAGTTTGCAGCAACACTTTTTACCCATTCCTATTCACAGCTGCCAAAATTAGGCCGTCTTTGTTCTGTGTACCACTTGGGAACAAGGCAAACACACTGCCAAACCAGCAGGAGAGCACACTGCTGCACCTGAGAACTAGCATCAGACTCCACCAAAACCCTTCCAGAAAGAATACAGAAACCAACCCCTGGTGTCTGCTGCTGCTGCTGGTAATTACCACATCATTAAAGCAAATGGGTCTCTACAAGGGAAAGCAAAAGCGTGTTTACATGAAGGTAAAATGTCTGAAGACACAAATAAGTGTCATCTACAAGAAGGGCTTTAAAGTTCATACCTGGTCAAGTCTAGCATGAAGAAGAGCAGATGGTATGTCAGCACCAGAAACAGCAGCAATATTTTGGGATTAACCTGGCTTTTCTGTAACCAACAAAGTGCAGGGATTATCAGCTTTCAAGATTTTGTTTTCCGTCCTGTGCTTTAGTGTCACACAATTTCACAGCAGCTAAATATGACAGACAATGCTGCTATCCCTCCTTTGGATTTTATACTGGAATGTTACAGGAAAATTCAAGAAAGAACTGAAGATGTCTTAAGCTTTCAACAGCACCCTTGTCATCAGACCAAGATCTTGGGCAGGCACATGGGGGAAAGAAATGTTACATTGATGGGGGAACAAGTATATTAATATTTCGCAGTAACTTTTCTTCCTTGGGAGGCTTTAAGGATCTTGCCACACATTTACTGTCAGATTGGAGTCCTGCTGCTGAAATGATCTCTACTCCCTCATTGTCCATTCTGTCACCTCTTGAAAGCTGCTGTTCCTGTAGCTGAGGTGGCTGGGTGGCTTTTGAGCTACCTCTTGACCATAGCATGTTGTCATGAATTAAAACAGATTAAAATCTCCTTTAATTAGCCTGGCAGCTAACTGCATGGATTTAGGAGAAGCCCCACAGTCCATATTGTGGGGGCAGACATTTCCCAGAAAAGGACAAGGCAGAAGCTAGAGAGGGAGACTGCCTGCCACTGCAGTTCAATCTGCTTCTGAATGTACATCAAAGCCTTCAGTGGAATATGATGAAAACATAAAAAAAAGATGAGAAACCTACACAGAATAATAAGATTCATGTGATAACTCAAGACTACTATAACCTAACCTACAAATTCCCGTCCCTCCCAAGAATTATGTCACTTTTCCCAGTGACACGAATCACATAAGAAATCATTGCTTTTGTGAACAAGGAAACGTCATTTAAATCTAAGCGTTTAGCCTGTTGAGGGGAGCTTCCTACAGACGGGTAGAAATTAAAACGAGGATAAAAGCATTGAAGGATTTTCTTTCATTAAAACTACAATTGATACTGGATAGTATAAATATTCATTTCCAATTTTAAAAAATAGAAATTTAAACAACGAACAAGACACAAAACAAGGAAGGGAACCAACCCCAGTAACATCTTTACTCATTCCCTTGTCTTTAGTCTGGATCAACGTGCAGAAAAGGAGGAGAAATGTTTAAGCTAATAGGAGACAATTATAGCAGTCAAGCTTTTTCACACCCACCTTTCATTCCCGTCCTGAAGTGTATTTGCCACCCAGACAATAGCAGGCAAGATATGCCATCCATTGTTTTGGTAATGATAAAGGTGGGTGGAACAGGGGCTGCAGAGAAAAGTTCCCTGTCACTACAGTGTGCTGGAAACGTTAACTCTGAGAACCTGTCTTGTGCCATCCCTTCTGCAGCCTCTCCCACATGGGAGGAGGTGGGCTCCTGCTAGGGCGGCACTGCAATTTGGACGGAGAATAGGGCTCTCTCCAGGGCTTGTGGATGTGTTTCTAAGGCCAAATCTCCTCCTGTTGCCTGGCCCAAACTGCTCTCCTCCGTGCTGGTTTGAAGCTTTCAGCATGAGACTGTTCTCTTCCAAACATAATCCAGAGATGTGAAAATACTTTAAACTCTGCAGTCCTCTGCATGATCCAGGATCCCCTGGGCTTAGCTGAGCAAAAGGGATGAGAATCTCCCAACTGGAGCTTGCATATGCTCCAAATACCACGCAGGGTTTGCTGTAATTTGTAACCATCACTAGCACACCAATGCAATGCCTGAGCCCTGACAACCCCTCAGCGACATCCCACTGCCTGAGCTGCAGCAAGAAGCACCTCTTTGCACTACAAGGACACCCTTGGAGGTCTGGGGACCACCGACAGACAGCCATGCCCTGTGGTGCTGAGGCACCCAGCCATTTGGGGAAGCTGTGTGCTGACTGGGCTGCACTATTGCTGAGAGCAGCCCACCAGCCAGGAACAGTCCTGCGTGGCTTAGCAGAGGTTTTTGAGATGTATGCCATGGGAAACCTCTTTGTGTTGTAAGGAAAGGCAGCAAAAATCTCTAGAATGAATAGATGGTTTCAGCTTTTTTTTCTCAAGCTGTATATTCTCCTGCCCTATGAACTACAGGCAATGGAAAATAATCAGTGACTACTAGGTAGAGGTTTGTAAAAAGTGCATATAGCTTCGAAAAGCCTAAGTACTTCAATTGACATCTTACTCTAAAAACCTGCACTATTTCTCCCCTTGCACTGTAGAGGATTCAGACAAGCAGTCCTCTTATGAGAATATTAATCCTAAAAATAAGGAACACACATAGCTATAGAGTTTAATAGGGTTATTAGAATGGAAAATGGCACTTCTAGAAAATACATATCTTTGTTGTTGCCAGTCTGTAACACAAAACTGCATCTGGAACCCCTGCTTTTGTGGCAATGTCTAAAAGGAAGTTTTATTTCTGCAGTAATGACAGGCAAAGCCATGTAGTTTCCAAGCTGCTTCATATTTTGCATGCCCTGTGCAGAGGCTGCTTTTAGAAGGCACTTCACCTATACCAAATGCTGCCACAGAGCAACAGCATAATGGAAATTTTACGTTCTCTGCCCCTTGCAGGACCTTTCTGGCTTCCCAGCACACAGTTCAGTAAGCAAAGATACAAACTAATAACAAAAGAGAAAATGCTTTTATTTATTTTCCCCTGATCTCTAAGGTGTCGGTGACACTCAGAACATACTTCCCAAATGAATAATTTCAGTCTTTATGGCTCATTCAATTTCAGCTTGCACACTGCATTTTATCCAGCTTGGGCTCTGTCAGTATAATGCAAAAGATAGCCATTCAAGATACTGGGTTTCTATTCTCCATATATGTAACATTGGCCAGAATTCAAGCCCAGAGACATAACAGAGGCTTTTGTGCAGATATTTTTGGCTGATATTAGGAACTGCTAAAACAAGGAGGGATGAAAGCCATCTGCAGAAAACACACACACACAGACAAAAGCAGTTTTACTGGTCAAGGAATCCAGGATCAATACTTTACCTGAGCTCTGGATATTATCAGAGCTATGCAGGAGCCAGAACTTCTGTCTCAGAGACAGTCCAGGATTTTTAATCTTTCCATATTAGATCAGAACAGAATGTTTATTTTCAGAATCTTCCCTACAAATGTTTTTAATTAAAATGTTACTTTCTGTTTTGACATTTGTCAGTTATAATTTTTCTTTTAAGAGGAAAATTTGCAGTGAAAACTACTCCAAAATGGAGCCAAGGGGTTCCAGTCTGATCAGCTTGTCATTTCAAAACATTGCCTTACAGAAAGTGAGAAGGTGGCTTCATTACTATCCATTTTGTTCAAAGTGAAATATCATTATAATCAATATCTCCTGCAAAATGTCACAGTTATAACAAGCTGATACTATCTAACAAAAAGCTGCTTCCACCAAACGTTTTTGACCATATTTGCTAAGAAGTACTTATCTACACAGGAGGAATTCAGATAACTGATATCCTTTCTGTGCAATTGTTCTTGATTCTGCCTCCCTCAACCTCATTTCTTATTAAAGCCTCAGGAGGAAGCAAACTAGAAAAGCTGTAGGGAGGAGGAAAAGACCTAGCAGGAGAAGCAACAGCTGACACAAAAGAAGGAAATGCCTTATTAGGGACACCACTAAAGCTAGCAAGCAGTCCCATGCTTGCATATTCCTCACTCCCAATGAGCTGGGGTGGCAAGTGCTGTCTTGGAGGCATGAGCTGAGCCAAGCTGAGCTGGTCTGGAAAGCATGAGCTGAGCCAAACGAAGCTAAGCTGAGCTTGCCATCTCACTCATGCAGGCTATATTCAAGGGCTCTGGAGCCAGTCTGGCTGAGCCCTGAACTTGGTTCAAATGAAATATTTAGTCGGAGAGCCAAGAGGATCATCTCTGCACTAGGCACAGACTGGCATTTTGCTCATGCCTGTCCTCGCTGTGCTCTGCCAGAAGTGGAAGCAGAGGCACTGTGCTGATAACGCATCCCACAGGACATGTCCAGCCAGGCTCCCTGACACATGGCAGGGAGGCCCTTTGCTGGCAAGAGGCATCAGCTTAGCTTCAAGCTCAACAAGGGCTCTCTCAGCTGCCCCACTGTAACTCTGCATGGGATCAGTCCCTGCTTCTCTCTGCCCAGCATCACCAGCAGCAATGCTGAAAGGGTCAGATGTTGAGAAAATGCTGCTTAAAATTGAAATGCAGGTTCAAGTCCTCACAAGAAGCATGGGAAAAATAGGCACTACCAAATGCCCTACGAAAAAGACAACGTGCTGAAGTGGTCAACCTACATATTTAGAACTGGAAAGCTAATATAGGGAAAATCCCCAAAACATTAACTTTAGGAACAATTATTTACAGAATTATTTATGTCCTAGTGAAGCAAAAGACTTAGTCCACACTTCATGAGGATTTATGCGCAGCTTTCCTTCTGCTACTGTGTCACCTGGACACTTCAACACCTCTTTCCTGCCCCAGTCTGCACCCCTGGCCAGCCTGCCCTGAGGGGTGGAGAGCTCAAGGGGCTACAGGACAAAGCCCAGCACTCCTTTCCTTGCCCACGGTACAAGCTCTGCCTGCCTCTGTGTCCAGTCGTGTACATCTGGATGGAGGCTTAAGGCGTGGCTGGATGCTTGTAGCTGCTTCCAGGCTGCTTTCCCCTTTCCCCTCCCCTCTTTTCCTCACACTGCATGAGGACTCCACAAGCAGCTCCACTGTGTGGTTCCTATATGCAGTAATACTTTTGCATCAGCTGCAGAGAGGTGATGCCAGCTCGGTGATGCCTCTTGCTGCAGCAGTGCTTGTCTACAACAGCGCAGCAGTGACAGTTTGATTCAGAGCCTTTCAATGTAATTGCTGTTTATGTTTTGCAACTCTATGAGTTTGTGCTGCTCTGTAGTGAACTTTGAGAAATTCAGGGCAGACTTAACCATTTTTTTCAACTGAAAATCCCACAATCAGGATTCCAGGTTTGGCATTGCACTGCACAAGGGCAGTCTGACCTTAACTCTCAATTCATGCCACAAGTGTCAGCCTTTCAAAGCAGGGTCTCTCTGGTGTTTATTTGGGGCATGCTTAGAGCTCTTTGGTAGGACCAGAAGAGTAAGGTGTCAGCAGAATGGAGAATCCAGTGCAATATTGTCTTTGGCTTTACTTTTAAACGAAATACTCCTGCTTCCTTTTAAAACAAAATATGAGGACTGTTTCCTCCCTGTCTGGGTTTGTTTTGCAGTGTTTCGGCTCAGACTGGGACTTGTATAGTATATTATTAATACAATTTATTAATAGGAGTTAATAATGGAAGCACAGACACTTTAGGGAATGAGATCACTACAATTAAGAATAAGAGGAGCCTACACAAGAAAATGAAACTGTACGTTGCTTAAAGAGTTTTAATAATAACAAGTGAGTTTCCACTCATTAAGTAATCTGCATCAGAGAGATGGTCAAAGAAAATATATTCAGAGATAAACTGAAGAATAAAATGGGGCAATGAATGGAGAATGAGGTCACACTTCTTTCCAAATATGCAAATAGATAAACATCGGAACAATAGATTTTCTTCTGTTCTGTTCACAAAGGTGCAGTTTCCTTATCTGAGATCATTATGAGGCAGGTAAGAACACAAGACTTAATACAAAATCTCCCAGAGAAGACAAACAGTTTGGCCAGACTGGCTTTATTGTAGTAGAACCCTTTGTATATATACACATACACAGAATGTATATGTGTGCGCACACGTAAAACCAACTACGCTTATTTTTCACTCTACCTGCTGTTCACTTTGTACAGAAATATAATTACACAGAAGAGTGGAAATGGGAAAACAGTAATTTCTTTCCTTTAGCTTAATGGGATGTACTATGTGTGTATGTGTAAGGCTGTTGTCTGTGTGACATGCAGAACTACTTCTCCAGACCTACTTCAGTCTTCAAATAGCTGTCATGTGTCATCTTGTCTGTGGTGATGATAAGCAAGTCTGTATTTCTTTGCAAATCTAACAGTATTTACTATTGTCAGTAGTTAAACCCTAGAAGGAGCATCCATCTCCTGCAGGGTTGAATACTAATTTTAGTCCTCTAATATATTGGCCCCTCTCACCAGTCCCACACAGAACAAGCCTACAAGTGGAGAAAGAAATTATACCCTTCCAAACATGCCAACCATCTACTGTGGTTTGGCAAGGAGGCCTGAAACCATATTGTTGTGGGAGATCTTTGATGGAAGATTGTATTCCCAGGCTTTTCTTTTGGCTGAAAATGCTTCAAAACCTGAAACATGAGCTGGCTGGTTGGAGCTTTCGCTTTCCTTCCCATCTACTCTCCACTCCACGGTCCTCTTATTCAGAATAGAAAACTCCTTGCAAGCTTTGTCCAAGTTCACTGCAGTCCTGGGTCTCCTTCCTCTTGATTTGGAGGGCATAGTTTAGATATTGAACCTGTATGGAAGAAAACTACAGGAACATCGCATAAGAATGTTGCTGGTGGTGGCAGAAGGTTTTACAGCTAAGGTCTTTCTATGATCTTGGGTGACCCTGCCAAGGGAGCAGAGCCTTCTTCCCCAAGTAAAAAGCATGGAATTGCATGAGCATGCATGCTCAGCACTTCTCACAGCTGAAATCTAAGGTGCCTTGTTTTTGTTAAAACCTGCTCAGGCAGAAGCAGAGCCTGCTCTGCATGACATGCACTTCAGGATAGCATCATTCACTGCCTCTGAGCATGTGGGGAAAAAGAACACTGGGAATGGCCTGGCCATTCAGAAATCCTGTCTTCTATTAATGGCTAGTTACAGCTTCTCCTCCATGTGTAGTTACCTGCAGGACCCAAGCAGTGAAGACAAGGTGACATAAGCTTTGCTATGAGCTGGACGAAGTTTCCAGGACCCATTTAGTGCTGAGGTCTGGACTATCACATCTCCACTACATTTCCTCCTGTGCCAGCTAGACCAAAGTCTGTGCAAGTGCACCTGCCCATTCTGGGGTCATTCCTTAAGTTACAACATAAAAAATTCACAGAATTATGATCCCAAGTTTCCCATTTGGTTTAATGAGATGGTACAAATGGTCCCTTCATTATACCCCTTCCATGCAAAATTTACTTTAGAAATTTTTCATAGTGCATATCAAATTCATTCAGAGCCTGAAAAAGCGTAACAAACAACCACACAGCAAACTTGTGGTACCCTTTTAAAACTGTGTTTAAATGTATGCTGCCATCCAGATGCTAAAGGAAGGATTATTATCCAGCCTTCTGCTTCCCTCATTACACTAGCTTCCCTAACAAGTGCAGGGATTCAAAGGAAGCTATAATACAAAACAGCATGTCAAGTTTTTCAAAGCAGAAAAAAAAGTTATCAGGGCTTTCAGATTTTCATTATATTTTACCACCATTAACTAAACCTCTTTCTGAGACAGATGTATTTTATAATCCAATTTCTTTAATGAAGAGTTCAAATTCACAGATTGTGCTAGTGTCAGGGACTGGAATGGGAACTTATGACTCTGTGTCTGTTTGACAAAAGCTAATTCATAGGAGTCATCTGTTTGGAAAAATAACTGCAATAGTATTCATAAAACACATTGCCCATGAAGAAACCCATGGCAAATGTAGCCTGAATAAGATTTCACCACTGCTGTTTCCTTAGAAAGATGCATCATTCCTTGAGAGGTACATGTGGTAAGTGATGCTGAGAGTTGCAGTGCAAATGCACAGTGACTGGGTACCAACAGCTCTACCAAAATATATTCCCCAGATAAAAGAAAAGTTGTCATCAGAAACACACAGTCAGTACAGATGAAAAAAAATTGCTTTAATGAGGAAATCAGTGTCAGTAGAAAACAATGATAAAAAATGAGCAAAAACACAAACATAAATGTGGAAAATGTGTATGACATCATTCTGTGTTACTGAAGTAATGGTATAGTCACAAGGGGAATAAAATGGTCAGAACGACCAAGAGGGGAGAATTGGGTTCAACTTTAAAATGTCAGTAGAGGAAAAAGAGGCATAAAAATCTGAGCCTGAAGGGACCTAAAATGAGTAAATGAGTACCTGATATTTCATCCATATGCTTTTTTTTTCTGTAGATATCTTTATCCTTTGTGCTAATTAAAAACTTCGTTTACATGTACTTTGTCTCCCTCTTTCTCTTTGCTTCTTCATTCTGTTTCTTTTTTTTCTCATCATCTTTTATCTTTGCAGGTATCTTCTAATTAATTTTTTCCTTAAGGTCATTTTTTTTTCCTATCCAATGCAGAAGTAATTGCCATTTGTTCTTTTTTTCTTTTCTTATCTTACCTTTTTCCTTTCTCTTTTTTCCCCAGTGTTTTTCAACACTTTGCCCTCCTTTTAGAGAAATCTTTCTCTGCTTTCATGTTCCCATTTTGTGGCTCCCTGTGCTCACTCCCTCTCTTCTCCACTCCACTGTCTTTCTTACCCTATCTCCTTTATTACCAAAAGTCTCACATAATCCCTTTCCACAGCCACAGAAATTATGATTACTGCCTCCTTTCAGACACACTCTCCTTTCTTGGCAGCCTTTTCTTCTCAAAACATGTAAAACTCTCTCCAAGGCATTACTGCTTTGTCCCAGAACCTACTCACACTTGCAGACTCCCTTTCCACCAAATTTACTTGTGCTCAGACTCATGTACTTTTTGCTGCTGTCTAGAGATAAAAAAAAGGTATTAAATACCCTGTCTTCTGCTATTTTAATTCCAGAATTCCAGAGCCAGGCTAGGTCCTCCGAATTGAAGATTTTCATTCCGATCATCTTAGCATCTACTGCCTGGGCTGCAAGCTCCAGATCTATTAGCCAGGACATGAGGGCCATGGACCTCTGGCTCCTCCTCGGAGACAGACACCGACCCGATGCCACGGGAGCTGTGGATAGACAGGTCTTACCTCTGCTGCCATGTGTATGTCTTATCATCCAAGCCCTTCAAAGGCCTCATGATCTTTGATGAATATTTCTTGGCCCAACAACTCCACAAAATAGGGACATCAGAAGTGGGAAAGTAATGAGAGTGTGCCATGCCATGAGCCTGTAAGAGAGCCAGGAACTCAGTTTCTCTCTGCTCCTTTGCCCTGCTGTCTTTTCTCGGCCTCCCATCCTAGGCCTGCAAACCTTCCCCAGCTCTCACCATGCGCTCCTAACCTTTGGACCCATGTAATCAGTTTCCTGTTTTTCTCAGAAAGACATGTAGCTCTACACTCCTCAAACACACGCTGACTTCTTTGCTTGTTCCTGCACACCCCTCTCTCACAGTAACTCTTCCCTACCTCTTGTCCTTTTCTGTATTCATATTCCTCCACATTTTTGAGTGCCACCCCAAACTCACTCACCATTTCTAGACTCCTTTTCTCACCTCCAGGTTTCTTGTACTAACTCTAGTATCTAGAAACAGCTCTGCGTAGCAAAGGGAGCTCAATGTTGGGCCAAAAAGAAAAGCATGGCTTGTCCTCATCCTGTGAACATTGTGACCTCAGTAAAATTGGGCAGCTTGCTGGCAATTGCCTCTAACAAGGAAAGGTGACCAGACTGGATTCAAAGGAAGAAGTGGAACTCATGAATGTGGAAGGGATTCGATTTTTGTTTTTCTCTGCTGACTTGGGTAGGGCTGAAAGCAGCAGTATCACCTGGTGTAGGAGAAATACAAGGAAGATAGGAGCATCCCTGTGTCAATATTAATAAATGCTACATGGGCAGGCACCATGTGCTGAGGTCAGGTCAGCACTCCCTGGCACCAGCATACTCTCAGAGGAACCTGTATACATGTTCTTTTAAGCACAGCTTTCTACACCACTTAAATATGCATTCATATGTAGCACAGCACCATGGAGTCTGTTTTCAGCCAGCTGTTTTGTAACCTAGAAGCAGCCTGTTGAATAGTCAGTGTGCAATATTTTTGTGTTTTTTCATGACCCACCTCCACTCACTTCACATAGATATTGGGAAGTGCTCAGCTGCTGAAAATGTGTCTGGATACCAAAGAGCTGAAAATCCAAGGGAGTGATTAAGAAAATCTGTGACAGTTTCTAACACACCTTTATTACCTCGGTAATGAATTTTGATTGATTTGATGCAAGCAGGTCATTATGAGTGTTTTTAAATCAATTTACAGCTCAGAAATACTCATGGAGTTGGCACGATGACAGAGCATCATGGAACCACGTGAGGCAGCAGTGCCTGAATGCACCACATGGTCACGCTGAGGTCTCACACTACATTTTTGGGTGGTGGCTGCTCCCTGCCAGCTGACTGCAGGCACAATCAGAAAGACCTATGTCTATTTTAAATGTGAAAATAATCCTATTCCCACTTTATAATGTTGCTAGTTTCAAGCTTTGGGTAGATGTTCTGATAAGTCAGGCATTTTAATTGCCTAGATAATACCAACATTTGCTTTCTTTGCTGCTCTTCTCTCCTTGGTGCTTTGCTCTGTAGAAGACTAGTTTGTTTCATTTGAAATACCAACAGCTAAATGATCACCATGGTTTCTGGCTAATAAAGACCTGAGTCAACCAGCTGACTTAGTATGTTGTTTCATTTGTCTTTCTTGCATTCTGTCTCTCTCTCTTATCTTTTATCTTTTTCCTCTTTTTTTTTTTTTTTTTTTTTTTTTTTTTTTTTTGCTTAATTCATGGGCACAAGGTTAATTCCAGCTGTTGACTTCCTCTGTAGAAATCTTCTTCATCTACAGCAATAGATCTGGAAAGATGAGGGGAAACAAAAAGAAAGTCCTGATGCAGTACATAAATCAGGACACTGGCAAACCAGGCAGGATCTGTTTGTTCTTTCTCGTTAGCATTGTTTCCCCAGTAGTTCAATAGGGAATTTTAGCTGACTTTCTTTTGAGATGAGGCCCTCAAAGCCTTCTCTGCTGCCAGTGTCGCATTACTGTTCCAGCTTTTTCACCTCTACTTATCTAAGCTACTTCTTAAAATGTTTCAAAGGGCTCAGCAACCCCCAAAGTCAGACCTTTCATGTGCGCTATCTTCACGTTCATTTACGCCTACAATTAATCCTTAAGGAGAAGAAATATTTGTTAGCTCAGGAAAAACATATATATGTATGAAAGCAGTTTAAGTGCTAAATGGAACCTGGCCACAGGGGAATTGAAAGTGTGGAGGCATGCTGCTGCCTACACTGAAGCAAATTCATACTTCCCTTGTTTCTTTTTCTGCTTATGGTTATTCTTTGTTACTATTCCTTATTTACACTCTGGCAGCATCTAAAATCCAGATCAGGATAGAGGCAACTTCTGTGCAGGACTTTTGCAGTCAAAATACTAGACCTACTAGAAAGTAACCTGAGGGAACACATGATGGTCCCTTAAACTTGTTCTGAAGAAGAGCTTTGAGTTTGGGAAAAAAAAATCTTTTTTCGACACAGTAAAATTAGAGGGTTTAATTTTTTCCAGAAATAAATGCTTTGAGGCTTGGTTTCAAAATAAGTTCATAGTTCAAAATATATTACATAACACCATATGCTATAAAAGTATAACACGAGATAAAATAAAAGGGCTCAAATTCCTGCAAAATGTTTCAGTTTTAGAAAAGAGTAGTGTCATGCCTAACTTAACAATAAACTTCGTGTAAGTGTCCCTTTTCACCGGGGATTTTGAATTTTCAGCTCTTTATTGCAGCTTGTAATAGAATTTTAAAAAATAAATCTTTCAGATATAGGGATGTAAAGTTTCTGTTTTACGAAGTGGAAAATACTTTGTGTTCTTGAGTGACATTTATGGGTCAGGAAAAGACTATTGCAGAGTTCTAAAGGAGCCAGTTACAAACAGATTGATGTGCTATCTCATGTCATGTTTGTGGGATTAATATTTTTCTCTGATGCATATATTTGATTGGAAGAGTTCCCTGCTCTGGAGATTTCATAATTACTCAGATATACAGATTCAGATTAAAAAAAAAAAAAAAAAAAGACATTTCCAATGTTCAGTCATGTCCAGCCAGAGCTTGTCACCAGCCACAGGGAACAGAGCCTCTAGGAATATTTCACTATTAAGTAGATAAAGGCAGCCACTCACAATTACTTTATTTTCTCTTCGATATTTTAATTTCCATGCTGTATTTCAGTGACTTTGAGAGTAACCGTCAGGACAAAACAAACATAAGCAACAGCTCCTTGCCACTGCTCCCTAATAAAAGGAAATGTATCACTTACTATTGCTTGGACCTTTTGCAATGAGATGTAATGAAGTGACATGAAGAGAAGGGGACAGGAAGCTACTGAATTTACACTTGAAAGACTTCATCGAAATGCTCAATTGACATCTCTAACTTCTTTCTAAACAACTGCGTTTGCTCAGGTCAATGCAGGATGTTCTCTTGACTTCAATAGCTTTTGGTGAGGCTCTTCAAAATTATTGCACTGACTACCTGCATCTAATGCTGAATAAATACAGAAAATGGATGAATGCAGTGGCTATGTGAAAATAAAGAGTGTGACACTTGCAAAAATATGAAATTAAAAAGACAGAAGCCACAAAGCAAAAACTAGCTCTTTGATGAATATTTTTCTTAAAAAAAAAGGTTCCTGTTTAAGTCTACAAAATGCTTCACCTGAATTTAACAAGCAATGTGACCAAAATGCTTGTTAATCCTGTATTGTTCATTTTGTCTACTGTTAACAGCACCCAGAGTCTAGATCTATTTAACAGCAGACAGAATTATTGATTGGTTCTGTTTTGCATTTAACAATGCAAACGAATAATAAAAAGAAAAACCAGCATTTAGAGTCCTTTAGCAAAATATGCAACTGTTAATGAGTGCATAAAAGGTAAGAAAAAGGAGACTGAAAACATAGTCTAGACACCTTAGAAATAAAGACACTTTCCTGTCTAAACAGCTTTTGGCAGATAACTCTTCTAGCTGCTTGTCTTTGATGTTCTTGCTGGTGATGTTCTTGACATTTTGATGACAATTTGCAGTGAATCAAACAGTTCAAAAAGAAAAGAAATCACTTAATGTAATGTTTCATTTTACCCAAACCAGGATTTTTAAATTCCAATCTGAGAACTTTATAAAAGATTGTAATTCCTCCTACATAAATCAGAAAAATATTTCCAAATTAATATTTAATGGAAATTAACATTTTTAAATATTTTTAAAGGGAAAGGTTTATTAAAAATGTCTAGTTTTTTCCAGTATGCTTGTTTTTTGTTATTGAAATGAAAAAAATATTTTCACATATTTTTGATGTCATAAAATGAGCCTCCCCTGTTACAAAGAAAAAAAAAAGGAAAATATTACATACCTCAGCAAAGTAAAGCCAGCTATCAGCTGAGAAAAGTCATGGTACTGATGGATGTCTTCATATTCTCACATGTAGCATGGATATAGAGGCCATCCTTAATTACCCTCACATTCATGGCAATTAATGTCACCTGCAACTTTTCTGAAGAAATTTTCAGCTGCCATTCATAGGGATTACTGTTTCTCTTCTATCCTTACAGCTGAGGTGCCTGTAGTGGCCAGATAACTAGGGGTGTGTTGGGCAAGCAAGTGGAAACATGGGCAAGTATGAAAGTGTATCCCCATTACTAAGTCCTTACAGAAAAGTCTTTAAAATTAAACAGAAATCCTACAGAATCAGAGGACTTGTACATGCTAAATGAGGATACATCCAGAGAAACCTGAGCCTCCTTTTAAAGGGCACAGGGTCCATTCACTTGTGGAACAGCTGTATACTGGTGTGGACACTTCAGCCTGGGGGTACACGAACAATGAAGTTGGGGGACCCTGGCAATGCCTCGCTCCAGCTCTCTGAGGACTTGTCCTATGGCAATGGTTTCTGAGACAGGGGAGCTCTGTGACCTCCAGGTTCCCAATGAGACAGTCTACATGTTCCAAATGACCTGAGGTAACTGGGACGACTCCGCAGGTCAAGGTCGTTACTGCCATGCACCAGTGCAAACAAACCAAGGTCATTACTGAATTTAGGACAAGGCAGAAAAACAGAACAATGGTACAAAGGTACTCATTCCTATAAGCTTCCCTATTTCTTTCCTTTGGGATGGATGTACAGTGAATACCTGTACAGATGTTTCTACTGTGCACTGAATATTCAAATATGAGATTATCTATAGCGGCTAATATGGCTGTAAAAAATATGCAACTTGGTACCGTATAAAAGTATTTTCCCCTTGGATTGTTTCTGAGCCTCAGAAATTGCAAATAGGTTCCAGAAAGAATTTTAAATTATCTCCAAATTGTATATGTCATGTTTTAATAGAGTTTCAAACAATTTGAATAGATGGTAATTTAAAAATAGTTCCTCTATTCTGCTGTGGCTTGGCAAGACTGGAGGAGAGAACTGTCTGATAAAAGATGGGTTTCCACTCTGGAAAAATTTGAAATAAAATGCCAGGAAACAATATGTATACAAACAGCAGAGTATTTGCCAGAACTCTGTCGTTCTTTTCCTACTGAGCTTGCAGTTTTTTGAAAGAAAGGAGATTATTTTCCCAGCTTATGCTTGGAGTGGATTTCCCATTGAAGTCACACTCCAGGGTCTACAACCACAGAGATCAATTACACATGATGGATGCCATAAGCCAAATCTCTCCTCCTGCAGAAAAAACCTTGAGAGATAGAGAAGGTATAAAATAATAAACATGAGGTGAGAAAAATAAATGGTCAAGGAATAATTTCTTTCAACTGTGCAGAAGCTGCCTTCACAATTCCACATAAAGGCAAACAGGGCTTTTCTAGGGGGAAAAAAAAAGTGCCTAATTTCTTCCAAAACCTTCAGTGGAAGGCAGTGTGTATTTGTTTACACTAGAGGATGTGCCATAGGCTCCTACCAGCACCACTAGAACAAGACTGAGAATTTCTCTTTGAGGAAAAGATTTATCTAAAGCATTCTATGTCTACCTCATCAAAAACTTCTATTGTGGATTGTTTCATGTGCACCATGCATAAAATAATAATCCCCCTTCTCCCATTGGGTCCTTGGGAAAAGCAGCCCTGACTTCTCCCACTTTTCTCAGCATGCCAGATCAAAACTTCAGAAAATTCAGATCTCCAGTGTCCACTTTTCCCAGCTTGGCAGACTTCTCTCCCTCACAGCTGTCCTGCCCACCATTCCTCTCTAGCCAGAACTGAGCTGAGCCTTTCTGGTGGCTACGGCACACATTTCAAACCAGTGGAGGGTGCTTAGGAAAGGAGTATCTTTCAACCTGGGAAAAGTAGATGTGGTGAAAGCTGAGGTGTCTGACCTAGCCCAGAAACTTATGCAGAAGCTTTGGACGAAAACTAGCCGTGGGGTGGTAGGGAAGGTGTTTAGACTCAAACACAAGATGGCTCCTTCTGGAAAAAATAGTATGTTAAGATTAGATGAAGATCACTTTCTCTTTCTGAGAATTCTCTTCTTTTTTTTTTTTTTCTCTTTTCATTTCCCACATGCTGCTGGCAGCTGAGCTCCCCTAAGCCTTTTGGAGATGGATAGCTTCTCACCTCAACCACTCACCACTTCAGGGAATTTGCTCAGGGAAATACCTGAGCTCACCTCGGTGTAAACTGAATCAACATCAGATAAATAAGTTTCGCTGCATTTTTCTTAGGATTTGCCTTTGGGGGCTGGTATATTGGGAGGAAAAAATTAAAATGAAACATTTAATATTCTCTAAAAAGTCACTAGATCACTGTTTCCACCTTAGTGCCTTATTAAAGGAAGGTTGCTTCTGTCCATCAGCATCAAGAAGCAGAGCACACTTAGTAATGCTCAGAAATCTCAGGGAAGTGGATAAATTTACAAGAAGAAAATGCCAAGGGAAAGCGGTCAATTCGTAACACTGGCATTCAATATTAGTTGGTTTAATTAACTGAATGTTCAATTACCAAAACACTTTACCTTCTATGCTAATGCTGTTTCAAATAATAGATAAAAAAAACCCAAAACAAAAACAGATAGTCCATCGGAGGCTGGGAAGAAAGCAGAGAATAAAAATTTGGGATAGGAGACAGGGAAAAATCAGACATTTGTTGAGGAAATACTTCACCAGGTAACATTCAGTTTCTCATATGATTATTCACAGAAGACATAGGGTGGCAGTTCAAGTGTACACATTGTTTTTCATCACTGGCTTAGATAAACACTGTGCTGTCATTAAGCCATAATGGAATTTATCTGAGGGCTGTCTCTACTTTAAATTCTAGAAAATGTCTATATTTGTCTGCCCAGTGTTAAAAGGAGCTTCCTGACTTTGAACTTTAACATGAGGCATTCCTTCTTAGCATTTTAAAATAATACCCACTTTTATTTTTCTTCTTAATATTTAAGCAGGTTGAATAATTTAACAAAGAGAATAATCCTTTAAATTCACCGTAATGAGGGTTTTGTAAAGACAAACCCTTCAAAGGTTTCAAAACTGTGTCACAAACCACACGGACATTAAAACCAGGGTATGGGCATTAAGTACAGCAGTGATGTGGCTGCCAAGGCACCTCACCTCTGGTTAACTAAATCACAGACAAGCCACGGCAGGAGCATTACTGAAACCTGATCCCAAGGTCCATGGGCCCTGTGTAAGCTTAGGCCTGAGCAGTGAAACTACAGAGCCTACAGCTCTCCTGCCAGACCCCAGGGATCAGCACTCGCTCCATGACAGCTCCCGGGCAGCTCGCTGAAGGCAGCGTGAGTCTGTTCAGCAAGAGCTGTGCTGAGGCTTGTGGTGCTGCTACAAGCCATGTTTAGCTACAGACATCTCCGTGACCACCGGAATGGAGAGCGGGAGCACTAAAATTAAGCACACACCCTAAAAGGCTCTAGTGAATGAGTACGTCCAAGCTCATATTCTGCCAGCTAATAAAATAACTCAATATACTGCCTGGACATACATAACTTTCCTGAGCACGACCCAAGCAAAAAAATAAAAACCCCAAAGCCAACCCACTCCCCCAGCCTACTTACCCAGACAGTATAATGACATGCATTCCAGCATAGTTCTGCAAATCTGTTACGCAAGAACCATGTTCCCAAAAACAGCCTCTGGCTATAGCGGTGCTGAAAATATGTTGTTGTCTTTTTTATCAAAAAAAAAAAAAAAAAAAAAA